>VCHN02000014.1:61368991-61759316 GCA_007115665.2 Sequoiadendron giganteum | reverse complement strand
GAAATAAAGAGATTTCTCAGGCCTAAGGATTTTAATGGACCAATCAACCACAACTGGGGGGATTGGTATTGTTTAGAAAATGCCACCATGATTAGGGTTTATGGTTTTGAAAGTACTCCATTTATTTTGCCTAGGACAGTTCTAGATAGAATTGCATACTTAGAGATTGTTAGGCAAATGGATTTCTCTAGTGTCATGAACTTAAGCTCTTATGGGAAATAAGCTTTTATGCCAAGTACGATGTGTTTTGGTGATTTTACTATGTTGGAGAAGGAGGGATACAATTTAATTCTGGATAAATTATTGCATTATAACATGAGAAAAGCACCATCAAGGAAAAAAATTGATCCAGAGGGTTATATTCATTCTGCTAGATAGAGGATAAACATTGGAGGGTATCGGCATGTGCCCTATCAATCTGATGACATAATTAGAAACTTGGAAGCAGAAGAAGCAAAAATGGTAATTGAGAAACATGATCAAGAATTGTTAGATGCTGAGTCATTGTCTTCTAGTGAAGAATTATTAGAGGCTAATAGGCCACAAGGTCCATCCAAAAAGGTATCGAGGACAAGAACTCAGGATTACACCTATTCTACCAGAGAGATAAATATTGAGGAAACTGTGGATGTGGATACAAGACATGAAGAATATAGATCTTTTATAGCAGATGATGAATTTGTGAGAACCTTTTATAGCAGATGATGAATTTGTGAGAACCTCATAATTCAAAACATTTTTATACAAACAAAAGGGAAAAGAAATAAGAGGATTGGTTGACGTTGTCACACCAGGAAAAGACGAGCACTTGTTAAAAAACTTGAGGGATGATGTGGAGAAAGAGATGACAAGCATGACCATTGAGAAAGGGAGAGAGATGTTAGAAAAGCTTGGTGTCATGATTTTCCTAGGGCTAGATCTCAATTCCGCATTGGTTTTTAACAGTTTCCTAAAAGACAACAATGCTACACATAAGCTCGGCATAGAAAAGGTGTCAGAAGTATATACAGGATCAAAATACAATCCTGATGAAGAGACATTAATGATTTGGGCTTTATATCCCCCTCACAAGAAGTCAATTGTCATTGATACTAAGAAGGCATTTGGACATGTCATGACTTTGAAGTGTGGAGAGGTTGATCTGGTTGCAACTGCTGAAATTGGGATCAATATAGAAAAATTAAATAAAGCCCAAATACAAGCATTGATCATAGAGAGAGAAATGTAAAAAACCAATAATGAGAGAATACTGAGAGAAAATGAACGTCTAAAGGACTTGATAGGTGCTACAACGGGGCCAACAAAGATGCTCACCCAAGGTGAAAGTTCACAGGTGAGGGACCATTGGGAAGGATCAAGTGCATACTCTCAAGGGAAAATGGACACACTTACATCAATAATCAAAAGAAGGCAGGTCATTTTAACCACTTGGTTAAATAAACTTTGGGGAAAACATTCACAATACGTTGATGCAATAAAAGAACATAGGAGAGTGGATAGCAGAATGCAATAAAAACCTGAGGAATTAAAGAAAAAGGATACTCCTAATAATGTAGGGATTGAAAATGCTCATTGTATCTTTGATAAGCACGAGGGATTCTTCGAGGAATTACAAGAGGATGCATAAGAAATGATAGAAGTTGCCAAGAAAAAATTGACTAGGTTCTATAATGATGAGGGATAATTAAAATAAATGACTACATGGAAGAATGAATGTGAATTAATACTCCAAGAGATGTTAAAGACAGCCACTGTGAAAGATACAACGTTAGATGAAGCATGTGAGCAGAACGAATGAATGATGATGATGGAGATCATGATCCGCGATACGTTAGGAGATGCAGATACGCACGAGCGCCGCGATTACACATAACACATGTCTGAAGTTCACTTGTGGCTTAACAGAGCTTAGTTAATGCTAATATTGTTAGTATTTTATGCTTAAAAACATTTTTGAAAGGACACATCCTTCCACCCGCTAATGTATAAGTATCCATTGTTTACAAGGGAGACAAAAAAAAAAATGGTTTTTTTAATAAAACGTAGATAGTAGGAAATACAATATTTTCAAAATGTTTCAAAGGACCATGATGCATGTATGAAGTTTTGAGGGATGAATGAAAGAACACTGATTTTGTGGCACCCTTCTAGTATCAATTATTTGTTAAATTAATTGAAAATATTATCAAGTTGTCTCCAAGGTTGATATTTCTTTGTTATCTAAATTGACATATCAAGTATATTCTCAGTTTATCAATACACATTTGTTGTTTTTGTGTGGTGTGATTGGTTGGTTCTTTCAAGTAAAGATTAAATCCTTCAAGTCATTCACAGTAATTTGGAAGTATCATTTGGATCACTAAGAAGAGCTTGGTAATTACATTCTTGCATGTTTATACAAGTTATAAACTAATATTCATATGCCAAATTATTACAGTCTTTGCCAGATAGAAGACTTTCATCTAGAGCTTTCACTTGACTATATTTTACCCAACAAGGCACTAGTCTTATTCATCCTTTTAGGTTTCGTCCATCTTAGTTACATCTCTTAATTGAACATATTAATTCATACCTTGATATTGCATATACAATTTATACCAAATTTAGGCCATATCTCTCCACTATCAAATTTCCATTTGTGGATAGTTTGGTCAAGTAGGAAGCATAATTCAAAATCTATGTCATTCATATAGGTGCACTCGCCTAGGTTTAGAAAAGCCTTAAGAGTAGAAGGTTCAATTATATTGGTTGGCCTTGTTAGTTGGCCAATAACGTTGTGAGAGTTTGGCAACCTCTCGTGGTTCGTTCGAACGAGGGTTTTTGAGACCTAACAAATTGATGACTCTGCTGGGAAAAAATTGAAGAAATTCTGGTGGTAGGTAGCCTTTCCATACAGGGTCATTGAAGAAATATTCATAGTTGAAAGACTTGAAAATTGACTCCGCTGGGTGAAATAACATCTTTTCTCACTTTAAAAAAAAAAGTGGGTGGCAACTCTAAATGAACAAGTGCATTAAGATTGATAAAATAGAATATGTATTAGAAATAAATCACCCTAGGGTGTAGACCATCACAATTTCTCACAACATGCAAGGAAGGAGATCTTTGTACAAGGAGGGGGGTGGTCCTAATGACAAAGGTAAGCGAACCTATAAAAATAATCAGGGCAAGAAGATATTCAATGACCTAAATCCAACCTCAAAAAACAAAACATCGAAACCACCAGTGGAAACATATAATTCATACAATGCATTGACAAATGAAAACAACCCGTCCAAAGAACTTCACACTCCAGAGGAAAAGTGAAACCCCCTCTGGAAAATAAACTATGAGAAGGATGATGAGTACATGGCTAATTTTGAGGCTAGAAAAAGGAGAGTTTGAACAGGAGCAAAGAGCAGCATCTTTTGAGGAGGGACTTGAATATGAAGAAACATCTAAAGAAAATCATGAATTTATGACCCAAGATGAGCCAGATGCATAGTTAGAACGCATGAAGCAAGAATCAGAAAAATTAAGAATAGAGTATGAGCAGAGGCTTTGGGAAATAAAAGAATTGGAGAGATTGAAGTTACAAAAGGCTCGGGTTAAAACACTAATGGCTGACTCACCCAAATATACCCCCCTCATAAGAACAACAATATGAAGCCATCAAATTCCCCACAAGCCCATTGAAATCAGCCAAGGAATCAATATAGAAACACAAACGCTCCACCACAACACCAAAATATTCAGCCACCTCCTCATCAGTAGTATGTACCTCCACAAGGTCAACAATATGTGGAAAACACTAACCCACTATACTAGCATCAACACTTCCAAAATCTCCCTCCACAATACACAACCATGATTAGACAATTTGATCTTGTTGGATTTCAGATATACCCTTACCCTCTAGACAACAACTAGAGGAACCTAGTCCCTAAGTTCACAGGAAGTAATGCAGTTACAGCCAAGGAGCATTTGAAAAACTTTAAAGCAGTTATTCAAGACTTGGATATGCAATATAAGGATGTACAAATGAGATTATTTATGTTTTCACTGATCAAAGATGTCAGGGACTAGTTTAACAGTCTACCAACAACATCCATTTATTCCATCAATGTATTTTATGAACAATTTCTTTAGTAGTATGGGAATCAGTGTGAGTCAAATTTTGTTTTGCATGAGTTAGTAACTATCAAAAAGCATCAAAATGAGTCATCCTATGATTTTAACCAAAGGTTTGTTAAATTACATAATAAAATACCTCAGGGATCTAAGTTGGTTGATCCTGCTGCATTGAGTATCTATTTGAAAGCCTTTGATCCCAAGACAGGATATGAATTGAGAAATAGAGATCCTAGGAATCTGGCTGAAGCTCAAAAGATATCAGACTGTGTGTGGATTTCAGAAATCTGAATGTGGCATCCCTCAAAGATAACTACCGTCTACCTAACATGGAAGCTATATTGCATAAAGTAACCAGGTAAGAGCTATTGTCTATGATGGATGGTTTTTCTGGTTATAATCAGGTTAAAGTCAAGGAATCTAAGCAGTACAAAACAACTTTTACAACTCCATGGGGAACATATGTCTATGTGAGAATGCCTTTTGGTCTCACAAATGCGGGAGCAACTTTCAAAGAGCTATGCACTTAGCATTTGCAGAATTGATTAATGCTATAATGGTGGTGTATCAAGATGACCTTACTGCTTACTCAAAAAGAGTTGAAGATCATGTAGAACATCTTGAAAAAATATTCATTAAAGCTTTAGAATATGGCATTAGTTTGAACCCTAAGAAATTTCATTTTGTTGTTACAGAGGGAAAACTCTTAGGACACATTGTGTCAAAAGAGGGAGTTAAAATAGATCCTGGGAGAGTTGAGGCTATAGATAAGGTCCATATCCCTAAAACTATAAAAGTCATCCAATCATTTTTTGGGCAGATTAATTTTGTTAGGAGGTTTGTGTCCAACTTTGTTGAAATTATCAAGCCCATATCAAAGATGCTAAGGAAAGGAATAAAAAATTGAATGGACCCCAGAAGCATTAGAAGCCTTTGTATCCATTAAAAGAGCCATTAAGGAAGCCCTTGTCCTCAAATCTCCTGATCTCACAAAACCTTTTCAAATATTTTCATTCGCTTCCTTGCACACTATAGTTGTTGTTATGTTACAAAAAAATAAGGATGGTCATGAGCAACCTATGTCCTTTTTTAGTAAATCTTTGCAGGGATCGGAGTTGAAGTATGACATAATGGAAAAACAAGCCTTTGCACTGGTAAAAGCCACAAAATCCTTTAGACCGTATCTTGTTGGAGCCAAAGTGATTGCTTATATCCCTCACACAGCTATCAAAGACATTTTGACACAATCAGAAGTAACAGGGAAGAGGTGCAAGTGGATTAATAAAATTTAGGAATTTGATATGGAAATACAGATTACCAAATTGATAATAGGCCAAGGATTGGCCAAGCTAATGGCAAAAGCAAACATTAAGGCAAATCAAATTTGCAATGTAGAAGAAGAAGGAAATGCAATTGCAAGTATTGAGCATACACCTTGGTATACAGACATCATGTATTACCTCAGAAACACAAAGTGCCCTGAAGGATTCAATGATAACTAGAAAATAACTTTGAAACTAAAGTGCCCTGAAGGACTATTGCTGTTATGTTTAGATGAGTCACAAGCTAATCATGTTTTGAAAGAGATGTATGAAGGGGTATGTGGAGGCCATTATTTTGTAAAGACAACTGCACATAAGATCCTCAAGGCAGGTTATTACTGGCCAAAAGTTTTTAATTATTCGTTTTCATATGTAAGAAAATGTGAAGCATGTCAAAAATTTTCAGGCAAAATGAAATATCAGGGAGCTTTACCACTTAGACCTATGTAGGTTGAAGCCCCTTTTCACCAATGGGGGATTGAATTTATTGGGGAAATACGTGAGAGATCAAGTGGAGGACACAGATGGATACTAGTACCCACTGATTACTTCACCAAATGGGTAGAAGCAATCCCAACCAAACAGGCGACAAGTAAAGTTGTGATAAATTTCCTGATGGATGATATCATCACCAGGTTTGGTACACCATTGAGATTAATCATAGACAATGGGATGTGTTTTAGATTGAATGAGTTTAAAACATCTTGCAGTATACATGGTATTGGTATCTCTTATTCTTCCCCTTACCATTCACAAGCTAATGGCTAGGCAGAGTCTAGTAACAAAATCATTTTAAAGATCATTAGGAGAATGTTGGGTGAGTATATCGGTAAGACATCAAAATTGTCATACTCATGGGGATATATGCAAAGAGAATGCAAGTTCAAATTTTTCTATCGGCAAGACAAAAGGTATCAGCATGACGATGTGAGGTCATATCAATCTAAATTTCTTTTTACCGATTGGAATATAGTAAAGTGCATCGGCTAGACTATAGTCATCGGGGAGAGATTTCGAAGGACTACCTAAAGTGTTCACTGGTCTTACCAATAAAGCAAAAGGAAGATTCATTCTTTGAGATAATGATGCCAAGGAGAGTTTGGGGAGTCTTACCGACCCCCCGTGTTATACCGACAGAATTGAGCGTATAGAGATAAAAGTTGTCGAAGAGACAATGTGTGTGGTCTCATTGAGGAAACGGTGTATTGATAAGATAAGTCTTAGTGGGGAGATCTAAGAGAGGTCACGGCGAATATTATTCTATCGGTAGGACAATTACTTGGTCTTGGCAACTTAAGTTGACAAAGTGAATATCTCAATGAGACAAAGAGCCTTTAGAGTGAAGTAAAGAATCGTTGGCCCGATTCGTTAAGTCTAGGTGATAGTTTTCTTTGGTGAAGGTCATGGTGATATAAAAAACAAAAAGGGAAAACTATCAGGGAGACTTGTGTCAGGGGAACTCCAAGATGTCTTAGCAGATGTGTGAACGTTGAGCAGAAAGATCGGCCAGAGACTTGAAATGTCTCGCCGATATGATACCTAATGTGATAGCAAGAATTTCAAAAAACTTGTTGCATTCATGTCTCAGTGAAGACATTAATGGCGCCACGAAGCATAAAAGATTTTGCAAATCAAGGTGAGCTCAATTGAAATCATTTTTCACAGAATTGGCAGTGAAGGAGAACAGAGGAATGAGCAAAACAATTGGAGCATTCATCTAACTTGGATTTTCAGGTGAAATACAGTAAGTTCCTCATCCTCTGACAATTGTAAATTTCAAAGAATGGAAGGTCCTAGTTTAGAAAAGATAAAAGGAAGGAAACATGGGGAGGATAGCCAACCAAAAGGAAAAAAGAAAAAAACTGAAATATGACTAGAGGGTTGGTTGTCGCCCACAAAAGGATATAAAAGTCATGAAAAATCCTAACCTTAGAATTGGACATTCCAGCAGGTGACTAACATCTTTTCATGGTCGTTCATTTACTTGTCAAACCAGGGAACGTATACTTGAAATGGAGCGGCACTGTATGTGCACTAAGAACCAGTTTTAGCCACAACCTACTAGAAATAAATTCTTGAAAGGAATTCTAACTCTGATGCAGGAACGTGAGGCAAAGTCTTATTAATTTAAGCATCACTTAACTAAAGCAGGAATCGTAATAACCATTACTAGGAAACAAACCATGAACTAGCCTTATGCTGCAGGAACAGACACAGGGATGGATTCCTTATGCTGCAGGAACAATATAAGACTAAGCTTGCATTAAAACATACTGGAATGAAATTCTAACAGATAAAAAATAGGAAGTAAATAGCTAACTATATATACTCACTAAGTGGCCCCCCTTATCAAGCATCAACCAATTTAAACAAGAGTTGAACTCAAAATTTCATCAGCTTTTTATTCATGAACTCGAAATCATATACATGGTTGTTCTGCTTGTAAGAAAACTTAACACAAAGCTCTGCTTTTCATTGTAATAGTAATCTCAATACACTCTATTCTATCTCTACTCTCTAGTCTAATCTCTTCTCTATCATCTCGTTCACTCACGCAGGAGGAACATTTATTTAAAGAGAAACAGCTAACTAACTAACTAATATAGAAAGATGTGGATATAAATGCCTCCTAAGGCTGAGGAACATATTTCATAAATGCAAGTTTATCTGCTCAACAGATCCAGAGGGAATCTAGAACTCCACTCTTCCTAGATTGATGATCAATTTGGTTTCTTCCCAATGACCCGGACAAAGAATCCTCACTTGAAACGACTCCTTTGATGGTGTGCTGGAAACAACTTTTTCCGCAAGGCCGTGTTTTGTTGTGCATTGACCCATTCATAACAGCTTTAACAACCTGTAGAACACATGGCAATAGAGGAAAAAGAAGGCATGCACACATAATAGCATGATACTCATCATTAATCACACGCATCAAATTCATCTTACTTATCCAAAAACTACATATATCGTATCAATCAGTTGAGAGGTCAAAATAGGGTAATGAACATAGACATACTAAGATATTTAGGTTGCAAGAATATAGGAATGCTTGTCATATAATACTACCCATTAACATGAAAATTTTATAACCACAAAGTTTAAAACATCCATAAAAGAGAGCAAGGGCTTTTAAAACTATAACATGATATCCAAATTATAAACATATTCTGGACTCATCATTTGCCCCCTACTTTAGCTAATGTTGGTCCTCCAACATTAATCTTTCTGGTTGTGTATTTGAAATCTATAGGAGTAACATGGCCTTGTAGTGCAGTCCCAAACATGTAGTAGAAACCTCTGCAATTTTTCCATCTTTCGTATCTGTAAGCTTTTGTGTCTTCATTAATATCTGTGGCTAGTTAAGGATATAGTGGCCACATCAAAGCAAGAGGTCTAAATGTTAGTGGCAACCATAATTCAAATCTTTCCTGAAGACCCAACTACATATATATTTCTGATCTCCTAACAGGTGCTCTTAAAATCAAGGGACTATGGGGCTCAGACTTTCTTAGAGCAACTGTCAGCTTTTCCCATCTTGTTTTACTTCTGGAAGCTGAAAGCTTCTAGAACAAATATGGTTAGCCTTTAAACTCGTCATAAACCTATTTCCTAAGATCAAATATCCTTATCCTTGCTACAGGATCATAAAATCCATATGCAACAAAAAACCAGGTCCTCAGAAATGTTTGAAGGTCTGAGCTTTCTGATCTAAGGGGAATAGGTTCTTTTCGCTCAGCTTCCTCATAATCCTCAAATTGTTTCCCATAATTAATTTCATTGGCCGCCTAGGACATAAGTGATCTCAAATGAATGTCACCTATGAAAAGAAGTGGATTCCACTCAATTTCACAAGGGATTAATAAACCATGTAAATAAAATTCACACCTAGAATTCCTTAGCCAATTAGGTACTATTTGATAGGCATCATAGAATTCTTTAGCAGAATTAGGAACAGAGTCAAGGTTTTTAGAAATCCTCATTAACTGGAACCATAGAAACTACTCTTTGAGGCACATTGCATACACTCTGGGTGGTGGCCTACATTCCATGATTTGCCCTACCACCTTCATCATTTCATTCATCTTTTCTTTCACCTCCTGGATTTCCTATTTTTGATTTTCAATCTCTATCTTTAATTTCATCTTCTCTTCCTCCTACATACTTTGTTCCATTTGAGTTTTAGCCAGATGGTGGAAACCCAAGGTCTGAAGTGTCATAGGCCTCCAAGTTATCTGAAAGTATTCTAAGTATTTGATTAGCAATGTTCTCTTATACATAACCAATGCCTGGCATGTTTTAGAGGGAAATGGTATTGCATTAGATGTCTCAGGCTGCTCAAATTGCTCCTGTTCTTGCTACAGGATGAAATCATGTTGCTGGTCAGGAGGGGACTATGTTTCCTCTGAAATTCTTTCAGCTGCATCAGCCAAGTCATCAAGACTCGGCACTCTCCCTTTATTATTACAACCTTGTTGTACTTCCCCAACTTCCTTTGTTTCATCTTGTATATCATTAGGAATAATAGAGGGGCTGAGTGGAAAATTCTCAGATATACTCTAAGAATTCTCATGAATGAGCTCCTTGGATTCCTCTGAAATGACTATTATTTCAGGTCGAGCAGAAGAGGTTGGGGTAGTTTTACTTCATTTTCTTACTGAAGCTCTTCTAGGTAATGTAGCTGATGAAGGAGGTTCTTTTGCCGCTTTTATCTTCCCAGCTTGCTTGGGGGTTTGAGACTTAGTAGGAGAGGATGATGAAACTGTGGTGACATCAGGTGTTGCTACAGGAAAAATCCGGGTAGCTCATTTTTGCTTCTTCGTTTGAGGGTTTTCTTCTAGGGTATGCCCAACACTAGATGGTTCTTCTACTTTTTTTTCCCCTTTCTCTTTGCTTGATGTAGACCTAGTTTTAACTTGGGTAGAGGGCTCAGTTATAGTGGTTGTAGGACTAGGTGTTGCAGGAGAAGCAGGTGATTCTTGCTCAGCTTCTCTACTCGAAGACTCTACACTCTTTCTCTTTTTCTTGGGTTGTGCAGGAAGTGTTCTAGGAGGTTCTGGAGGTTGCAGTCCTTTCTGGGCAACAAATTCTTTCCAAGAAAGGGGTGATACGTCCCTCAGGGAATCCTCAATTGGTATTTTAATAAGGGCATGATGGGAGATGAAATGGTCTTTACCCTTCTGGGTTTCATGGGCACTATGCTCCAAAAGTTTTAACGAGTAATTTTGGACATTGATAGCTAACCCGTGCCTCATATGACTCAATAATTTAAAGTGATAGGAGTGAAAATAGGAAAAACATCCTTCACAAGTTAAATACCTGATTATACAGGAGGCATATTCTGAATATGGATAAGGCAGTGATACCCTCTTGCATCCTTTCTTTGAAACCTCCAAGGGTCCATCATTTGGCAATGTGAATTTTGCCCTGGTAGAGACGACATCTCTTCCTGAAGGAAAGTTTTCTCCAGCTGTAGGAAGCCCGGTTATCTCAGCAATCCGTTCCTCAGTAATGGCTACTGTTAAACCCCATACTGTAGCCTCTCCCTCGGAAAGAGTTATCAAAAATTCACTAGCAGCTTCCTCATCAAAGGAATCGATACTCAAAAAGTAATTCAACCATCCACACATACTGAATGCCTGAACTATTTGAGGGTCTTGTGTTAAGGCTTCATGAGCTACTGGTTCATGTCGTACTAGTTGACCACCCATATTCACAACCGTTTCTGCTAAAACACCTGAATCTCAACCTCTTCTGAATATTTTGAAAAACTCTTCTCTTTGCTCTGCTTCTTTACCTTTTAACTTTACTAAAAATGATATAAAAGACAATTGCATGCAATGATTTTTAGGAACTACTTAATTAAATAGTTAACTTGTTGATCAGGGAAAAGCACGCATTCATTTGGTGGCAAGTACAATAAAAACTGTCTTTACTAGACATGGCAATGGCAAAAAGAAAGAATTTGAAATAGATTATCCGCGCGCCCTACTTAAGATTTGGCATGTGTCCACACATGTGCGAAAGGATAGGTGAGGAATTGGCAGTAACGACTTATAGACATATTGTAATAAATGAATAAATAAAATAAATGAATGATGTGACAAATAAAAAGAATATCACGTACCTTGTAATTAATGGTCACAGATGTTGGGAGATATCACAACACAACTGGAAATGACTGCTTGAAAAGAAACCATAAATGAAGGTGGTACAACAGGTGGATGACATGGATGGGTGACATAGAAAAGAAAAATGGAATGAGTGAATGATGGTGATGGATGGTGATGGAGAAAGTGGCTTTCATAAAAAGGAAACCTTTATTATGGACGTACAACATAATTTTAAAGAGATGCTGCAAGAAGAAGATCGAAGCCTTTTGCTACATGATCACTGGCCGCAGGGGAAACAAACTACTTCATAAATTCTTCTTCTGAAGCCGGCTTATGGTACAACTGAAAACGGTGTCCATTAACCAATAGCTTGAAGCGGACAGGATCTATCGTGGCCAATTGAACTGAACCATTATCAAATACATTTTCTATTTCATACGGACCAAGCCATCATGTTGTAAGTTTAACTTGATTTTCTCGATACTTAGAGTCATAGAGCAGTGCCCAATCTCCATCAAATAATTGCTTTGTTTTGATATGGTGATCATGTCATTTATTTCTTTGTTGTTGTACTGCTTCAGTATGTTGCAGGACAGCTTTCAGCATCTCATCTAATGCATTCAACTGGAGGAGGCGTTCTTTTTGAGCTTCAGAAAGATCAATGTTTAACTGAACAGCAGTCCTCAAGGTCTTATGTTCAAACTCAATTGGCAACATGGTAGTTTTTCCATAAAGTACCTCAAAAGGGGTAAACCCTGTAGTTGTTCTCCATGTTGTTCTATAGGCCCAGACTACTTCTGGGAGATGACTGCTCCAATCTTTCTTGTGTAACTATATTGTTTTTGTAAGGATGGCCTCTAATTCTCTGTTGGTAACCTCTTCTTGACCATTGGCTTGAGGGTGACAGGGGCTTGACTTTTTGTGCCTGATTTTATAATCATTCATCAACGCAGTGATTAATGTTGATGTAAACTAAGCTCCTTGATCAATAACAAGTTCCCTTGGAACTCCAAATCTAGTAAAAATTTGCTCATATAGGAATTTAACAACTTTATTGTCATGGGCATGTGTCATTGACTTCACTTCCACCCATTTGGTTACATATTCAGTGCAAACCAAAATGTATGACTTCCCATTGGATGGAGGATCAATAGGCCCAACAAAATCCATACCCCACTTGTCAAAGGGGGTGACTACCACTTGAGGATGTAGAAACATTTCATCAGACTTTGTTGGTCACCCCATTTGTTGACATCTATCACATTTTTGGGTATAAGCTACAACATCCTTGTGTAGGGTGGATCAATAGTACCCTATGTTAAGCACTTTCATGGATGTTCTCTTTGATGCAAAATGCCCCACATGGTTCATCATGACAAGCATGAAAAATGTCATAGGTCTCATCTTCCCTAACACACCTTCTCATGACTTGATCTGGTCCTGTATATTATAAACAGTCTACTATGCAAGAAAAGTTAAAACTCTTCTCAATCAACAACTTTTTGTCCTTTGGTGAGAAGTGAGCTAGTATCATGTTAGCTGCTAAGTAATTTGCAATATTTGCATACCATGGAGTTCTAGCAGTGATACAAAATAGATGTTCATCAGGAAAGCTATCATCAATTACCTCAGGGGTGGCAGGTGTAGTTGTTTGAAGTCTTGATAAGAAATCAGCTACTACATTATCTCGACTTGACTAATAAATAACTGTGATATCAAATTCCCGCAACAACAGGAGCCATCTTACTAACCTACCAGATATGGAAAGCTTATTCATGAGGTATATTATTGTTGCATGGTCTATATGAACAAATATTTGGTAACCAGTGACATAATGCCAAAACTTGTTCAGGGCATACACAACTGCTAATAATTCTTTCTCTGTGACAATATAGTTTATTTCTGGGCCTTGAAGATTTTTGCTGATAAAATAGATGGCATGCTCTATGAAGTTCTCCCTATGTCCTAACACTGCCCCTATGGCATAATCAGAAGCATCTATGTGTATATGAAAGGGCACACTCCACTTTGGTCCTTGCAGAATAGGTGCTTTAGTAAGTAAGTCCTTAAATTGTAGGAAAGATTTGTCACAGGTCTTAGTCCAGGTAAATTCACAATCCTTAGTCAATAAGGCATACAGGGGATTGGCTATTTTGCTGAAATCTTTAATGAATCTTCTATAGTATCCAACATGTCCTAAGAAGCTTCTAACATCTTTTTGTTTCATAGGTGCTGGCAAGGTCAAAATAACTTCAATTTTTGTAGGATCAACTTGAATTCCAGCTTGAAAGATATGATGGCCTAAAACAATTCCTTCTTGCATCATCATGAAATACTTCTCACTATTCAAAGACAAATTATGCTCCTTACATCTTTTCAATACTTTCTCTAAATTTGCTAATGCTTCTTCATAAGTAACTCCATAAGTGGTGAAGTCATCCATGTAAATCTCCATAGACTCATGAGAAATGTCAGAAAAAATACTAATTATTGTTCTTTGAAATGTGGTGGGAGCATTACACAGGCCAAAAGGTAGGACAGAGCAAGCAAAAGTTCCCCATGGACAGGTAAAAGTTGTTTTGTCTTGATCACCAGGGGCAATTTTAATTTGATTGTACCCACTATATCCATCCAAGAAAGAGAAATATTTTTTACCAGACAAGGATTCCAGCACTTGATCGACAAATGGTAGTGGAAAGTGATCCTTTTTAGTTGCAGTTTTCAGCTCCCTGTAGTCTACACAAACTCTCCACTTTCCATTTTTTTTAAGAACAATTACCAGCGAAGATACCCATTGACTGTCTGAAATAGGGTAGATGAAACCAGCATCAAACAATTTTTGGAGCTCATTTTTAACTATTTCCCTGAGTGCTAGGTTTATCCTTCTTTGAGGCTACCTAACAGGTGAACAATATTCCTTAATATAGATCCTATGAGTACAGAGCTGAGGATCTATTCCCTTCATATCCCCATAGTCCCATGCAAAAGCATTGTGTTGATCTTGCAACATTGTGACCAGGGAAGTTTGTTGAGCTTGAGGCAGCCTATTATTGATATTCAGATAGTGGCCTTGAGATAGCTCAATTTGGTTGGTAAGATCATTGATGGAGTCTACTAAAAAAGGTGGTGTCTATATTTATTGAAGAAGCAAATGTTGATAAACTGCAGGGATTTTAAATGACAGTCTCTCAGGGCTCAGTTGTTGTAGGAAAGATTACCGAGGATAGTTATCGGGTATGGATGGATTACTCATATCAGAATTGGACTGCAAAATTTGGAAAAGCAGGTCATCCTCAATCTAAGGTTGGGTGAACGGATTAGTTTGTAGCATCATTAAGTGAGCCAATGAACTGAATTCTTTAGTTTCTTCTCCTAAGCCTGGCCAAATTGGTTTAGACAAGTCTGGCTGAGGCTGGGCAGGTGGGTATAGAGCCAATTTCTTCATTGACTGACCATTAGAGATTGTCATGTCTCCATAATAGCATCTTATAAAGGCATCATTTGTGGCTAACCATAGTCTACCTAGGATGATAAGATACGCCCCCAAAGTTTCCTTAGTGGACAATATGGTGAAATCTGCGAAGTATTCTCATGATTCAAAATTGATAATTATATCTTCCACCAGGCCGTCAGGTGTTACAGTGGAACTGTCAACAAGTTGCAGGATGGTGGGTGTAGACCTAATGGTTAGGATATTCAAATACTCCATTGTATGCTTGGTCATTACATTGATGGCTGCACCTAAGTCAATCAAAACATTCTTTACTAGCTAGCCATTAATATTTATTTGTACCACAGGACTTCTAGGGTCAGCATATTTTGGCATAACTACCTTTCCTAACATAATATCTGCCAATTTTTCAAGAACATGGATAGTTTGGGGATCCTTTTTCTTTCTTCCATATTTCCTCAAACAGGCCTCCTTAATGGTTTTTCCATAAATTGGGACATCTTTTATGGCTTGAAAGAGGGGAATTTGGATGTGTACATTCTTTAGCTGATCCAAAATATTAAAGGTAGGCTATTCCATGGACTTGGGTGTAGTGACTTGCAATCTCAGAGGAAAAGGTGGTGTGGCTTGATGCTACAGGACAGTTTCCTTAGAGGCATTATCTGACATAGGTATATTGGTTGCAAGATCAACAGGTTGTTCAGAGACAGAGTCTGGAATCTCAGTAATTACTGGAGGCTATGGAGTAAGGAGTGTGGTGCAAGACCTTAGATGGATATCATTGATATGAAAAGCATAAGCTGGATAATGATTAGATTCTACAAAATACATAGGTTGTTGTTGCTGCTGCTTATTATTAGGATTTGGTAATGGTTGAGCAGGCATAGGCATTTGTTTTGGAGGGCTAGTATTTGTAGGAGGTGGCATAAGAGCCGGAGGTTATGGCTGTTATGGCTGCAGGAATCCAGGGGATTGGCTCTGCCATTGCTGAGAGCTTCTCCACTAAGGATTCTACTGCTAGTTACGTTGGGGTGGTGTCCATTGTCCTTGTGGGTGTTTCCAACCTCCTTAAGGAGATTTCCATTGTGAATTTGGATAGGTAGGCCATTGTGGTTGAGAGGTATTCCCTGATGGTGATGGGCCATATGTAGGCTGCCATTGGTTACTATAATTAGAGTAAGGATTACCAAAAGTCAAAGGTTCTTGAGGCATACCTTGTCTTTGAGCCCATGGGCGTCTTTGTACAATGTAGAATACTTGGTCATCATCACCTTCTATTGCCTTAAAGTTAGTAGGTAATTACTTAGCCTCCATGTTAGCCACCATCTTACATCGACAGTCACGCTTCTTTTGTCGACAATGTGGACAGAACTCGGCCAAGATTGCCTCAGCTTCCTCATGTTTCTTTTGAGCTTGCATAGTATCCAACTATGTAGCCATATTATTTATGATATCTTGCTTGAAATCAGACAGCAAATTTGAGATCTCCGTCCGTGAAACTCCATTATTAGAAGATTTTCCCATTGTGGCCTGATGACCTCTTCCCTTCTTGACACTTGCTTGAGAATAATTGCAGCATATGTTCTTAATATCATCCCAAGGCACTTGGGTTATATCTCCTCCTCCCATTAGATACAGAGCATTAATACAAGAATCATTGATTCCCCTCACAAAAAGTAATTTTTGAGATTCTTCATTGAGAGTATGGTCCAAATTCTTTTTCAAGGAAAACAAAAACCTGGAGATATAGTCTTCCAAGCTTTCATCCTCCTTTTGCTGAATTCAGAATATATCATCACCCTTACTACCACTCTTGCAATATTCCTTATATTTCTCAAGAAACTTGGTTTGCATGAGTGCCCAACTATCAACAACATCCCTTCCCAAACTCATGAACCATCTTAGAGCTCCCTCCTTCAAAGTAGTAGGAAAAAACTTCAGCTTGTGTGCATTTGTGGTATAATCATAACTATGACAGAGGATGTCAAACTCAAACAAGAAAGTGTCAGGGTCCTCCGTAAGTAGTCCATAGAACTTGGGAAGTAATGAAGAAGGAATATTTTTGAGGTTATCATTACCTTGCTGGGCTATAATAAGGAATTAAAAAGTAGGAGGTCGATTAGGTGGATTTTATGCCATATCTGCTTGATGAAGTATCAGAGCAAATGGATTTTCTTGGGGTTCTTCGTCAGCAAGGTCAAAGGGAAATTCAGTGAGTGGGTCTTCAGAAAATGGATTAATATCTTGGTTTCCTTCTTCCTCAAATAGATTATAAGCTGGTTCAAAATCGTTATCAGTGAAGGAAGGGTTTGGTAAGAATCTCCCTAGAGTGTCTCTTCTTCTATGCATGTAACAGACTCAACTGAAAATTGAAGGATTTGAAAATTCTTGAATAAATACACTAAGCTACTGCTAACAATGACTATGATAGGTTCTTAGCTTGACACCATCCTCGGCAACGGTGCCAAAAATGGTTGTCACCCACAAAAAGATATAAAATTCATGGCAAATCCTAACCTGGGAATTGGACATTCCAGCAAGTGACTAACATCTTTTCATGGTCGTTCATTTACTTGTCAAACCAGGGAACGTATACTTGAAATGGAGTAGCAATGTATGTGCACTAAGAACCGGTTTTAGCCACAACCTACTAGAAATAAATGCTTGGAAGGAATTCTAACTCTGATGCAGGAATGTGAGGCAAAGTCTTATTAATTTAAGCATCACTTAACTAAAGTAGGAATCGTAATAACCATTACTGGGAAACAAACCATGAACTGGCCTTATGCTGTAGGAACAGGCACAAGGATGGATTCCTTATGCTGCAAGAACAATATAAGACTGAGCTTGCATTAAAACTTACTGGAATGAAATTCTAACAAATAAACAATAAGAAGTAAACAGCTAACTATCACTAAGTGGGCCCCCTTAGCAAGCATCAACCAATTTAAACAAGAGTTGAACTCAAAACTTCATCAGCTTTTTATTCATGAATTCAAAATCATATACATTGTTGTTCTGCTTGTAAGAAAAATTAACACAAAGCTCTACTTTTTATTGTAACAGTAATCTCAATACACTCTATTCTATCTCTACTCTCTAGTCTAATCTCTTCTCTATCATCTCGTTCACTCACGCAGGAGGAACATTTATTTAAAGAGAAACAGCTAACTAACTAACTAATAGAGAAAGATGTGGATATAAAAGCCTCCTGAGGCTGAGGAACGGATTTCATAAATGCAAGTTTATCTACTCAACAGATTTAGAGGGAATCTAGAACTCCACTCTTCCTAGATTGATGATCAATTTGGTTTCTTCCCAATGACCCGGACAAAGAATCCTCACTTGAAACGACTCCTTCGATGGTGTGCTGGAAACAAATTTTTCTGCAAGGCCGTGTTTTACTGTGCATTGACCCATTCATAATAGCTTTAACAACCTGTAGAACACATGGCAATAGAGGAAAAAAGAGGCATGCACACATAATAGCACGATACTCATCATTATTCACATGCATCAAATTCATCTTACTTATCCAGAAACTACATATATCGTATCAATCAATTGAGAGGTCAAAATAGGGTAATGAACATAGATATACTAAGATATTTAGGCTACAAGAATATAGGAATGCTTGTCATAGAATACTACCCATTAATATGAAAAGTTTATAACCACAGAGTTTAAAACATCCATAAAAGAGAGCAAGGGCTTTTAAAACTGTAAAATGATATCCAAATTATAAACATATTATAGACTCATCAAGGGCACCAAGAGAAAAATGAACCAAGATCTCATAGACCAGCTACCTGGTTCAGGACCTAAAGCAAGGCATTTCGCACAGCTTAAGACGGAAGTAGATAAATTGGATGACAAATGTAAGTTCATAGGAGATGTTTGGACCTCAATTAGAGGATACAAATTTTTCAATTTCCGCTACCATAGAAGAAATCACTTTGAGCCAGTGTGTAATCTGTAGAGGCTCAATTTTGGTGAAATGGTGTGCCCTAATGTTTTTGTTGATCTTGAATTGGTGAAATTATTGGCTAGTCATTATAATCCAAAGAATAGGGCCATATGTGATTTATTTGGGAACCTGGTGATACATGTGTCTGAGAATGCAATAAGCGAGGTCTTCAAGTTAGAAGGAATGTCCAATGAGAAGATTATAAGTGAGGACCTCGAGAATGAATTTAGAAGAATGGATACCATTTACAAGGGCTGGAGGTTACCCCTACATAGAATTAGGTGTCATGGAAAACCGACTCTGATGGAAGAGAGTGAGGGACCACCATTTCATGTGGATCTCTTCGAACCCTACATAAAGTACACTTATTTTTCAGTGGGACAGGTATTGGAGATGGAGGTCCCAGAGCATATGATAGTTGTACCTATGGTGATTGTTGCAGATGTTCAATATCATAACTCCAGGTCATTTTATTATGCTTCACATGTGTTTAAAGAGCTTGACGCTGGGTTGATGGCAGTCAAGAATGGAGCCTCTGTCTTCCACCTCGAGAATTAGTCATTGTTGATGCACTTGGCACTATATTTTGGACAAGAATTAGGATTGTGGCCCCAAGAACTAAGGATTTTACAATTTGATAAGGAAGTCAAGCCATTGCCTATTCAGTTGTGGACTGTTGTTTGGGACAGCAGGTTTGCTAATTCTAATTTCTTGCATTTTGAAGAATATTTTGTAAAGCCATTGTAGAAGTTCTATAATCATCCTTGTGACTATTCCTTGTCTGATGAAATAAAGAGATTTCTCAGGCCTAAGGACTTTAATGGACCAATCAGCCACAACTGGGGGGATTGGTATTGTTTAGAAAATGCCACCATGATTAGGGTTTATGGTTTTGAAAGTACTCCATTTATTTTGCCTAGGACAGTTCCAGATAGAATTGCATACTTAGAGATTGTTAGGCAAATGGATTTCTCTAGTGTCATGAACTTAAGCTCTTATGGGAAGCAAGATTTTATACCAAGTACGTTGTGTTTTGGTGATTTTACTGTGTTGGCAAAGGAGGGATACAATTTAATTCTAAATAAGTTGTTGCATTATAACATGAGAAAAGCGCCATCAAGGAAAACATTTGATCCGGAGGGATATATTCATTCTGCCAGATAGAGGATAAACTTTGGAGGGTAGAAGCATGTGCCCTATCAATCTGATGACATAATTAGAAACTTGGAAGCAAAAGAAGCAAAAATGGTAATTGAGAAACATGATCAAGAATTGTTAGATGTTGAGCTGTTGTCTTCTAGTGAAGAAGTATTAGAGGCTAATAGGCCACAAGGTCCATCCGGAAAGGTATCAAGGACAAGAACTCAGGATTACACCTATTTTGCCAGAGAGATAAATATTGAGGAAACTATGGATGTGGATACAAGACATGAAGAATATAGATATTTTATAGCAGATGATGAATTTGTTAAAACCTCAAAATTCAAAACCTTTTTATACAAACAAAATGGAAAAGAAATAAGAGGAGTGGTTGAAAATGTCATACCAAGAAATGAGGAGAAGTTGTTAAAAAACTTGAGGGATGATGTGGAGAAAGAGATGACAAGTATGACCCCTGAGAAAGGGAGAGAGATATTAGTAAAGGCTGGTGTCATGATTTTCCCAGGGCTAGATCTCAATTTCGCATTTGTTTTTTACAGTCTCCTGAAGGACAACAATGCTACACACAAGCTCAACATAGAAAAGGTGTTAGAAGTATATACAAGATCAAAATACAATCCTGATGAAGAGACATTAATGATTTGGTCTTTATATCCCCCTCACAAAGAAGTCAGTTGTCATTGATACTGAGAAGGAATTTGGACATTTCATAACTTTGAAGGGTAGAGAGGCTTATCCAGTTGTAACTACTGGAATTGGGATCAATATAGCAAAATCAATTAAAGCCCAAATACAAGCATTGATCAGAGAGAGAGAAATGTATAAGTATCTGTTGTTTACAAGGGAGACAAAAAAAATAAGATTTTTTTTATCAAAGGTAGATAGTAGGAAATACAATATTTTCAGAATGTTTCAAAGGACCATGATGCATGTATGAAGTTTTGAGGGATCAATGAAATAACACTGATTTTGTGGCACCCTTCTAGTATCAATTATTTGTTAAATTAATTGAAAATATTATCAAGTTGTCTCCAAGGTTGATATTTCTTTGTTATCTAAATTGACATATCAAGTATATTCTCAGTTTATCAATACACATTTGTATTTTTTGTGTGGTGTGATTGGTTGGTTCTTTCAAGTAAAGATTAAATCCTTCAAGTCATTCATAGTAATTTAGAAGTATCATTTGGATCACTAAGAAGAGCTTGGTAATTACATTCTTGCATGTTTATACAAGTTATAAACTAATATTCATATGCCAAATAATTAGAGTATCTACCAGATAGAAGTCATTCATCTAGAGCTTTCACTTGACTCCATTTTACCCAACAAGGCATTGGTCTTATTCATCCTTTTAGGTTTCATCCATCTTAGTTACATCTCTTAATTGAACATATTAATTCATACCTTGATATTGCATATACAATTTATACCAAATTTAGGATATTACTTACACTATTTATACCAAATGTAGGCCATATATCTCCACTATCAAATTGCCATTTGTGGATAGTTTGCTCAAGTAGGAAGCATAATTCAAAATCTGTGTCATTCATATAGGTGCACCCGCCTAGGTTTATCAAAGCCTTAGGAGTAGAAGGTTCAACTATATTGGTTGGACTTGTTAGCTGGCCAATAACGTTGTGAGTGTTTGGCAACCTTTCGTGGTTCGTTCAAACCAATGTTTTTGAGACCTAACAAGGTAATGGGGGTCAAGGAGGCACATATCTTCCAAACATGGATGTTTTACCCCATTACACAAATTGTGGCCAACAAGCATTACCATTGGGCGAGAATCATAAAAAATAATCTAGATGCTTAGTTGAGGAGTGTGCAGGAAACAGACATATTTACCATCACATCTTATCTAGTATACACGCTTGTAAGAAAAAATAAGTATAGAGGTCTCATCTGTAAAGGAACATTGAGGAAGGATAAGATTTGGGATGTGTATCCTTAATTGCAACATCAAACCACCAACTACCGAAGGGCAAATGATGCATTCTTTATGTACATTCCTAGATTGTTGCAGGATACCCTTCATGTCAGAATATCTGCTAAGGCTATGGAATTGATCAAAAAATATGTATAATGGTTCATTCAATTCCCAAAGTTCACATACGTTCAGGTACAAGGATCTCCTATTGTTCCACTTAGATTGCCTAGATATCCCACCAACAAGATTCTAATGTTGCAACTCACAAGGAAAATGGTGGCCTTAGAATAAATTATGCAATAGGTTATCAAGAAGAAGGGATTGGGAGCATAATTCCTCCTTAGAATTGGAACTATAGAATCATGCCCTTCCCTACAAAGTGCCCAAAATTATGAGAAATAATTGGCACATTTTGAATTATACTCACATACAGCCAGAGGCAGGTTTGATCCATATGAGAGAGCTACGAAGATATCCAACAGAAGCTTTAGGCACATGGATCATATAGAAGACTATTGGGCCAATTGTAGGGATGACCTCAAATTTATTAGAAGGAGGTTCTCTCGAATGCCCCTCAAAATGATAAGGATGTACAAAGTAATAGAAGTTCCTAATCAAGTGCATGATGATGAGGTAGACTTATTACAGTGGCAGGACTATGAACCATACATGAACAAGCCTTGTTCACTGATAAGTTGGTCTGAGGAAAAAGCAATGGATCTTGACAGGATAACTAAACCAGTCAAGGACTACTCTAGGCAATGGGTGAAATAAAAGATGGAAGAGTTAGAGGTTGATGGCACAAAGTTTATGTATGACCTAATGGGAGACTTGGAGTCCCACTCTAAAGGGGAAACAAAAGGAGAAAAGGGTGGTGTCTCAGCACCCCATACCAATGAAGAACAAGAAGGGGATAATCTAGTGTCAATAAAGAGGAGAACCAGGAGCCAGGCTCCATCAAAGCGAGGAGAGAAATCATCTCGTAAGGCAAGGAAAATTGAAGAGGGGAAGAATTCACAACCAACAAGAAAGAGAAGGCTTATCACTGAAAGGTGGAAGGGAGCCAAAGTGCAGAAGGATGACATAGCTACTGATTCCCCTTCCTTAGCAAAGGTTGTAGAAGTGGAGAGCTTTAGAGAAAATCCACAAGTATATGTTTGAAGAAGATCTCCCCAACAAAAGTCTCCCCCAATTATTGAAAAGGGAACTACTGAAGAAGAGGTGCATACAAAAGTTCCTTCTGGGGATGGTATTCCCCCTTTATCTCCTCTTAAAAAACATACATTAGAGGAAGTTTCCATGGAAAAGGATGATGTCTCAAACAACCTCGAGCCTCAATAATCGGAAGATGAAGATATTTCCACCCCTACTAGAGGGGAGTGGAGACAAATGATGCAAGAAATGGGGCAAACTACTTCTGGAGCTCAAAGTAAAAATGTGGAATTAGATGTTGTTCAGGAGGGAAGACGGTCTGTCTCTTGAGAAGGATAAAATTAATGATCAACTTGATACGGAGATCAGTGTTGAAGAACTTGTTAGTAGTCTGCCTCAGGCTAAAGAGGAATGGGAGATAGGAGTAAATACAGAACAATGTGCTGCCCCAGATTGGCTAGAGAAAAGGATAAATAAGAAGCCAATTATTGTGAAAGAAGAGTCTCCCAGTTGGGACAAATTGCTAGAACAATGGGGGCAGACGAAAAAAAGGAAGAGGATGAAAACAATCTCGAGTCTCTCTCGTGATGAATTCAACAATCAGGTTATCCATGTCGCTATAACGATCAGTGACAAGTTCAAGGATGAGGTTAGGTCATCCAATTACGAAATCAAAACAATCAATCTAGAGCTGAATACCAAAGAACAAGAAAAGGAAGAATTTCAACTCTTCTAAGGCAATCTTGAGAAGACTGTATAAAGAAATAGAGGAGAAAGAAAATTTGCAGAAGCAATTGAGTGATGTGTATAAATATGCCTATCATTTGATGAACTCATTATAGTCAGTCGGGAGTGACAGTGCTCCACCAGAAGGATTGTTGCCCAAAGAAGAAGTCTTGGAGATTGAAAGACTAAAGAACTCAGTCCATAATACTCAGGAGTGGCTTCAAGAAGTTAGCAAGAGAGGAGATGAGGTAATTGAAAAAATTCTCCAAGTCCACACTAGTGCCTTTGATTTTTTGGAACATACTTCACAGTTTGTTGCAGACTGTGGAAAGATTGATAAAGTTACTATCAAAGAATTAAAGAAGATTTTGCAAATACCCAAGGATCGGTTGGCCGAGTTAGCTATCTTCTCATGAGATGAAATTGGAAAAGTGAGGCAATGGGTCAAAGTCTAGAATTACAAAAAAGAACTCAATAAAGTTCTAAAAAAGATCATGAAGCTACAAGGCAAGATGAAAGAAATTCACAGTAGCTGCATTACATTCCTGGAGATAATGACTGGAAGGAGGAAATTTGGCCAAAATAATTTGAACATTGATAGAATACAAGCTTGGCGGCATGAGGTTTATGCCCCTTTGGATAATTATCCAATAGCAAAAGAGCGCCTAGAAGATGTGGCCATCTATATTTCCAAGTTTGACCAAGTACCAGGAGTTACAAGTTGAATGGAGTAAAGTGATGTAGTAACTTGGAGGAGTTCAATAGTCACAAAATAAAAATTAAATTTATTCTAGTGCTAGATCCAACAAATGTAAAGGAAATATTGGAGAAATGTAAAGAGATAACTTAGAAATTGGATGCCAGCTAGACAGGGGATGCCAGCCAGGAGAAATGTAAAGAAATAACATAGTAAATTCAGATGCATGGCTGACTTGGCCCTATGGGCCCTCTTTTTTTGGTTGCTCTGGGCATTCTTGGCTATAGATTGAAGCCTTAGCTTCATTCTTGGTGGTTAGATATTGCTAGAAGGGATAGAAATTATTATAATAGCTAGGAGTTAGTTCTTTGAGAGCAAATGTTGGAACAGTGAAAGACTAAATTGTTGCATACTTGGGGTGATTTAATATAAGCAAAGACATTGTTTTTTGGTGTTCTTTCTTGTTTTGTACCACCTTGCATGGTTTTGTTATTTTATAGTTTCAAATCTTCTCTAAAAGGTTATCAATGCAATGTTAAATATTAACTTTCATTTCTTTCATGAAAATGGTGAAGTGTGAAGAATGTTGATCGATCTCCGATCCATACTTTTGGTAGTTTGTTGATTGAAAATTGTTGTGTAAAGTTAGTCTGGGCCTCATTTTATGCTAATTTCAATTGTGAATGTTTTCTTACATTATGACAATATTTTTGCATTCGGGTGAATATTCATAGCCTGAAAATATTTTGATTTCCTTAGAAGGTTGCACCATCTCTGTGTAGTTGCAGGTTTGTCCTTGATCAAACAAAAATTCATTTCATTGGGGATCCATCCATTTGTAGCATTCATCATTATTGTGATTGATCTTAAGAGTTAGTTTAGAATATAATCTCTTTGTCTGAACCTTTCTCTTTTTATATTTCTTTGAATCTAGGTTAGTTTTAGGATTAAAAGAATCAAAATATTGCAAAATTTGATGGGTTTGAAACCTCCAGTAGTTGTTTCGTAAGGCCCCTTGTGATTACTAGAATTTTCACATATTATCTGAGTTGTTTATACATTGTCAAAACCTAACATTATATACCTTGGGGTTATCTCTTAAGGCTTGCTGATAGAGATTTACCTTTCAAGAGAGATAGGATTTCAATATTATGTCTAAGTTGTCGTATAGAAAAAACCATCAAAATATTGGTGCTAGAAGGAGGGTAGAATAAGCAATGCTGGAGCATTTCCTATCTGCAATTTCTCTTGAGAGATTTTGAAGAAGAACTAGATCTAATCCAGGAGACAAAGATTTCCAATAGTTACCAATCCCTACTAGATCAACAAAGACTAGAAACAGGCAAGAATCTTAAACCACTCACCAATTTCCATCTTCCCCATTACCCTCACCTACATCCAACCATTATCATCTTACTTTGAAGTTGTCCCCACCCAACAACCTCAACTGGTCATCAATTAACCATAGCCACCTCCACCACCACCGATGGATTTCCTAGTGAAAAACCCCTCACCCCTGTCCTTCAATAACTACAATTCCATGCCAAAAAATCTTGAGCATTTTTTATCCAAGTTCCATACCAATGACCCAAACAGGTGATCTAAGGAACACACTAGGATTTTCTAGACTTTTCTTAGGGATAAAGGTATTAATCATGAATATTTTGCATGTAGAATTTTCCCGTATTCCCTAGGAGAAGATTCCTTCTATTGGTATAATCATTTTCCTGTAGGGTCTATACATAATTTGACTGAGCTGGAAACTGCCTTCCTGCAGAAGTTTAAAATCCCCATCAGCTCCAATGAATTATATTTGTAGTTTACTAGGGTGAAAAGGGAAATCAATGAACCCATTGGGTCCTTCAACAATAGGTTCCATCGTGCATATACCAGGTTGGAAGCTCCCTATGCTATAGATAACGTCATTGTCTTAGAATTTTATTGTGAAGCCCTCAATAGTCTCACTGCCACATTCCTTAAATAGAGACCAAACCCACCCGCCACTCTGCTCATGACCTATACCAAGGCAGTTAAAGTAAGTACTAATTTGAAGCAACACCTATCAAGACCCATACCTTCATTAGGGCTCATTGCTCACCTAGGACAGATCCATGCAGTCAATCAGGCTCTTTCCAATCACACACCCACCATGAATCCAGTACCATAGTTGCCATTGGTCCCGCACCCAGCTCCTCTGATAAATCAAATCCCACCAATGATTGGTTATCCACGAAAAAGAATCAATCAGCCCCTTAACTCACAACAACAGTCCAATTTCCCATCCTATCTATAAAATTCAGAAGTATTGAATCAATATTCAAGCCTAGGAGTACCACCGAGATTTCATCAGAATAGTTCAGGACCTGCACCATATAGTAATCCTAACAAAGAAATGTTGGATGAGTTGACTGAATAAGTGAAAAGGTTGAACATGGAGGTAACTTATTTAAGGAACCAAAATAGAAAACTCTAGGTTGTTCAGATGAATATGCAGTCCAACTATAATAGGGAAGCAAGATATTTTGTCCAATTTGGGCAGAACTTTGACAAAGTCCAGCCATTGGGGAAGAACTTTGAGAGAGGGCATTTGAGTGGATCATATGACTTGATAGAAGTCAGCCTCCTAGGAAGAACAGGGCATGTAATACAAGACCAAAAAATGGAGTTATTCCCTCCCCATTAGATCAACCCTCTACTCAAGATAGAACATCAAGTGGTGTATATTTTGTGAAGGCATCACTGTCAGGGTGGTGTAAACTTCACAAAACCAGTCAGCACTCTGAGTTATATTACCCAGAGTTCCAAACAGCCATGTCCATTTTCAACTATGTGGTTGAGAACAATTCCACTCATCAAGAGTTGGTACCATCTGGTCCCTACGATTCCCCAGTGTTGGTGTTGAATCATGATCCTTTCCCATGAGGTGAAGAGAATGAGTCAGAGCCAGAAGTGGCTGAACTTGATAGTAAGTCAAAACAAGTATACAATGAAGATGAAATTTCTCAATTATTTTGAGAAGGTACTAAGAACAACAATGGCCCAAAATGAAGCAATTGTAAGGAATTATGTTCAGCAGCCACCGAGAGATCAAGGTCTAGGATAATTTAAGGATAAGGGGAGGGAAAAAGATAAAGGCCAAGTTGCACAAGTTGATACCCCACTGATATTATTTCAAGGAAAGATTGAGGCCCCTCCTTTTCTGATTTATATCCGTATATTTGGGAAAAAATTGTATAATTGCCTCTTGGATTTAGGAGCCTCAATAAATGTTATGCCTTCTTCAGTCTATCAAGCCTTAGGAATTACGCATGTTTCTTCTCAATGAAAGGTTACCCAGTTGAACAGGACTGAGGTGAATGTGGTGGGAGAATTGAATATGATCCCTATGCAAGTCGAATTAAACCCCAAGGTTCAACAAGTTATCAATATTCATGAGGCTGACATTCATGATACTTATGGCCTGATCCTAGGAAGGGATTTCACCAAGGCACTTACTGGCTATACATCAACTGATCATTCTCATACGTCGCTTCCTTGGAAGGGAGTACCAAACCAAATCATGATCGAAAGGGAACCTAGGATGAGGTATGTGATTATTGAGTACCAGAATGCTTCGAATGAGATTTTGGTGTGAGAGGTCAGTATGGGGAATTATGTGTTGGAAACCCCTATTTCAGAATCAGACACAGAGGAAATTCTTATGCTGTAGAGCCCACTAGTTGAGCTCACTTCATAATCTAGTAATGTTGGAGCATCACCTGGGCCTATAGAAGAAGATGATGACCCAAAAGATGGTCAACTCATTTTATTGGATAACTTTTAGGAATTCATCTGGAAATGCATACAAGATCAAGTCCACTTGGGTAGAGATACGAATTTTAGAGAATTGCTCCTTCTGAACTAATGTTGAGTTCATAATGTCACTCACTCTGAGCGTGAATGTTACTTATTTCAAGCGGAAATAGATAAAATATATCAATGCATCAACCCAACCCTTGCTGGAAGACTTGAGGTACAAAATGATCAGGCTGACTATAGAGGTAAAATCTTAACACCTTCTAAGGAACCCTCCAGTAGTGGTAGAACGAAACATGAATCAAATGAAAAGGGAGTTGTTGGTTGTTGAACACTCAAGTTCGATGGATCCAAATCAAAGCAAGGAGCCGGAGTTGGTTTTGAGCTCATTGTTCCTTGAGGTAAAAACTTTTTTTTTGCTCATAGACTCCAATTCCATTGTACTAACAATGTAGCCGAATATGAGGCTCTGGTTCACGGATTGTTGATGGCATTAAGAAAGAAAGTTAGAATTCAAAAAGTATTTGGAGATTCTAAATTGGTAGTTAAGAAAGTCAGGAAACAACACTCATGTCATGAAAAAAGGATGGCTAACTATAGACATAGCGTGTGGGACCTCATTGAGGGGTTTGATGCCTTCAACATTCAACTAATACCTCAGGGCAAGAACTGAACTGCAAATTCTCTAGCTCAGGCAGCTAGTACATTGTAGCCTTTATCGTTTTCAGGATTAAAGAAGTTTATTGTAGAGCTCACCCCAGTACTGTCAATGCCTGATAACGTAACTAATTTTCAATTTCTCGAAGATAACAAGCATATTCTGGATTTTATCACAACTTTTGATGTGTTCACCTCTCAAATAATTGATGAAACAAAACCTCAAGATGTGGAGATGGAGCTAGAAGGGGTCATCGATATGAAGACCAACACAATTCAAAGAGGAAAGGTATAGCTGGAGAGAATATTTGACTTGGATAGGGTTAGAGATTAGGAACAATAAACCAAGAGGGAGTCCATTAGTAGTCATTGTGATATATACAATACAGGGACTCCAAACAACATCAAGAATATCTTTATAGGCAAAGTATGCACTTCAAAGGAAAAGGGAGGAATCATTGATGCATTACACTTGTATCAGGATGTTATAGCATGGTGTTATCAAGATCTAAAGAAATATGACACTTCAATTATTAAACACACCATCCCTCTCAAGCAAGGGGCCAAACCTTTCAAAAAAAGGCAAAGACCCATCAATGCTTTGCTAGAACCTATCATTCAAAAGGAAGTGTAGAAGTTACTATCTGCTCGTATCATATTTTCAGTTAGGAACTCAACCTCGGTGGCTAATTTGGTTACAGTAAGAAAGAAGAATGGGGAAAGACGGCTTTGCGTTGATTTCAAAAATATCAATCGTGCATCTAAAAAGGACAATTATCCAGTCCCATCACTGGATCAAGTGTTGCAGGTCATCAACGGATCCTACATGATGTCTTTCTTGGATGGATATTCTAGATAAATTCAAGTCATGGTACAGTATGAGGACAGGCATAAGACTGCTTTTACCACAAAATGGGGTGCTTTCTCCTATAGAAGGATGCCTTTTGGGCTGATTAATGTGGGGGGAACCCTCCAGAGGGCCATGGATATAGCCTTTAAGGATATCATTGGTAAGTGTATCATTATCTACATGGATGATCTAACTATTTTTTCAAAGAAATGTGGAGATCATATTTCAAACCTGTGCAAAGTATTCTAGAAATGTCTGGAGTTTGGTATCTCACTCAATCCCAAGAAGTGCATCTTTGGAGTTACAGAAGGGAAGTTGCTTGGTCATGTCATTTTAGAGAAGGGTATATCCATTGATCTAGAATGAATTGAATGCCATGCTCAAGCAAGATGTGAAAGTCAAATGGGGTACCGAAGCAAAGGAGGATTTTCTGGAAATCAAAAGGGCCATAGCTGAAGCCCCATTATTGGTAAGTCATAATTATTCCAAGCCTTTCTACATATATTTGTTCACATCCGATCATTCCTGTGTTGGTATGTTAATTTAGAAATATGATCAAGGAAGTGAGTACCCTATAGCATTCATGAGTGCTCCGTTGAAAGATGCATAATTGAAATATCCAAGTGTAGAAAAACAAGCCTATGCCTTGGTCAGGTGTGTGAAGAAGTTCAGACAATATATCCTGAGAAACAAAGTTTACACAATAGTATCGGACCTTGCAGTTAAAATTTTACTAATGCAAAATGAACTAGGGGAATGAAGAGCGAAATGGGTCACCATGCTACAGGAGTATGACATTGAAATAAAACCCATGAAATTCATGAGAGGGTAGGGGTTAACTAAGATAATGGCTGAAATGGGCCCCAATCTCATGGCCCAACACTATCACCTTTAGGATATTTCTCCAAATGGATGGTATGATGATATTATTTATTATATCTTGAATCAACAATGCTTTGATCATCTCAACATAGGACAATGAAGGGCTCTACATTTGAAAAGTGATTATTTCATGTTGAAAGGAGTTACTCTATACAAGAAGAATCATGAGGGGGTTTACCTACACTGTCTTGGAAAGGAGGAAGCTGAAAGGGTGATGAATGAATTCCATGACAAGTTTGGCATAGGCCATGGCTCTACATCGTTCACTGTGAATCATATCCAAAGGGAAGGATACTACTGGCCAAATATGTTCAAGGACACAAACAATCATGTAAGAGCCTATCATGTGTGTCAAACTGCAGCAAGTAGAGAAAACTATGCAGCACTTCCACTTCAACTAGTGACCGAGGTAAAACTGTTTGCACAATGTGGATTGGATTTCATTGGTCCAATCAACCCACCTTCCTCTGTAGGCCACAAGTATATTCTTACTATAACTGATTACTTTACTAGGTGGACTAAGGCTCTTGCCTATAAACAATGCACATCTGAGGTGGTAATAAATTTTCTCGAATCAGGTATTAATAATCATTTTGGTTGTCCTATTTCTTTGTTTTGTGAAACTGGTCCTACATTTGCTTCATTAAAGTTTTTTGGGTGGGATTTTGATCATGAAATCATTATTAAATTTTCTTCTTACTACTACCCCCAGTGAAACGGTTTGGCTAAATCCATGAACAAAAACCTTTTGACTATCATCCACAAACTGTTAGAGATAAATCCTAAAGATTGGCATACATAGCTCAAATTTTCTCTTTGGGAAGATCGTACTAGAAAAAATGCCTCCATAGGAACCTCCCCTTATCACCTTGTGTATGGTCTTGAACCAGTATTTCCCATTTAGTTGAAAGTCCCCACCTTGCAGTTCATTAATGAGTATTATAATGAAAGGGATAGGCACGAGGCTCATTTGACTGAAATCTTACACCTTGCAAAGAAAAGAGATGAAGCATTAGAAAAATTTGCTAAACATCAAGGCATTGTAAAAAGGTGGTTTGACCAAAGAGCCAGAGTTAAGGCTTTCAAATTTTTTGATCTGATCCTGTACTAGGACAAAGTGCATGATGAAAAGGGGGAACATGGAAAATTTGATAAACTTTGGCTTGGCTCCTTTCAAATCTCTGAGATACTAGGAGATAATGCTTTCCGCCTGAAAACTCTCATTGGAGAGGATGTCTCGTTACCCATCAACGAGCAATATTTGAAGCATTAATTTATGTCCTGGGCTACCTACAGCTCCCTCCCTCTGTATATAGTTAGGTTAGGTGATGGTTTTCTTTTCTTTGTTTTTCTTTATTTTCTTTTCACTTCCGGTTTTGGTTTGGGTTTGTTCTAGCTTTAATTTTTGTCTTTTGGGTCTCTTGATTCTCTTATGGGCTTGTTGCATGTGCACAACAATCATTATGCTATCTGGGATTGTTCTAAGTATTTATTTTACAAACTCTAATCATCCTTTCAGGATAGTATGGTGGAACTCCCTATTTAAAGTCACTTGTGCTTAATATTCAAGTCAATACATCCCTGGATCAAGTAGTTCTAGAATGTGCTTGGATCTGACATTTTATGAACACATCTTAAGAAACTTGAAGTTGTTGTGGGTTCAATGGAAGGCTTGGTTAAGTGAAAAATCCTATCTCTACTTCAATGTCATTGTGGTTCTCAGCCCTGAGCGTCAACTTCACTATTTGCAAGTTAAAATAAAAAGGAAAAGAACGTTGAAAGGAAAAGAAAAATGAGAAATATTGAATATAAAAAAAAAATGAATTCAACCTATAAGGGCTATTTGAATATCTCTACCGGGGCTATGGATGTCTGGCTGGTAGTAGAGCTATGTTCGGGAGGGTCGCAATGATAACCTCGTCAGGGCTATGGATGCCTGACTGGCAGCGAGGCTCTATCCAGGATGCTTTTCAAGTTAGAGTCTTTATGTAGCTTAACCTTGCTGACCTTGTCTCCTCATAGCAGCTGAGGGTGGGAAAGGAATGCATATACACACATTGAAATTCCACCACAAGAGGGATATGCTTGTCTCTTGATGTTGAAGCTTCATTTTTCTGGTGGCTTAATGTGGGGTCGGAACCAAGCTTCTGGGTTCTTGATTCCAGCTTGTCATTGAAATGCTTTGGAGCATTTCCCCAACAGTAGTCACCATTTGTTATGCAATTTTCGCACACATGCCCTGCTAAGGGCGGAGACCCTCATTCTTGCTTTGCTTTCTTTGTTTGTTTTCCATAGGGTATTGACTTAATCCCCTTAAGGGATTGGTCTTCTGGGTCTTGGTCCTAGGTCACCCATTTGCATAATGTTTTATTCTACATTTTGATGCCTTTTGCAACACTTCAATGATTCCTTTGCTCTTGAAATTGGCTTCGTGCTTAAAATTTCGGATTTTGGGGTAAAATTGGTTAAGTATGGCTCAAGTTCAGAAATTCCAAGGTACCTCGGATTATCTGAACTCTAATCCGGTTGAATAATATGAGGTACCCCAGATAACCTGAAATCCGACCTCCTATTGAATCCATGAACCCCTCTAATAGTACTGTCAGACATTAATGGCGGACTTATGAGTGGTTTTTGGAAATAAAAGGTGAATTAGTTGGCCTTTTCCTCATTTCACACATCGCCACTGACAAATTGAGAGAATTTTTCCCATCTTGCCCTTGAATCAACCTCTTGCATTCATTTTGCACACTTTTGGGAGTCATTCTTGGGATTTATGAAGGATTTCTTGCAAGTTTTGCATCACTCCCTTCATCGAGCATCCATTTAAGGTATGTTTGTGAAATTTTTGAATGGATCCAATTGATTTGAATCTCTCTTAGTTTATTTTGGCATTTGATTGTTCATGAAGCTTTGAGTATTGGATTCAAATTGTTCCTCACCCTTGCCATTTTGGGTTCTTGCCATTCCTGGGTTCATTTTCATTGATTTGGGAAGGGTTCTAATTTGTAAACAGTTTTTGAATGGAGATCATTGTAACGCTTTGGTGTTTTTTTGTGCACCCTCCTCCCATTATTTGCATTAATATTTTGAGAAATGATGCTTGCTTGGTTTCAAAGCCACGACCTATAAACCCTAGGTTTTGTGTTGCCCTAGTCATGCATCTGATTCAAATGGAAAATGATATCAGTAGTCCTGTGAATTATGTGGAGTGTTAAACGAATGAAAAATTCAAGGATAGGTCCACCTTCATCCCTTTGTGTTTGATGAGGAACAAAAAAAACCATCACTTAGTGAAAATTTCACAGCCTCGAGCAAATCTTGGAAACTCTGAGGTAGCTCGAACTTTCTGAGCTCTAATGCACTAAGATAATCTGAGCCCCCTTAGATTTTCCAAATTTCCTTTGCGCCTCTTGTCAAAAAATTCGAAGGCCACTCCCTTGTTCGGTAATTCTAAGCTTGCTCTAATTATCCGAACCTTGATACCCTCGACCAATCTGAGGTCCCTTGAAATCCTTGAATTTTGTGAATTCATCTCCTCAATGCCTGAAATGAGCTAGAACTTTAAGTAAATTTGTCTTGAGGGAATATTTTAGCATCTTATTAGCTCATGTTTACTATTGAACTTCATATTTCCAATTTGATATGATTCAAAAGACAAAATCCCTCATTTGGACCAATTTCAAAAATTTTGACCTAGCTGAGACTATTCAAACCTTAGTCTGGTTGGAAAATCCGATCTTGCTCGGATTATCCAAACTTTCTTGGGTTCTTTACAAGTTAAATATAATTATTAGGCAAGCATTTTTTTGATGTTTTTAAAGCATTTATTGTCATATTTGGTCCATTTACATGTCATTGGAAGAAGTTAATATTTCCTCTTGCATTTTCTCGATGATATTACCGGTTATGGATTTCATAAAGGGCATGTTACAAGTTTACTTGCATTTGAGTAATTATGGCTCTTCTCTAATAGATGCAGGATGAATTGAGTGCCAACAAGGCCACCAAAACAAAGGCTGATCTGTTGCAAGATGAGGTCTAGAAAAGGAAAGAAAGGATGAAGTATGACTTCAATGACATTTGGCCCTAAAACAAGATATCTTATGTTAGGGCCAAGATTGCAGACACAAACATGGGACACATGGATTACGATGATTTTCATAAAATAATGTATGGTGATGCTCCCACACAATTCTCACAATTCTTCACCCTTACTGATTTGGCACAAGCAATAAGATTTCCCCCAACACAATAATGCCCAGAGTTAGTCCTTCAATGTGCAAAAAACTATGACTCCAATAGAAGAATCATAGTTGGGCCACAAGGAAGGGTCATGGCTAATCTAACTAAGGAGTCTATTGTAGAGGTCTTTAACATTGCCTCACATCACCATTTGATCAGAGAAATTAACATTGGAGAGGCTACCAAATTCTATGATCACGACCCAAGAAAATCCCTTGAGATCAAGAACAATGCATGGATTTTGAAGCCCAAACCTCACTTCTCCAAATTGCCAAAGCAACTACATAGAAGTGACTTCAAAATGTAGTACCATGATATCATAACCCTCCTGGGTAGGGTAATGGGGGTCGAGGAGGCACATATCTTCCAAACATAGATGTTTTACCCCATTACACAAATTGTGGCCAACAAGCATTAACATTGGGCTAGAATCATAAGCAACAATCTATATGCTTAGTTGAGGAGTGTGTAGGAAACAAATAGATTTACCATGACATCTTATCTGGTATACATGTTGGCAAGCAAAACTAAGTACACAGGGCTTAGCTACAAAGGAACATTGGGGAAGGATAAGATTTGGGATGTGTATCCTCAATTGCAACATAAAAAAACCAACTATCAAAGGGAAAACTATGCATTCTTTATGTACATTCGTAGATTGTTGCAAGATGCCCTTCATGTCAAGATATTTGCTAAGGCTATGGAATTGATCAAACAATATGCAAAATGGTATATTCAATTCCCAAAATTCATGTATGTTCAGGTACAAGGATCTCCTTTTGTTCCACTTAGATTGCCTAGATATCCCACCAACAAGCTTCTGATGTTAGAACTCACAAGGAAAATGGTGGCCTTTGAAGAAATTATGCAACATTTTATCAAGAAGAAGGTATTGGGAGCATATTTCCCCCTCAGAATTGGAACTCTAGAATCATGCCCTTCCCTACAAAGTGCCCAAAATTCTGAGAATGAATTGGCACATTTTGAATTATACTCTCATACAGCGAGAGGCAGGTTTGACCCATATGGTAGAGCTACAAAGATAGCCAACATAAAATTTAGGCACATGGATCATATAGAAGACTATTAGGCCAATTGTAGGGATGACCTTAAAGTTCTTAGAAGGAGGTTCTCTCGAATGCCCCTCAAAATGATAAGGATGTATAAATTAATAGAAGTGCATGATGATGAGGTAGACATATTACAGTTGTAAGACTATGAACCATATAGGAACAAGCCTTTTCCATCGATAAGCTGGTTTGAGGAAGAAGCAACGAATCTTGACTAGATAACTGAACTAGTCAGGGACTACTCTAGGCAATGGGTGAAATGAAAGATGTAAGAGTTGGAGGTTGATGGCACAAAGATTGTGTATGAACTAATGGGAGACTTGGAGTCCCACTCTGAAGGGGAAGTAAAAGGAGAAAAGGGTGGTGTCTCAGTACCCCATACTAATGAAGAACAAGAAGGGGATAATCTAGTGTCAATAAAGAGGAGAACCAGGAGCCAGGCTCCATCAAAGTGTGGAGAAAAATCATCTCGTAAGGCAAGGAAAATTGAAAAGGGGAAGACTCTGCAACCAAAAAGAAAGAGAAGGCTTATCACTAAAGGGAAGAAGGGAGCCAAAGTGCAAAAGGATGACATAGCTACCAATGCACCTTCCTCGGCAAAGGTTGTAGAAGTGGAGAGCTCTGAAGAAAAGCCACAAGTATATGTTCGAAGAAGCTCTCCCAAAAAAAAGTCTCCCCCAATTATTGAAAAGGGAACTACTGAAGAAGAGGTGCATATAGAAGTGCCTGTTGAGGATGGTCTTCCCCCTCTATCTCCTCTCAAAACACATACATCAAAGGAAATTTCCCTGGAAAAGGATGATGTTTGAAACAACCCTGAGCCTCAAGAATCAAAAGATGAAGAGATTTCCACCCCCACTAGCGGGGAATGGAGACAAATGATGCAAGAAATGGGGAAAACCACTTCTGGAGCTCAAATTAAAAAGTGGAATCAAAGGTTGTTCAGGAGGGAAGATGGTCAAAGTCTCCTAAGAAGGATAAAATTAATGATCAACTCAATATGGAGATCAGTGTTGAAGAAATTGCTAGTAGTCTACCTCGGGTTGAAGAGGAACGGGAGATAGAAGTAAATATAGAACAATCTACTTCCCCAGATTGGTTGGAGAAAAATATAAATAAGAAGCCAATTATTTTGTAAGAAGAGACTCCCAGTTGGGACAAATTGCTAGAATAATGGGGGCATCTGAAACAAAGGAAGAAGGCGAAAACAATCTCGAGTCTCGCCCGTGATGAATTCAACAACTGCGTTATCCATGTGGCAGTATCGGCTAGTGACAAGTTCAAGGATGAGGTTAGGCCATCTGATTACAAAGTGAAAATAATCAATCTAGGGCCGACTACCAAAGAACAAGAAAAGGAAAAATTATGAGACTCTTCTCAGGCAATCTTGAGAACATTGGATAAAGAAAATGAGGAGAAAGAAAAGTTGCAGAAGAAATTGAGTGATGTGTATAAATATGCCCAGCATTTGATGAAATAATTACAAGCAGTTGGGAGTGATAGTGCTCTACCGGAAGGATTGTTTCCCAAAGAAGCAATCTCGGAGATTGAAACACTGAAATACTCAGTCCATAATACTCAGGAGTGGCTTCAAAAATTTAGGAAGAGAGGAGATGAGGTAATTGGACAAATTCTCTAGGTCCACACCAGTGCTTCTGATTTTCAGGAACATACTTCACAATTTGCTGCAAACTATGGAAAGATTGATGATTTACTGTCAAAGAATTAAAGAAGGTTTTTCAAATACAGAAGGATTGGTTGGCCGAGTTAGCTATCTTCTCATGGGATGAAATTGGAAAAGTGAGGGAATGGGTCGAAGTCTAGAATTACAAAAATAACTCCACAATAAATTTTCGAAAAAGATCATGAAGCTACAGGGCAAGATGAAATAAATTCATAGTAGCTATGTTACTTTCCTAGAGATAATTACTGGAAGGAGGAAAATCGGCCAAAATAATTTGAACATTGATAGAATACAAGCTTGGTGGCATGAGGTTTATGCCCCTTCGGATAATTCTCCAATAGAAAAATAGCACCTAGAAGATGCGGCCATCTATATTTCCATGCTAGACAAGTACCAGAAGTTACAAGTTGAATGGAATAATGTGATGCCACAATACTTGGAGGAGTTCAATAGTCATAAAATAAAAATTAAATTTATTCTGGTGCTAGATCCAACAAATGTAAAGGAAATATTGGAGAAATGTAAAGAAATAACTCAAAAATTGGACACCAGCCAAATAGGGGATGCCAACTAGGAAGGTGCCACTTAGGGATCCACATTAAATAGGCAGGGGCTAATGAATTTCAATTTTCTTCTAGAAATAGAATGTTCCAAATGGCTTGAAATTGCCTGAAAACTTCACTCGTGAATTTCATAAATGTATTTTTGTCTCATTCAAAGGAATCTTCCAACCGCCTTACATGGTGGGCGAAACATAGTAAATTTGGATGCATGGCTGACGTGGATCTGTGGGCCCTCTTTTTTGGTTGCCCTGGGCATTCTTGGCTATAAATTGAAGCCTTAACTTCATTCTTGGGGGTTAGATATTGCTAGAAGGGATAGACATTACTGTAAGAGCTAGGAGTTAGTTCTTTGAGAGAAAATGCTAGAACAGCAAAATACTGAATTGTTGCATACTTGGGGTGATTTAATATAAGCAAATACATTGTTTTTTGGTTTTCTTTCTTGTGTTGTACCACCTTGCATGGTTCAGTTATTTTATATTTTCAAATCTACGCTAAAAGGTTATCAATGCAATGTTAAATATTAACTTTCATTTCTTTCATGAAAATGGTGAAGTGTGAAGAATGTTGATTGATCTTCGGTCCATACTTTTGGTAGTTTGTTGATTGAAAATTGTTGTGTAAAGTTAGTCTGGGCCTCATTTTGTGCTAATTTCAATTATTGTGCATGCAGGAGAATATTCATAGTTTGAAAATATTTTGATTTCCTTAGAAGGTTGCACCATCTCTATGTAGTTGTAGGTTTATCCTTGATCAAACAAAAATTGGTTTCATTGGGGATCCATCTGTTTGCAGCTTTCATCATTATTGTGATTGATCTTAAGAGTTAGTTTAGAATAGAATCTCTTTCTCTAAACCTTTCTCTTTTTCTATTTCTTTGAATCTGGGTTAGTTTTAGGATTAAAAGCATCAAAATATTGCAAAATTTGATGAGTTTGAAACCTCTAGTAGTTGTTACATAAGCCCCCTTAGGATTACCAACATTTTCACATATTATCTGAGTTGTTTATGCATTGTCAAGACCTGACATTAGAGATGTTGGGGTTATCTCTTGAGGCTTGCTAATAGAGATTTACCTTTCAAGAGAGATAGGATTTCAATATTATGTCTGAGTATTTTCCGTGTAGAAAACACCATCAAAAGATTGGTGCTAGAAGGAGGGAAGAATGAGTAAAGCTGGAGCATTTCCTATCAACAATTTCTCTTGAGAGATTTCAAAGAAGAACCAGATCTACGCTAGGAGAGGAAGATTTCTAATAGTTACCAGTCCCTACCAAGTCAAGAAGGACCAGAAATAGGGAAGAATCTTCATCCACTCACCCCTTTCCATCTTCCCCATTACCATCACCTACAACTATTCATTCATCATCTGACTCTAAATCGGTCCCTACCCAGCAACCTCAACTTGTCATCAATCAGCCACATCCACCTCCACCAACACCGATGGCTTTCTTGGTGAACAACCCCTCACCCCTATTCTTCAATAACTACAATTCTATGCCATAAAATCTTGAGAATTTCTGCTCCAATTTCCATACCAATGACCCAAACAAGACAGCTAAGGAACACATTAGGATTTTCCAGACTTGTCTTAGGGATAAAGGTATTAATCATGAAGATGTTGCATGCAAAATTTTCCTATATTCCCTAGGATAAGATGCCTTCTATTGGTATAATAATTTGCTTACAGGGTCTATACACAATTGGACTGAGCTGGAAATCACCCTCCTGCAAAAGTTTGAAATCCGCATCAGCTCCAATGAATTATATCTACAGTTTATTAGCGTGAAAAGGGAGATCAATGAACCCATTAGGTCCTTCAACAATAGGTTTCATCATGCATATTCCAGGTTGCAAGCTCCCTATGTTGTAGATAATGCCACTGCCTTAGAATTTTATTATGAAGCCCTCGACAGTCTCACTACCACCTTCCTTAAATGGAGACCAAACCCACCTGCCACTCTGATTGCGACCTATACCAAGGAAGTTAAAGTTAGTATTGATTTGAAACAACACCTATCAAGACCCATGCATTCATTAGAGCCCATTTCTCACCCAAGAAAAATCCATTCAATCAATCAAGCTTTGTCCAATCACACACCCATCATGAATCTAGTAGCGCAGTTGCCACTGGTCCCGCAACCGGGTTCTCCGATAAATCAAATCCCACCAATGACCAGTTATCCATGAAAAAGTATCAATCAGCCCCTTAACTTACAACAATAGTCCAATTTCCCATCCTATCTACAAAATTTTGAAGTATTGAATCAATTTTCAAATCCAAGGGTACGACTGAGATTTCATCAAAATAGTTCAAGACTTGCACCATATAATAATCTTCATAATAAAGGTTGGATGAGTTTACTGAACAGGTGAAAAGGTTGAGCATGGAGGTAACTTATTTAAAGAACCAAAACAACCAACTCCAGGTTGCTCAGAGGAATATGCAGTCCAACTATAATAGGGAAGCAAGAGATTGTGTCAAATCTAGGCAAAACATTGACAGAGGTTAGCCATCGAGGCAGAACTTTGAGAGAGGACATTCAAGTGGATCAGGACATGATAGAAGGAAACCTCCTATGCAAAATAGGGCATGGAATACAAGACCAAACAATGGAGGTGCTCCCACCCCGTTAGATCAACCCTCTACTCAAGACAAAACATCAAGTGGTGTATATTTGGCTGAGGCATCACTGTTAGGGTGGTGTAGACTTCACAAAACTAGTCAACACTCTAAGTTAGATTGCCTTGAGTTCCAAATAGCCGTGTCCATTTTCTATTATGAATTTGAGAACAATTATAGTGGTCAAGAGCTAGTACCATCTGGTCCCTATGATTCCCCAGTGTTGGTGTTGAATCATTCTCCTTTCCCACGAGGTGAAGAGAATGAGTCGGAGCCAGAAATAGCTCAATCCGATAGTAAGTCAGAACAAGTATACAATGAATATGTTATTTCTCAATTATTTTGAGAAGGTACTGAGAATGAAAATGGCCCTATAGATGAGGAAGAGACAGGTGTTTAGGAAGTTCATATGTACCATCAGCCTACAAGAAAATATGATTTGAGGAACCGGCCAAATAGAGGCCCTCAGGCTAGAGGTCCATTTACTACTTCTATTCCTCCAAATAACTTCACCATGCCCCCTAATCCTAATGCCAATAATAATCCCTCCTATCCTCATGTGCCCACATAGTATCTTTCAAAAGGAGGACAACCTAATTCATCAAAAGGAAGGAATGTTGATGTAGGAAAGGAGAAGCAGATGGATCATTTCAAGGAGATCCTCACCGACATTAGCATAGAACAGTTGGGTGAATATGTAACTGAGGAACTAAGGAAAGTGAAGGTAAGCCTCTCAGATTTTTAACTATTAAGGGTTCCCATCATTAGGAATTTTGTCTTAGGAGGTTTTAAAGCCAAAGAAGTTCCCAGGGTAGGGTAGACAATGAAGCAGTTGTAAGGAATTTTGGTCAGCAGCCACCGAGAGATCAAGGTCTAGGACAATTTAAGGATAAGGGGAGGGAAAAAGATAAAGGCCAAGATGCCCAAGCGGATACCCCCCTGATTTTATTTCAAGGAAATGATGAGGCCCCTCCTTTTCTAATTTCTATCCATATATTTGTAAAAAATCTACATAATTGCCTCTTGGATTCAGGAGCCTCAATAAATGTTATGCCTTTTTCAGTCTATCAAGCCTTAGGAATTATGCATGTTTCTTGTCAACGAAAGGTTGCCCAATTGGACAGGACTAAGGTGAATGTGGTGGGAGATTTGAATATGATCCCTATGCAAGTCACATCAAACCCTAGGGCTCAACAAGTTATCAACATTTAGGTGGCAAAAATTCCTAATACTTATGGCCTGATCCTAGGAAGGGATTTCACCAAGGCACTTAATGGCTATACATCAACTAATCATTCTCATATGTGGCTTCCTTGGAAGGGAGTACCAAACCAGATCAGGATCAAAAGGGAACCTGGGATGAGCTATGTGATTACTAAGTACCAAAACACTTCGAATGAGATTTTGGTGTGAGAGGTCAGTATGGGGATTATGTGTTCGCGGCCCCTATTTTAGAATCTGACATACAACAAATTCTTATGTTGTAGAGCCCACCAGTTGAGCTCACTTCAGAATCCAGTAATGTTGGAGCATCACCTGGGCCTGTAGAAAAATATGATGACCCGAAAGATGGCCAACTCAGTTGATTGGATAACTTTCAAGAATTCATCTGGAAGTGCATAGAAGATCAAGTTCACTTGGGTAGAGATGTGAATTTCAGAGAATCGCTCCTTTCAAACTAGTGTCGAGTTCATAATTCCCCTCACTCTGAGTGGGAATGTTACTTATGTTAGGCGGTAGTAGAGTAGATGCAATGATGCATCGACCCAACCCTAGCTAGTAGACTTGAGGTACAAAATGATCAGGATGACTCCAAAGGTAAAAGCTTAACACCTTCTAAGGAACCCTGAAGTAGTGTCAGAATGAAAGATGAATCGACCAAAAAAGGAGTTGTTGGTTGTTGGACACTCAGGTTCGATGGATCCATATCAAAGCAAGGAGCCGCAACTAGTTTTGAGCTCATTATTCCCAGAGGTAAAACCTTTTTTGATGCTCATAGACTCAAATTCCATTATACTAACAATATAGTCAAATATGACGCTTTGGTGCATGGATTGTTGATGGCATTAAGAAATAAAGTTAGAATTCTACAAGTATTAAGAGATTATGAATTGGTAGTTAAGCAAGTGAGGAAACAATACTCATGTAATGACAAAAGGATGGCTAACTATAGAAATAGAGTGTGGGAACTCATTGAGGGCTTTGATACCTTCAACATTTAACTAATACCTCAGGGCAAGAACTGAATGGTAGATTCTCTAGCTTAGGCAGCTAGTACATTGCAGCCTTTATTTCTTTCAAGATTAAATAATTTTACTGTAGAACTTACCCTAGTAGCATCAGTGCCCGATAACCTAACTAATTTTCAAGTGTTTGAAGATGGCAATCATATTTTTTATTTTATCACAAGTTCTGATGTGTTCACCTCTTAGATAATCGATGAAACAGAACCTCAAGAAATGGAGATGGACCTAGAAGGGGTCATCAATTTGAAGACCAATACCATTCCTCTTGGAATGGTGTGGCTAGAGAGAATATTTGACTTGGATAGGGTCAGAGATCAAGAACAACAAGCCAAGAGGGAGTCCATTAGAAGTCAGTGTGATATATACAATATGGGGACTCCAAACAACATCAAGAATGTCTTTATAGGAAAAGTATACACTCCAGAGGAAAAGGGAGGAATCATTGATGCATTACACTCATATTAGGATGTTATAGCATTTAGTTATGAAGATCTAAAGACATATGACACTTCAATTATTACACACACCATCCCTCTCAAGCAAGAGGCCAAACCTTTCAGACAAAGGAAAAGACCCATCAATGCTTTGCTAGAACCTACCATTCAAAAGGAAGTGTAGAAGTTACTATTTGCTCGTACAATATTTCCAGTTAGGCACTCAACTTGGGTGTCCAATTTGGTTCGAGTAAGAAAGAAGAATGGGGAAATATGGCTTTGCGTTGATTTCAGAAATATCAATCATGCATCGGAAAAGGACAATTATCCATTCCTATCATTGGATGAAGTTATGCAGTTCGTCAATAGATCCCAGATGATGTCTTTCTTGGATGGATATTCTGGATACACTCAAGTCATGGTACAATATGAGGACAACCATAAGACACTTTTACCACAAAATGGGGTACTTTTTCCTATAGAAGGATTCCTTTTGGGTTGATTAATACGGGGGAAACCTTCTAGAGGGCCATGGATATAGCCTTTAAGGATATCATTTGTAAGTGTATTATTATCTACCTAGATGATCTAACTATTTTTTCAAATAAACGTGGAGATCATATTTCAGACCTGTGCAAAGTATTCCAAAAATGGCGGGGGTTTGGTATCTCACTCAATCCAAATTAGTGCATCCTTGGAGTGATAGCAGGGAAGTTGCTTGGTCACGTCATTTCAGAGAAGGGTATATCCATTGATCTAGAACGAATTGAATCCCTACTAAAAACTCAACCCCCAGCTAATAAGAAAGAAATGAAATATTTCTTTGGAAAGATCAACTTTGTTAGGAAGTTTATTACTGGCTTCATAAAAATATATAAACCATTGAATGCCATGCTCAAGCAGGATGCAAAAGTCGAATGTGGTACCAAAGCAAAGGAGGCTTTTGTAGAAATCAAAAGGGCCATAGCTGAAGCCCCAGTATTGGTAAGTCTTGATTATTCCAAGCCTTTCTACATATATTTGTTCACATCCGATCATTCTTGTGCTGGTATGTTAACTTAGAAATCAGATCAAGGAAGTGAGCACCCCATAGCATTCATGAGTGCTCTGCTGAAAGATGCAGAATTGAAATATCCAAGTGTAGAAAAAAAAGCCTATGCCTTGGTCAGGTGTGTGAAGAATTTTAGACATTATATCCTGAGAATCAAAGTTTATGCAATAGTATTAGACCCTGCAGTTTAACTTTTACTAGTGCAGAATGAACTAGGGGAACGAAGAGTGAAATGGTTCACCATGCTACAGGAGTATGACATTGAAATACAACCCATGAAACTAGTGAGAGGGAAGGGGTTAAGTAAGACAATGGCTAAAATGGGCCCCGATCTCACAGCCCAGCACTATCACCTTCAGGATGTTTCTCCAAATGGATGGTATGATGATATTATTTATTATATCTTGAATCAACAATGCCCCAATCATCTCAACACAGTACAACAGAGGGCCCTGCATTTGAAAAGTGATGGTTTCATGTTGAAAGGATTTGTTCTATACAAGAAGAATCATGAGGGGGTTTACGTACATTGTCTTGGAAAGGAGGAAGCTGAAAGGGTGATGACTGAATTCCACAACAATTTTGGCACAGGACATGGCTTTCAACCATCCACTATGAATCAGATCCTAAGGGTAGGGTACTACTAGCCAACTTTGTTCAAGAACACACACAAGCATGTAAGAGCCTGTCATTTGTGTCAAACTGCAACAAGTAGAGAAAATTGTGCAGCAGTTCCACTTCAACCAGTGACCGAGGTAAAATTGTTTGCACAATGGGGATTGGATTTCATTGGTCCAATCAACCCACCTTCCTCTGTAGGCCACGGGTATATTCTTACTATAACCAATTACTTTACTAGGTGGCATGAGGCTTTTTCCTGTAAACAATGCACATCTAAGGTGGTATTAAATTTTCTTAAATCAGGTATTATTAATCATTTTGGTTGTCCTATTGCTTTGGTTTGTGACAATGGTCTGAAGTTTGCTTCATTAAAGTTTTTTGGGTTGGCTTTTGATCATGGAATCATTATCAAATTTTCTTTTAACTACTACCCCCAAGGAAATGGTTTTGTTGAATCCATGAACAAAAACCTTTTGACTGTCATCTACAAACTATTAGAGAGAAATCCTAAAGATTGGCATACCCAACTCAGATTTTCTCTTTGGGCAGATCTTACAAGACAAAAGGTCTCCAAAGGAACCTCCCCTTATCACCTTGTGTATGGTCTTGAACCAGTATTTCCCATTTAGTTGAAAGTCCCCACCTTGCAGTTCATTAATGAGTATTATGATGAAAGGGATAGGCATGGGGATCATTTGACTAAACTCTTACACCTTGAAGAGAAAAGAGATGAAGTATTAGAAAACTTTGCCAAAACATCAAGGCATTGTACAAAGGTGGTTTGACCGAAGAGAAAGAGTTAAGGCTTTCAAAATTTCTGATCTGGTCCTGTACTAGGGCATACCACATGATAAAAAGGGGGAACATGGAAAATTTGATAAACTTTGGCTCAGCCCCTTTCAAATCTCTAAGATACTAGGAGATAATGCTTTCTGCCTGAAAACTCTCATTGGGGAGGATGTCCTGTTACCTGTGAATGAGAAATATTTGAAGCATTACTTCCTATCCTAAGCTACCTGTAGCTCCCTCCCTTTGTAAATAGTTAGGTTAGGTGCTAGTTTTCTTTGCTTTGTTTTGCTTTGTTTGCTTTTCGCTTCCAATTTTGGTTTGGGTTCGTTTTGGCTTTTGTTTTGGTCTTTTGGGTCTCCCTATTCTCTTCCGAGTTTTCTTCCCTTCACAACAATCATTATGCTATCTAGGATTGTTTAGAGTATTTCTTTTACAAACTCTAATCATCCTTCTAGGGCAGTATGGTGGAAATCCCTATTTAATGTCACGTGTGCTTAATGTTCAACTGAATACATCCTTGGATCAAGTAGTTCTAGAATGTGCCTAGATCTTACATTTTATGAACACATCTTAAGAAACTTGAAGTTGTTGTGGGTTCTTTGGAAGGCCTAGTTAAGTGAAAAATCCTATCTCTACTTCAACGTCGCTGTGGTTCTCAGCCCTAAGAGTGAACTTCAGTATTCACAAGTTGAAATTAAAAGGAAAAGAAAAATGAGAAATTTTGATTATCAAACAAAACAAAATGAATTCAACCTATAAGGGTGATGCAGACCCAGGAGGCTCAATTATGCTGATTAGGCCTATTTTACAAAGCAACATTCCTTTAAATCTATCACAGGACCATGAAACCTTGGGGAAGCAATTCATATTCCTTCAAACCTCCAAAATCACAAAAATATTCCATTGGTACGGACAAACACATGTCAAACTTGAAAAACTTTGTTTTAGCCACAATTCATGAGGGTTTATTGAAAATGACACTTACAAAGCCTCCCAGACCATTCCATCCACTCAAAAACTCATATTTTATCCCCAATATGCTCAAAAGTTCATAAAATAGCCATCCCTAACTTCCCATTGTCCAATTCAAGACTATACCCATCAAACCATGCACCTTTCCAATGGAATCCACCCCAGAGGCTCTCACGAAGTTATGAAAATCACTTAACCTGCACAAAAAAAAGTATTAACATGTTTATTATGCCTATCTAAGCCTATCCACCGAGTTATAGGTCTTCACAGTGGGTGGAAGGCTTAGAATGGCATTTTGACTCCTCTCACAACCCCCAAAACAGTGTAAATAGGCAGTTTCAGAAAAATAATGATTTCTCCCTCAATATGAATGTTAAAATCCTCAAATCAAATGCATTTGAAAGCTAACTCATATTTATACACATTCCAAATGATTTTTAGAGCCAAAAGATACTGTACGGATCCGTACCAAGCCTGCAAAGTTCAGGAAAACAGGAAAAACATGGGGTTTGAGACCACCCGGCAGTAAAACAAGGATATCTCACTCAATTTTTAATGAAATCACACCATTCCAATGCCAAAAGAAATTTTATTCAATTATCTATCCAACCATAATAGGCTTGTAGTGTAAAACAATACGTACAGGTCGTACAATGCATGGGATCAGCAATTTCTTAATGGAAAACACAAAAAAACAGCAAACTTCTTATTAGAAACTCATTCCAAACTTCTTCAACAGCCTCCCTTCGAGATATTCCAACAATATATCATGTTTCCATCTTCAAATAACCCCTTGAACTGACCAACTACCATAACCACCCTTTGTTAGAGTCTAAGATGACAATTTTTTGCCAATTTTGCTCTTAATCACTATCCCATTACAACTTGATCAACTTGATTTTGCAAATACCACCTAACTGACCTATTAAGCCCTCCAATACATTTAAAATGGTCATTGAGACCTTATTTAACATGGAATAAGACCCTACTCCCCATATCCCTTAAAACTCATGATTTCACATGGCTTTTGCATTATGAATCAAACTGACAAATTCAACTAAATGATTCAAAACCTTTTCAAATTACATTATGACTGGTCCTTTAGACCTTATTAAGCATAAATGAACACACGACACACCTAGGTATCAACTTAGACTTCACAAGGTGTAGGTGCTCTTGCACTAAAGGGGTATTTGAATATCTCTACTAGGGCTATAGACGCCTGGCTGGTAGTAGAGCTATGTTCGAGAGGGTCATAGTGATAACCTCAACAAGGCTATGGACGCTTGACTGGTAACGAGGCTGTATCCAGGATGCTTTTGAAGTTAGAGTCTTTATGTAGCTTAACCTTGCTGACCTTTGCTCCTCGTAGCAGCCGAGGGTGGGAAAGGAATGCATATACACACACTGAAATTATAGCACAAGAAGGATCTGCTTGTCTCTTGATGTTGAAGCTTCATTTATCCAATGGCTTAACGTGGGACCAAAACCAGGCTTTTGGGTTCTTGATTCCAGCTTGTCATTGAAATTCCTTGGAGCATTTCCCCAGTAGGAGTCACCATTTGTTGTGCAGTTTTTGTACACACGCCCCACTAAGGGCGAGGACCCTCTTTCTTTTTTTTCTTTCTTTGTTTGTTTTTCATAGGGTCTTGACTTAATCCCCTTAAGGGATTGGTCTTTTGGGTCTTGGTGTTGGGTCACCTATTTGTATAGTGTTTTAATCTATATTTAGATGCCTTTTGCAACACTTCAATGATGCCTTCACTCTTGAAATTGGCTCTGTGCTTAAAATTTTTGATTCTAGAATAAAATTGGCTAAGTATGGCTAAAGTTCAAAAATTCCAAGGCAGCTCGGATTATTTGAACACTAATTTGATCGAATAATCCAAGGTTCCTCGGATTACCCAAAATCTGGCCTCCTATTGAATCATCGAACCCCTCTAACTGTATTGTCGGGCATTAATGGCAGACTTTATGAGTGGTTTTTGGAAATAAAAGGTGGATTAGTCAGTTTTTTCCTCATTTCACACTTCACCACTAAAAAATCAAGATATTTTTGCCCCATATTTCCATCAAATCAAGCTCTTGCCTTCATTTTGCGTGCTTTTGGGAGTCATTCTTGGAATTTCTGAAGGATTTCTTGTTGGTTTACCATCACTCCCTCCATTGAGCATCCATTTAAGGTATGTTAGGGAAATTTTTGAATTGCTCCAATCAATTTCAAGCTCTCTTGGTTTCTTTTTTCATTTGATTATTTGTGGAGCTTTGAGTATTAGATTCAAATTGTTCCTCATCCTCGCCATTTTGGGTTCTTGCCATTCGTGGGTTCATTTTCATTTATTTGGAAAGGGTTCTAATTTGTAAGCATCTGATGAATGGAAATCATTGGAACTCTTTGGTGTGTTTTTGTGCACCCTCCTCCCATTATTTGGATTAATATTTTGAGAAATGATGCTTGCTTGGTTTCAAAGCCATGACCTATAAACCCTAGGTTTTGGCATGCCCTAGTCATGCATTGGATTCAAATGGAAAATGATATCAGTACTCTTGCGAATTATGTGGAGTGTTAAACAAATGAAAAATTAAAAGATAGGTCTGCCTTCGGCCCTTTGTGTCTGACGAGGAATAGAAAACCATCACTTAGTGAAAATTTTGTAGCCCTGAAAAAATCTCAAAAATTCTGAGGTAGCTAGGATTTTTCGAGCTCTAATCCGCTCGGAGAATGCGAGCCTCCTCAGATTATTTGAATTTCCTTCATGCCTCTTGTCAAAAAAATTCAAAGGCCACTCCCCTGTTCGGTAATTTTGAGCTTGCTCAGATTATCCGAACCTTGATACCCTCGACCAATCTGAGGTCCCTTGAAATCCCCAAATTTTTTGAATTCATCTCCTCAATGCTTGAAACGAGCTAGAACTTAAGTAAATTTGTCTTCAGGGAAATTTTTAGCATCTTATTAGCGTGTTTACTGTTGAACTTCATCTTTCCAATTTGATATGATTCAAAAGAAAAACGCCCTCATTTGGACCAATTTCAAAAAATTTGAGCTAGCTCGGATTATCCGAACCTTAGTCTGGTCAAAAAATCTGAGCTTGCTCAGATTATCCAAACTTTCTTGGGTTCTTTACGAGTTAAATATAATTATTATGCAAGCATGTATTTGATGTTTTAAAGCATTTATTGTCATATTTGGTCCATTTACATGTCATTGGATAAGTTAATCTTTCCTCTTGCATTTTCTCGATGATATTACCGATTATGGATTTTATAAAGGGCATGTTACAAGTTTACTTGCATTTGAGTAATTATGGCTCTTCTCTAAGAGATGCAGGCTGAATTGAGTCCTGACAAGGCCACCAAAATGAAGGCTTCTCTGGTGCAAGAGGAGGTCCAGAAAAGGCGAGAAATGATGAAGTATGACTTCAAGAGCATCTAGCCAAAAACCAAGATATCTTCTATTCGAGCCAAGATTGCAGACACAAACATGGGACACATTGATTATGATGATTTTCATAAAAGAATGTATGGTGATTCTCCCACACAATTGGCACAAGTCCTCACACATACTGGTTTGGAAAAAGCAGTAGGATTTCCCCCAACATAATTATGCCCAAAGTTAGTCCTTGAATGTGCTTATGACTCCAACACAAGAATCATAGTTGGGCCACAAGGAAGGGTCATGGCTAATCTAACTAAGGAGTCTATTGTATAGGTCTTTAACATTGGAGAGTCTACCAAATTCTATGATCAGGACCCAAACAGAGCCCTTGAGATCATGAACAATGCATGGATTCTGAATCCCAAACCTCACTTCTCCAAATTGCCAAAGCAACTACACAGAAGTGACTTCAAAATGGAGTACCATGATATCATAACTCTCCTAGGTAGGGTAATGGGGGTCGAGGAGGCACATATCTTCCAAAAATGGATGTTTTACCCCATTACAAAAATTGTGGCCAACAAGCATTACCATTAGGCGAGAATCATAAGCAACAGTCTCGATGCTTAGTTGAGGAGTGTGTAGGAAACAAACATATTTACCATGACATCTTATTTGGTATACATGATGGCAATCAAAACTAAGTACAAAGCGCTCAACTACAAAGGAACATTGGGGAAGGATAAGATTTGGGATGTGTATCCTCAATTGCAACATAAAACCACCAACTACCGAAGGGTAAATGATGCATTCTTTATGTACATTCCTAGATTATTGCAAGATTCCCTTCATGTCAGAATATCCGTTGAGACTATGGAATTGATCAAACAATACAGAAAATGGTTCATTCAATTCCCAAATTTCACATATATTCGGGTACAAGGATCTCCTGTTGTTCCACTTAGATTGCCCAGATATCCCACCAACAAGCTCCTGATGTTGGAACTCACATGGAAAATGGTGGTCTTTGAAGAAATTATGCAAGAGGTTATCAAGAAAAAGGGATCGAGAGCAAAATTCCCCCTCAGAATTGGAACTCTAGAATCATATAGCCAGAGGTAGGTTCGATCCATATGGTAGAGTTGCAAAGATAGTCAACATAAACTTCAAGCATAGGGATCATATAGAAGACTATTGGCCCAATTGACGGGATGACCTCGAAGTTCTTAGAAGGAGGTTCTCTCAAATGCCCCTTGTCGGCCTCCTACAATGATTTCAATAACTAAGCCTTTATAGCCATGCTTCAAAGACTGGACATCTAACCTGAATAGCCATCTTAACCTTTATGAAGGTGCATTTAAATTCTCAACCCAAGTACATGAACTTCAAATGGGTCAGCACAGTATTTGCACTAGGAACTCAAAGTAGTTATCTTCATTCTACAACTAAGAGACTTAATACTGAAAGTAAATTGCATGGAAGGAAATAAAGTAAATGTTGAACATTACTCAACAATTAAACTTAATTTCAACATGCATGATAGAATTGAAAATATAAGCAACAAACAAGAAACTACTCTACCTTCTTTGGCTACAGAAATAGTCACAGAATGGAACTCTAGTGGTTGCAGGAACAGTCGGTGCCAGATTCTTAGCTAAGGACTAAACATAAGCTAATACTAATCTAACTAAACTAAAGGAATGGATTACTCACCAAGTGGGCCCCCTTGGATGAGTATCCTCTAAACTAATACAAAATCAGATACTCAACTCAAAATCTCATTTTCATTCATTGGAAAGTGCAAATACAATAGTGTGTTTGATTATCACATTCTACAATAGCTTGGTGATCAACTCCTGAAGGAGGATCCAAACCTTATTTATCAACTAAACGGGGTGGTCAACTCCCACTAGCTAAGAGGACACCACTTAGGAAAAGAAAAGAAGAGAGTGGAAGAATGGTTACACATGCAACGAAATCTATTCATACATGCATGTCCAAATGTGGAATCGACCACTGCAGTAATGCCTGCATTGCTCAATGTCATTAAAGATTGGCATAAAGTAGTTACATGTGGCTGACATGGGAATCTCCTACCATTGTCCTCAGTTGACCTTCACACTTCTCCTTCGTGTGACTAGTTGGTGGTTGTGTTTCTCAACTTAGCATTCTCAATCATGTCTGCATGGCAATTTCAGTACGCATAATAATTACATAGCTATAACCACATTAAAGAACATTCATTAACCACATGCAAGATTAATATAGATAGTCCACATAATAGGTTAATATCATTAAAAATAGTAGAAGTAGAATTAAACCAAAATATCTTATGGTTTGAGAGAAACTATATAAAAGTATAACTTGACCAAAAACTAGACTCATCACTCCCCCCAACCTAATGTTTTGATGGTCCTCTAGCAGGGGAAGAGTTATGCTTTTTCTTGATCAAGGCTCTAAAATTTGCAACTGATAACTATCCAATATCAGTATCTATTGTGGGTGAATGAGGGTTCCATCAGAATCCTCCCAACCTGTCAAGTCTCCTTCATCTTTGACGTTTCTCAGCAATGTGATATCTATAGAACTTGAAATTTGGTACAGGCCACACGAGGATGGGGGGCTAAAAAGTCAGGGGAAGCCAGTCTCATCCCTTTGCTCTTCCAATATGAATGTACCTTTCAATTCTTTTTATTTCAGTGGCACAGTTGTGGATGGAATGTGGTTCATCTTGTTTCAGCTCATCAGTTAATATGTTCTATCTCTAGGATAAGTATCCTCTCATAGTGTCCTCTTTTGTTGTTTTTTTCACCTCATACTCATTATAAACTACCTCAATCCAAGGCATAATCCTGTTACCATAGCTCAGTCTGAAAATAATTCTATTATAGTCTATGTAAATGCCTTTGGGGTTCCTTGATTCAACTCTGATGGCCAAGGGAATATTGGATTCCTTCCCCTTATAAGAAGTATATTGTTCACCCCAGCTCATCTCATTTTGTACCTAAGACATGAATTCTCTCAATTGGATGTCCCCCACATAAAGCAACGGGTTCCAATCTTGGTATTTAGTTATAGAAAAGTTGTGTAAATAAAATTCACATAATAAATTTTTCATATTAGGGGAGGCAATTCTATAAGCATTGAAAAATTCTGCAGGAGTTTCAATACAGGGGTTCAAACCTTAGATGATTCTTGATAATTTAAAGGAGAGATATTTCTCTTTCAGGTGCAGAGCATAAACCCTTGGATGGGTTCTACATTATAGGATTTGTGGCACCAAGGTTGCAATGTCGCTCACCCTCTCCTTCAAAAATACAATCTCTTCATTCTTTTCCTCAATAATCTCATCCCTCTCTTGGATTTATTTTTTCAATCTTTTCTTTTCCTTTTTTCCATTCCTCCTTTCTTCTTTGTATCTCTTTCCAAAAATTCAAAATTGTTGCATGCACTAAAAAATCAGCAGGGTTATGGATTCCTACTAGGATTTTTCTGGATGGTTTCTCCCCATATAGAACTATTTGCATGATTTGGGATGTCCCAATAGTTCAGGCTGTAGAGGTACAATTTCTCTTTCCTCCTCTTGCTACAGGGCCTCTTGTTCACATTCTTGTAGTCGCTACAGGGACTCCTGATCTATTTCCTAGTTTTGCTATAGGAACTCCTGATCTTGGTCTTGTTGTAGGAACTCCTGAATTTCTTCATGTTCTCAAATATCAACATCTTCAGCAAGGGCAGCAAGATCTGCTAGGGTCATTTTGGTTGCCTTATCGAATATATTTTCTTATTCTACATTTTCCTGCTCCATTGGAGCTTCAGTGCTTTCACATGATGTCCCATCAAGCTCAGGGTTTTTCTGCGAAGGCATATCAACAACCAGTTTTGCTTTCTTGAGAGGGGTCTTATGTTTTTCTTTGGCTGCAAGATGAATAGTGCCAGCCTTTCTTTTCTTAGGACTTGGTGCCTCTTTTTGCACAGGCTGTGTTTTTCCTTTTCTTGCTTCTGCCTCCCTCTTTTGTGCCCTAGTTCTTATCACAGTTTCAAGTGGAGCATTATCATCTTCAGAATTTGATGAAGAATTTTCTTCTTCGGAATGCTCAGGCTCATAGGAACTAACATTTATAGTCCTTTCTTTAGTAGGGGGATTCACACTAGGGTCAGCACCAGAGGTTCAAGCACCAGGAGTTTCTTCAGCCATGCTTAATTTTTTGCTCGACCTATGTGTCTAAGGTGAAACCCTAGGTTGTGGCTGCTTAGGTCCAAATTGATCAACTTTTATGAAATCCTCCCAAGTCATTCTAGGTGTTGCATCATGCAGAGATTTTAAAACCAACAATTTAATTAGACAATGGTGGGAAACTGAGTTGTCCCTAACTTTTTGATTTTCCACTGCCATGATGGAGAGAAGGTTGTATAAGACATTGGGCACATTCATCCTCCTCCTATGCCTCATATAACTCAATAGTTTGAAATGTACCAAATGCAGGTTCGACAGTCAACCCTCACAAGTGATATATCTGATAATGTGGACATTTTCTTGCTTCCATGGCTTGGGCAGAGAGAGTCTTTTAGCACCCTATTTTTCAATAGTGAGTGGAGGATCACCATGTATTGTGAATATAGATCTAGCTGACCTAGCATCTTTAGAAATAGGGTAAGGTTCATTGTCAACTGATAACCCTGAAACCTCTACAATTCGTTCCTCGGTTGCCACGACCTCTAGCCCTTTCACTGTGGCCTTTCCATTTGAATTTTTTTGGGGAAACTCCAATGTGATACCTTTGTCAAAACTGTCCAACCTCACAAAATAGTCCAATCACCCAAAATTTCAAAATTCGGCTAGGCACTATGCATCTTGCAATAAAGCATCATGAACTAAGGGCTCATTTTGAATGAGTCCTCCTCCCATTGTCTGTAATCAATCTGTCTCTCTACAAAATTCCCTTATGTAATTCTCATCTGTAAGAAAATTCCTTTCTGCTCACTTGCTAGATGAATTTTTGATTGAATTTTCCTTCACTCTAAATGTGTACAAACATGATTGTGTAGAGGATTCATTGCAATGAGCATGGAGAAATTATTGTTTGCCTTCTTAAGAAATAATTGAGCAATTAATGATGATAAAGTGGAATGGTGTGAGGTGGAATGAAGTGATGGAAGAGAGAGAAAGGTGGTACAGATGGATGGATGGGCGGATGGGTGAAGAAATGGACTTCTACAAAAGTAGAAGTCTTTATTATGACAAGTACATACCTTAATTATGTAGAAGGAGGGACACTAGGTCCACTACCTTCAACTGCAAGAACTCCTTGGCTGCAGGGACTGTGCTCGAGTGTTGCATGTTGGATGAATTGCTACAAGAATTCTTCTTTGGAAGCTGGCCTATTATACAATCTAAAACGATGCCCATTGATGAGTAATTTTAATTTGACTAGGTCAATGGTAGTGAGCTACACAGCTCCATTGGGAAATACTTCAGCAACTTCATATGGCCCTAGCCACCTTGTCTGTAATTTTCTTGCATTATCTTGATACCGTGAGTCATAGAGCAATGCCTAGTCACTTGGCTAAAATTTCTTCTCTTTGATAAATTTGTCATGCCATTTGAATCTTTGATTCTGCACAACTTCAGTATGGTGCAAGGTTGTTTTCCTTAGTTCATCTAGTGCATTCAAATACATGATCCTTTCTTTTTGTGTCGTATAAATTTCCATCCCCAACTTTTCTGTAGTTGTGAGAGTCTTGTGCTCAAATTTGATGAGCATCATGGTTTTCTTCCCATACAATAGCTCAAATGGTGTGAATCCTATAATTGTCTTCTAGGTGGTTCTATAAGCCCAAACTGCTTCTAATAATCTATTTTCCCAATCCTTTCTATGAATATCCACTGTTTTTGTTAGGATGGCCTCAATCTCTCTATTTTTCACCTCAACTTGTCCATTTGCCTAAGGGTGATAAGGAGTAGACTTTATGTGCCTAATGTTATATTCATTAACTAGTGATGCAACAAGTGTTGATGTAAACTGATCTCCTTGATTAGTTGCTATTTCTTTGGGGACTCCATACCGTGTCAATATTTCTTCATAAATAAATTATGCAACTTTGTTGTCTCTAGCATGTTTCATGGCTTTGACTTCTACCCACTTAGCTACATAATCAATGCATACCAAAATATAAGACTTACCATTTGATGGGGATAGAGTGGAATCTCATTTGATTTGGTTGATTTTCCCATCCTTTGGCATCTATCACATTTCCATTTATATCTTCCTGCATCTTTGTGGAGTGTAGGCCAATAGTATTCCGTGTTCAAAATTTTCACTACTGTCCTTTTGGCTACAAAGTGTCCTCCGTGGGGTTCATCATGGCATCCATGTAGAATGTCATAGGTCTCATCTTCCCTCGTACATCTTCTCATAACATGATTTGATCTAGTATAAAATAGGCATCCAACTATCCATGAAAAAGGGAAAGATTTTTTAATCAACACTCTTCTCTCTTTTGGAGAGAAGTGAGGAGGAACTCTCCCTGTCACAAGGTAATTAGCAATATCTACATACCAGGGTGTCTGCACACTAATGGAGAATATATGCTCATCAAGAAAAGAGTCATCTATGGCTTGACTATCTATTCATGTGGTCATCCTTGAAAGAAAATATGCAACAACATTGGCCTTCCCTAGTTTATCCACAATAGTTATGTCAAATTCCTGCATCAGCAACAACCATCTAGCTAACCTTCCTAAGATTAGGGGTTTATTCATGAGATATCTAATGTATGCATGATCAATGTGCACAAAGATCTGATAGTCTGTTATATAGTTCCTGAATTTGTTCAGGGCATAGATTACTGCCAGCGTTTCTTTCTCTGTTATTGTGTAATTTAGTTCAGCTCACTATGAGTTTTTGTTGACAAAATAGATGGCATTTTCAATGGCTTCTTCTTTCTATCCTAGGACTACTCCTATGGAATAATATGAGGCATCAGTATGGATGTGAAAAGTAATTTCCCAATTTGGTCCCTTAAGCATAGGAGCATGAGTCAGAGTTGTCTTTAAATCAAAAAATGATTTATCACAGCCTTTTGTCCATTGGAACTCAACTTCTTTAGTCAGGAGACTATATAGTGGTGCTACTATTTTGCAAAAATCTTTTATGAAATTCCTATAATAGTCTGCATTTCCCAAGAAATTCCTAACATCCTTTTGTTTTGAAGGTATAGGTAGATTAGTAATTACCTCAATTTTTGCAGGATCAACTTGAATTCCATGGTGGGAAATGTAGTGGCCAAGAACTACACCTTCCTACATTGTCATGAAGCACTTATCACTATTTAGAGATAGATTTTGGCCTTCATATCTCTATAGGACTTTCTTCAAGTTTTCCAATGCTTCATCAAAATCAGCACCATAGGTTTAAAATCATCCATATAGATTTTCATGCAATCAAGGGAGATGTTTGAAAATATGTCGATGACTGCTCTCTGAAAAGTTGCAGGTGTGTTGTATAACCCAAAGGGAAGTACTGAATAGGAATATTTACCCCATGGACATGTGAATGTTGTCTTCTCTTGGTATTCTGATACAATTTGAGCCTGATTGTAACCACTGAATCCATCAAGAAAAGAAAAGTATTGCTTGCATGCATGCATGAGAGTCTAGGACTTGATCTAAAAAAGGAAAGGGGAAATGGTCCTTCTTAGTAGCAACATTGAGCTCTCTATAGACAACACAAACTCACCATTTTCCTCCCTTCTTATGCACAATCGCCAATGGAGACACCCACTAGTTGTCTAAAATATGGTAGATAAATATTGCATCCAATAACTTTTGCAGCTCTGTTTTGACAATTTCCCTCAATGCAGGGTTGATTCTTCTTTGTGGTTGTCTTGCAGGTGTACAATCATCTTTGATGTATATCCTATGAGTGCAGAGCTTCAGATCCAATCCCTTCATATCATGATAATCCTAGGAAAATGCATGTTGATGGGCTTTCAGCAAATTTTCCAATGTCAACTGTGTCCCTCACTCAATTTATTATTAATATTCAAATATCACCCTTCAGACACCTGTACTTGTGTAACTAACTCTATCATAGCTACTTAATTAATACATGGTACCTTAAGTTCATGTGGCAGCATTGTGTGAAACATACCTATTACTGCAAGAAGTTTGTTTGTTGGAAGAGTGGTTGCAGGAAGAGTGGCTGCAGGAAGTTTGTTTGCTAGAAGAGTGGTTGCAGGAAGATCAAGCAAAACTAACATAAGTTTTTCCACAAGGTCAGCAGAACCAGATGAATGAGCAGGCGATGTCTCTTCTATCTGACAATGGTTCCTGAATGATACTAGATAACACTTCATCTTCATATTGAAGTTGCAGGAAATGACTTCTCCCTAGCATCATGAGTTGCGCCATAAAGTTAACTTCTTCGTCCACTTCACCAATATGTGGCCATACAGAATTATCCACATCATGGGATGGCTAAGCAGAAGGATAAAGAACAAGCTTTTTGGTGTTCTTGTCATGATAAATGGTCATGTCACTTGACCGACATCCAATATAAAGATTCACAGTTGCTAACCATGGCCTACCAAGGATAATGGATATCTGCCTAGTGTAGCTTTAGGAGAAAGAACCATGAAGTCCGTTGGATACTCCCAAGAGTCTAGAATCACCACAATGTCCTCTACTATGTCATCAGGCTTAACAGTAGAACTATCAACAACCTGTAGGACAGTAGGTGTGGATCTCATGCTTGCAATGTTTAGTTGTTGCAGGATGTTTTTAGTCATCACATTGATTGTTGCACCCAAGTCAATCATATAATAACTTCAACCATAGAACTACCTGGATCATTGTACTTGGGGATAGTTACTTTTCCAAGCATGATGTTAGCCAATTTTCCTACTACATGAACTATAGTTGGGTCCTTCTTTTTCCTGTCTGATTTCTTGAGGCATGCTTCTTTAATTGCCTTGCCATAAATAGGAACATATTTCATGGCCTAGAACAGGAGGATTTGGACACATATATGCTTTAGTTGATCTAGAATATCAAAACTATTTTCCTCCTTATCTTCTTTTTATTTGGCAACCTCCAATCTCTGGGGAATGGTGGTTCTTGTGTTGTTGGCTTGGCCGGAACTGGTTTAGGATTTTTAGGTGAGCAAGACAGAATAGGATCAGTCAGAGATTCTTATTTCTCTTCCACATGAAGCTTGGTGATAATGGGGGTGGAAGGAGCTAACAAGGTAGTTCCTGAATGCATACGTATGTCACTTAAACTCATAGCATATGTAGGAAATTGATTTGGATCAGTAGAATAAATAGGCTGTTGTTGTGGTTTACTATTTGGGTTGGGTGTGGGTTAGGCTGGTAACTGAGTAGGTTTGGGCATATTTGCATTTGAATTAGGAGGAGAAGGCATTATAATAGGTTTTTGGAGTTGATAAGATGGTTGCATGTAGCTGGTTGTCTAGTTTGGCCATTGTTGGCCACATCTCCATTGAGATGTTTTCTGCTAGTTTCTTGGAGGTGGTTGCCAAGGTCCTTGAAGCTGCTGCCAATTCCCCTAAGGTTCTTGCCACTGAGGTGAGGAATTTTGATAATTGGTCCAATAATTTGGAGAGTTACCCCAAGGTTGTGGTGGATATCCTCCATAGTTGGATGGATAGGGGGGCTGCAACTGGTTACCAGATGAATAAGAATTAAAATATGGCCCAACAAAAGATAGTGGATCTAGTGGCATACCTTGTCTTGAAGCCCATGGCCTTTTTTGTGCAGAAAAGTAGACTTGGTCTTCCTTAGTTTAAATTGGTTTGAACTCAGGTGGAATCTTCTTGCTATCAATGTTGGCTATGGGCATGTGCAGGATCATCATGGAAAAAATAGGCCCTTAAGTGGTAATAAAATTCAGAAAAATCAAAGTTAGGCAACTTGACGTAAAAATTTGAATAAGTTAACTATATTATTTCAAAAATATGTAAGAATAGAATCTATTGAAAATTGAATTTAGTTTTTAAACTACTAGGTTTATTTTTATTTTAAAAAAATCTATTTGGTGAAAATTTGAAATTTCAATGCAGTAGTACTTGAATTTCAAGGAAAAAATAAGAAGTGGGTGTCTGTCTAACCACCCTAACCACAATAAAATGATAATATTTTTTTATAATATTTTAGATATAATTAGAAGACTCATGTCCCGATGTGATGCATACTTTTTTGTAATTTTTTTCCAAGTAAATAATTAATTATGATTTTTTTATTACAACTTTTAAAAAATATAAAAACGCGTATGTCTGACCACCTTAACTTGGTCAAAACTTCATGAAATTCAAATCTTTTTTTTTAATCCTATAGTATGTGAAGCATCGAATGTGGCACATGTTTCAAATTCAAAAAATGTGATACCCTTTGAAAGCTATAGATGTTTTTCAAGTAGCCTATCAATCAAAACTTTAGTCGTAATTCAAATAGAAAATGAATAATAATTATTTATTAAATTCAAAGTAAAGAATAATTTATATTGGTGGAAATCTAAGAATCTCCTTTAAAACCCTTTTCATTTCATCAATTTTGGGTTAAAAAAAGTCGTTAGCCACATGGGCCATCATATCACTTACATATCGCCACTTTTTGGCCAATCATAATCCTGCACATACCCCTATCACCTTGCATCTACAGTCCTTATTCTTCTATCTACAATGAAGGAAATATTCTATCATCATTATCTTTGCCTCCTCATGTTGCTTCTTAGCTTGAAGTAAATCCAGCTGAGTAGCTAGATTGTTGATGATATCTTGCTTGAAATCTGCTAGCAAATTAGTAATCTCCATTCTTGAGACTCCACTGGTGGATGACTTACCCATAGAGGATTGGTAAGCTCTTCCTTTCTTTGAAGATTCCCTATAATAGTTCTGACATAGCTTCTTGATATCCTCCCAAGGGGCTTGAGTGATATCTCCTCCTACCAGCAGGTCCAAGGCATCAGTGCAGCTTTCACTAATTCCTCTCAAGAAAAGCAACTTTTGTGAGTCTTCATTGAGCATATGATGTGGAGATTTCTGAAGACATAACATAAATCTTGAAATAAAATCCTCCAGGCTCTCATCTTCCTTTTGATGCATTCTGAAAATGTCACCTCCTCTCATATCACTACCCCTACAATACTCCTTATATCTTTCAAGGAAATTTATCTTCATATCTTCCCAAATTGCCACAGTGCTTCTACCAAGGCCCATAAACCATCTCAATGCAGCTTCTTTCAAGGTAGTAGAAAATAGCTTAAGTCTGTGGGCATCAGTGGCATAGTCAGCTTCTGCAGAGTATATCAAACTCAAACAAGAATGTATCAGGATCTTTTGTGACAAGTCCATAGAACTTAGGAAGGATTGAAGTAGGGATATTTTTGAGGTTATCTACTTCATTCTATTGAGCAATGGGAAAAGGAAAAGCTGGTTGGTTCTGCATGTTAGGCCTGTTTCCATTTGCATCAGCCATACTTGCTTGATGAAATTCTAGAATAAAGGGTTCCTCAACTAGATTTTGATCTTCAAGGGAAACTTCAAAACTGGTCAAATTAGGGAATATATCAACACAAGGATGTGGCTATTCTTCTTCCTCTTTTCTGGGAAGATTTGGAATTTATACTATCTGAAATGGCTCTAAATTATTAGGAATGAATCTCCCATAAGTATCTCTTCTTCTTCTATGTATGCAATATCAACTCAATATCAGCCAACTCACACAAATAATGGGATGGGAATAACAATGGATCATAAGTTCTAACACTAAGAGAAAATTTTAGAAATAATTTAGTAGAAAAACTATCAATGACTCCAAAGGACTCCCTAGTTTGACACCATCCCCGGCAACGACACCAAAAATGTTGGCCTCCTACAATGATTTCAATAACTAAGCCTCTACAGCCATGCTTCAAAGACTGGACATCTAACTTGAATAGCCATCTTAACCATTATGAAGGTGCATTTAAATTGTCAACCCAAAGATGTGAACTTCAAATGGGTCAGCACAGTATGTGCACTAGGAACTCAAAGTAGTCATCTTCATTCTACAAATAAGAGACTTAATACTGAAAGTAAATTGTATGGAAGGAAACAAAGTAAATGTTGAACACTACTCAACAATTAAACTTAAACTGAACATGCATGAAAAAAATGAAAATCTGAGCAGCAAACAGGAAACTACTCTTCCTTCCTTGGCTTCAAGAATAGTTACAAAATGGAATTCTAGTGGCTGCAGGAAACGTTGGTGCCAGATTCTTAACTAAGGACTAAAAAAAATCTAATACTAATCTAACTAAACTAAAGGAATGGATTACTCACCAAGTGGGACCCCTTGGATGAGTATCCTCTAAACTAATACAAACTTAGATACTCAACTCAGAATCTCATTTTCATTCATTGGAAAGTGCAAATACAAAAGTGTGTCTGATTATCAGATTCTACAATAGCTTGGTGATCAACTCCTAAAGAAGGAGGATCCAAACCTTATCTATCAACTAAATAGGGCATTCAACTCCCACTAACTAAGAGGATGCCACTTAGGACAATAAGAGAAGAGAGTGGAAGAGAAGTTACACATGCAGGGGAATCCGTTCAGACATGCATGTCCAAACGTGGACTTGACCACTGTAGTAATGCCCGCATTGTTCAATGTCATTAGAGATTGACATAAGGCGGTTACACGCGGTTGACATGGGAATCTGTCGTCGTCCTCAGTTGACCCTTGCACATTTCCTCTATGTGACCAACTAGCGGTTGCATTTCTCAACTTAGCATTCTCAATCATGTCTGCATGGCAATGTCAGTACGAATAATAATTGCATAGCTATAACCACCTTAAATAAAATTCATTAACCACATGCAAGATTAATATAGATAGTCCACATAATAGGTTAATATCATTAAAACTGACAGAAATAGAATTAAACCTAAATGTCTTATGGTTTGAGAGAAACTATATAAAAGTATCAGCATGTAATATCAAAGTCCATGGTAACTTTAGCAAATAAACTATAGATTCTACCCATAACTACACCAAAAACTAGACTCATCACCCCTAAAAATGATAAGGATGTACAAAGTAATAGAAGTGCCTGATCAAGTGCATGATGATGAGGTAGAGTTATTATAGCGGTAGGACTATGAACCATATAGGAACAAGCCTTTTCCACTGATAAGTTGTCTAAGGGAGAAGCAACGGATCTTGACCGGATAACTAAACCAGTCAAGGACTACTCTAGGCAATGGGTGAAACAAAAGATGCAAGAGTTGGAGGCTAATGGCACAAAGTTTATGTATGACCTAATGGGAGACCTGGAGTCCCACTCTGAAGGGGAAGTAGAAAGAGAAAAGGGTGGTGTCTCGACACCCCATACCAATGAAGAAAAAGAAGGGGATAATCTAGTGTCAATAAAAAGGAGAAATAGGAGCCACGCTCCATCAAAGCAAGGAGAGAATTCGTCTCCTAACAAAAGGAAAATTGAAGAGGGGAAGACTCCACAACCAAAAAGAAAGAGAAGGCTTGTCACTGAAAGGCAGAAGGGAGCCAAAGTGCAAAAGGATGAAATAGCTACTAATTCCCCTTCCTCGGCAAAGGTTGTAGAAGTGGAGAGCTCCAGAGAAAAGCTACAAGTATATGTTCCGAGAAGCTCTCCCCAACAAAAATCTCCCCTAATTATTGAAAAAGGAACTACTAAAGAAGAGGTGCATACAGAAGTGCCTGTTGGGGATGGTAGTCCCCCTCTATCTCCTCTTAAAACACATACATTAGAGGAAGTTTCCCTGGAAAAGGATAATGTCTCAAACAACCCCGAGCCTCAGGAATCAGAAGATGAAGAGATTTCCACCTCTACTAGTGGGGAATGGAGATAAATGATGCAAGAAATGGGGTAAACTACTTCTAGAGCTCAAAGTAAAAATGTGGAATTAGAGGTTGTTCAGGAGGGAAGATGGTCTAAGTCTCTTGAGAATGATAAAATTAATGATCAACTCGATACAAAGATCAGTGTTGAAGAAATTGCCAGTAGTTTGCCTCGGGCTGAAGAGGAACGGGAGATAGGAGTAAATAAAGAACAATCTGCTACCCAAGATTGGCTGGAGAAAAGGATAAATAAGAAGCCAATTGTTGTGCAAGAAGAGATTCCCAGTTGGGACAAATTTTTAGAAAAATGGGGACAACTAAAACAAAGGAAGAGGGCAAAAACAATCTTGAGTCTCACCCATGACGAATTCAACAATTGAGTTATCCATGTGGCAGTACCAGCCAGTGAAAAGTTCAAGGATGAGGTTAGGCCATCCAATTACAAAGTGCAAACAATCAATCTAGGGCCGACTACCAAAGAACAAGAAAAGGAAGAATTTTGAGACTCTTCTCAGGCAATCTTGAGAAGACTGGATAAAGAAATAGAGGAGAAAGAAAAGCTATAGAAGAAATTGAGTGATGTGTATAAATATGTCCAACATTTGATGAAACCATTATAGGCAGTTGGGAGGGACAATTCTCTACCGAAAGGATTGTTGCCTAAAGAACTAGTCTCAAAGATTGAAAGACTGAAGAACTCAGTCCATAATACTTAGGAGTGGCTTCAAGAAGTTAGCAAGAGAGGATATGAGGTAATTGGACAAATTCTCCAGGTCCACACTGTTGGCCTTGTCATTTCACCAAAAGATCGACCTGTCAATGACCGATACAAGCGTCAGTTAAGATCCATAGGAGGAGGTTAAACCATGTCACGAACCCGAAGGGAGATGCTAGTGGTTAGTCCAACAATCCCCCCTCAGTGTCACCCAAGGGGTTTGAACCCATGACCTGCTATGATACCAATTGTTGGGCTTGTTGTTGCACGAAAAGATCAACATGTAAATGCCCAATATAAGCGTCAATTAAGATCCATAGGAGGGGGTTAAACCATGTCGCGAACCTGAAGGGAGATGCTAGCGGTTAGTCCAACACACACTAATGCCTCTGATTTTCTAGAACATACTTCACAGTTTGTTGTAGACTGTGGAAAGATTGTTGAAGTTACTGTAGAAGAATTAAAGAATATTTTGCAAATACCCAAGGATCGGTTGGCATCTTTAGTTGTCTTCTCATGGGATGAAATTGGAAAAGTGAGGGAATGGTTCGAAGTCTGGAATCATAGAAAAGAACTCCTCAATAAAGTTCTGAAAAAGATCATGAAGTTACAGGGAAAGATGAAAGAAATTCATAGTAGTTACATTAGTTTCCTGGAGATAATGACTGGAAGGAGGAAATTCAGCCAAAAGAATTTGAACATTGATAGAATATATGCTTGGTGGAATCAGGTTTATGCCCCTTTGGATAATTCTCTAATAGAAAAAGAGCACCTGGAAGATGCGGCCATCTATATTTCCATGTTGGACAAGTACCAAGAGTTACAAGTTGCATGGAATAAAGTGATGCCGCAATACTTGGAGGAGTTCAATAGTCACAAAATAAAAACTAAATTTATTCAAATGCCAAATCCAACAAATGTAAAGGAATTATTGGAGAAATGTAAAGAAATAACTCAAAAATTCGATGCTAGCCAGATAGGCGATGCCATCCAGCAAGGCGCTACTTAGGGATCCACGTCAGGCAGGCAGGGGCTGATGAATTTTAGGTTTCTTCTAGAAATAGAATGTGCGAGATGGCTTTAAATTGCCTGAAAACTTCACTAATGAATTTCTAAAATGTATTTTTGTCTCATTCAAAGGAATCTTCCAGTCGCCTTGCATGGTGGGCTAAACATAGTAAATTTGGATGCATGGCTAACTTGGCTCTATGGGCCCTCTTTTTTGGTCACCCGGGGCATTCTTGGCTATAAATTGAAGCCTTAGCTTCATTCTTGGCTATAAATTGAAGCCTTAGCTTCATTCGTGGGGGTTAGATATTGCTAGAAGGGATATACATTACTGTAATAGCTAGGAGTTAGTTCTTTGAGAGAAAATGTTGGAACAATGAAATATTGAATTGTTGCATACTTGGGGTGATTTTGTTGGAGGGAAAAAGACACTAAGAGGGGTGAATCAGCGTTTTTAACTTCTTTACCAAATTTAACTAAAACTGAAATAAACCAAATATATGCTCTCATTTATCAATGATAAAATCATTCATGTATTGAATGCAATCACATAAACTGAAATGAGAATAGTGAAACATAGCATTTTAAAGTAATAAAGAACTGAACTGAATAAAACACATAAACTCAAATAGACACAAGATATTCCGAGTGGAAAATCCTCCTGGGGTAGAAAACCACTCATGAACCTGCTGCCTTTTCAAGCTTTCATTTCAATAATTATTTTGACAATGCCTCATTGGCTGATTTCTTAGCACCAACCCCTCTATTTAGAGACACCAATCTCAAGGAGCACCAACCCCTCTATTTAGAGACACCAGTCTCAAGGAGCACCGACCCCTTTTCTTTTTTTCAATAGAAAATACAATAATACAGAGGATCTCTCTATTTCTTTGATTTCTGTCAAGTGCCTCTTGATAGACAATGTGTAGAATTCTCAAATGTCAATAGTGACACTTCAGAGTTCCACCCGTTATCAAGCCTTAAGACAACTTGAGGAAAATCTTGTTACAGTCTCACTACAACTTCTCATCACACTGTATTATCAGTGGTGTGCCAACTTTCTTTTGTCACACTCTATTTCATACATTTTTCATGATATTGTTCCAAAACAATTAACACACTATGTTTTCCAAATTTTCAGCATCGAAAGATAATTACCCCATGTCCACACTAAATAGGAATTCCCTTTTATAATTTTAAGGTTTATCAGAGATGATTAAGACCTAATCTCTTTATTTTCCTCTTTTTACATTTTACATCATTACATCCCATGAAGGGTTACAACAATTGCTCAATTTTTACTTTCAAAGAATTACTCAAAGATGATTATCATGTTACCATGCTACAGTCGAGCAACAGTGACAAATGTTACCATGATCATGAAGGAAGGATCATTCTGAATAAGGTCTTCTGACTAGAGTACTCAAGCATTGTGTAAATATAATAAGCAGACTGAAACATGTTCTCACAAGCAGCCTGCACAAGCAGTGCTAAAAACAAAACAACATAAGATCTATAATAAACCAAATCTTCAACTTCCATGTAGAAGCAAACACTTATCCCATATTAACCTTTCTAGTAAAGGTAATGGTTCTGCAAAGATAAATAGATGAATACCTGTGAAGACTAGAAAATAATTTTCTATGAATAATTTACCAGAACTACAGAGTAGCTAAGCAACCCGTGCCACATTGCTATTTTGAGTATTCACCCAATGCTAAGAACCTGACAAGAGAAACAACCATGGTGATGGTATTTCAAGCTTCCCCATTCGCTGTCCAAGAGTTGCAGAAAAAAGACAGTCGATTTCAGAGTGAAAAGGTTGAGAGAGTGATTCCATGGTGGCAGCAAGAATAGGGTTCCAAACCTTCGAACAAGAGAAGCACAAGTTTTTCCCTAAACTTCCAAAGCAATCAATCGAAAAAATTTACCAAGATTGATATCATTTGAAATCCGAGAGGACTATCATTAATAAATCAAAAAAGTCAATGTATCATTTGATATCCGCTTTCTTACCACAACCGCAGTCTCCCTTCGGACAACCCGCGGTATAGCAGTGACTAGCACTGATTGTTTTTGCTTCCTTTACCACTCAAACATGGTCTCCCTTTGGACTACCCACGGTATAGCGGTAGCTCCTTGCTTACCGCTAACTACTTCCACCGTGCTATCGCAGTTACACTTCTGACAGCCTGCGATATAGCGGTAGTTATCTTGCTTGCCGCTAGCCACTTCCACTACACTACCACGGTTACCTTTCTGACTTCCCACGATGTAGCGGTAGCTATCTTGCTTTCCATTAACCATTTTCACCGCACTACCGTGGTTTAGTGGTAGCTGTCTTGCTTTTCGCTAACAGTTTCCATGCACTACTACGGTCACTAGCTTAACTGCTAGTGGTAGCGCAATAAGACCTTTGAAGTCCGCGGTCGTACCAAAGTCAATTTTTATACCTTTTGATGGCTTTTAGGCCTTGTGTGTTTCCTATCATAAACCCAAATGCAATATTATATGCATTCCTATAGTGTGCCAAACATTTTTAATGCCAAAAGATATCCAAAAATATCAATGTTGATTGCCACCTTGCTATATTTAATGCTATATAATGTGCCAAGTAGTATCCAAAACCTTGTGAAGAGATAAAGATTGAATTCATGCAAAGTTCACAAAGCCATACTCCCATGCCAATTGCCATGTACGAAAAGAGAAGGAATGATCAAAGTGTATCTCAAAGCCATAAACACAATAGTGATCAAACCCCTAATTAATCAACTTGTAGTAAATCTGAACACACCAAACACATGTAATCAAGTGAAACACTGAAGCACGAATTATCAAATCAGAAACATGTCACTTGAACAATGGAACATAGAACCTGTAACCAGAATGCCTCAACTAAGATCTGCACATGGAGTTAAGCTATCAGTATCACCATATATAGTAACAACAGTGAAGTAAATATGCCAATCAGGAGAGCAGATCAACTGAGTGAGTAACCACCAAGATACCAGAGTACCATATATTGTCATCAAGGACAAATTTGCACAAGAGAGATTCAACAAATTTAATATAAGCAAAGACATTGTTTTCTAGTGTTCTTTCTTGTGTTGTACCATCTTGCATGGTTCTATTATTTTATATTTTCAAATCTTCTCTAAAAGGTTATCAATGCAATGTTAAGTATTAACTTTCATTTCTTTCATGAAAATGGTGAAGTGTGAAGAATGTTGATCGATCTTCGGTCCATACTTTTGGTAGTTTGTTGATTGTGAATTGTTGTGTAAAGTTAGTTTGTGCCTCATTTTATGCTAAATTCAATTGTGAATGCTTTCTTACATTATGACAATAGTTGTGCATGCAGGTGAATATTCATAGTTTGAAAATCTTTTGATTTCCTTAGAAGGTTGCACAATCTTTGTGTAGTTGCAAATTTGTCCTTGATCAAACAGAAATTGGTTTCATTGGGATCTGTTTGTTTGCAACATTCATCATTATTGTGATTGATCTTAAGAGTTAGTTTAGAATAGAATCTCTTTCTCTAAACCTTTCTCTTTTTCTATTTCTTTGAATCTGGGTTAGTTTTAGGATTAAAAGCATCAAAATATTGCAAATTTTGATGAGTTTGAAACCTCTAGTAGTTGTTTCATAAGGCCCCTTGTGATTACTAGAATTTTCACATATTATCTGAGTTGTTTATGCATTGTCAAGACCTGACATTAGAGACCTTGGGGTTATCTCTTGAGGCTTGTTGTTAGAGATTTACCTTTCAAGAGAGATAGGATTTCAATATTTTGTCTGAGTTGTTGCAGTGCAAAAAACACCATCAATAGATATGTGTCCAAAGACACAAGAGGAGGAAGGAAAAATGTCCAAGGTACCATATGCTTCAATTGTAGGCAGTTTAATGTATGCCATGGTATGCACAAGACCGGATATTACACGTCATAGGAGTTGTTAGCAGGTATATGAGTCATCCTAGAGTTGAGCATTGGAATGTGATAAAATGGATTCTCAGGTATTTGAGAGGTAATCCAATAAATTTTTATGTTTTGGGGGCTCCAGTACTGATTTAAAAGGCTATGTTGACTCAGATTTGGTAGGGGATATAGATACTAGGTGGAGTACCACAGGTTATGTATTTACAGCTGGTGGGATAGTAGTGAGTTGGATTTCTTGATTTCAAAAGGTGGTGGCTTTATCCACCATAGAGGCAAAGTATGTTGCTACAACAGAGGCAACAAAGGAGATGATATGGCTGCAAATTTCATGGAAGAGTTAGGAAAACAACAGGCTGAAAATCACTTGTTTATAGATAGCCATCTAGTGTTATACATATTGCAAAGAATTCTAACTTGCACTCTAAAACAAAACACATATAGCTGAGATATCATTTCATTTGGTCAGTGTTGGAGGATGGACAGGTAAAGCTGGAAAGGATACATATAGATGCAAATCCAGTAGATATGTTTACAAAGGCAATGACAAGGGAGAAGTTGAGCTCCTCTTCATTCTCGGTTTTTCTTCATGGTTAAAAATTACAATAGAGTAGAATGGCCCAAGGTGCTTATTTCTAGTGGGAGCGGTAAGTGTAGTGGTGTCATCTAGGATCAGTCTCCAAGTGAGAGATTGTATTGGTGTGGAGACTGATCAGTCTCCAAATGGGAGATTGCTGGTATGTTGTGACTGATCATGCTATATTGTACACTCTTCATGTATCCTCCACGAGGTCCAGGGCTAGGCTAGGCCTCGAGCAGAGGTTCAAGGGTGGTAGACCCTAAGAAACAAAAAATTCTACCTTTTTTTTGCTTCGTCACTAAAAAGAAAAAAAAAACCTTTATAGAACCCTAATTTCTAGAAGCTTCTAAAAGCTTGTAATAAGTGGTTGGGATGGGGAGTTGTAGTAGGGAATTATTCACAAGATTGTAATAATTTTTACACTAGATAATAAAATCATTGGATGGCTGTGGTTTTGTCGATGTAGCCCAGATTGGGTGAACCACATTAAATTCTTTGTGTTGTCTTATTTCTACTATAATTTTCTCTATGTTTTATTTCTTTGTTTTATTGATAAAATCTACATTTAACTTGTTAGATATCTACCTTCTAACCCTAACAAGGGAAGCACCCTCCGAATCTCCTACAACAAGAGCTAAGGAAGAGGGCCCCTTGAGGTCTTCTTCGCTCGGCTCCTATGAGGTAAACATAATCAATTTTGCAAAAAATCACCAATAGAGCTAGAAAATCATCCACTAGGTTGAAAATGCACTTGATGGGAGAGTTATGTGCCAAATTAGTAGGTGACGAAGGAGGCACCCAAGATCCACTATTGACCTCACAAAAAGGCTCGAGGGAAATGAAAAACTCAAGGGATGTCAGGGCTACCTTCGTCACTAGGATGGTGCAAGCCAACACAAAACTAGCTTCTAAAGAAGGCGATCCCTTCTTCTGACTCCCATTAGAAATAGGGTCATCCTTAAGCTTGTACTACATCAAGGGTTGTGAGATCCCCACACACAAATCAAAAGGCAATGAAGAAGAGGAGAAAACCACAGTGGACACCATCGAGGTATTCGACATATCCACAAGCTTAGGGAAAGGTGGGATGTCTGAGAGGGACATCAAGAGAGGAGGCTCAAATGAGGGAGTACTGAACACTTTCATCCTTTTAGGGTGAGGGTCATCCATTCTTGTAGGGGGAGTTGGAAGCAAGATCGATGCGATGGGAACTGAAGCAGAAGGGTTGGAATAGGAGGGCACAATAGGAGACACCAAAACAGGGACTGTTAGCTCCCCTTTTGTCTTCTACAGAGGGAATTGCTTAGTGGCTAGAGCCTTCTTCTGAAACTTACTCTGATGTGCAAGGTGGTTTCTTTTGCTCTGAGAGCTAAAGGTTGTAGTTTGAGGAGGAGTAGGAGGCTCTTGTTTTTTTATTGGAGTGTCTATCATGGACATTGACAGTGGAGGGAGTCACTCCTAGATAGAGACATGATGAAGATATGTAGGAATGAAAACAACCGATAGAGAAGTAGATTCGAGCACCTCAGTGACAAGCCTCTTCCCATTCACCACCCTAGGGGAAAGAACAATAGGAGGTTATGGAGGCCAAAATGCAAAAGTTACTTTATAAGAGCCCTTCCCCTTACCATATAGGATGGGTTGAGGAATCGTAAGCAAGACAAGAAAGTCAAACACCTGACGCTTGTCCTTTCACCAAGTAGGCACCATCAGACTCCCTAAGAGATTCAAGGAGCAAGTGGGACTGCAAAGGAAGAAGAAGAAGGCTCCTGATTGGACTTCTCCTTCTCCTTCCGAGAGGCTGAGGCAGTGCGATATTGCGCTATCATGCAAAATTTTACCAAAATACCATAGGGCGAAGGAGGATAGGTCACTTTCAATGCTATGCCCCCATTCTTGTATTTTATGTAAGTGCGACACAATAGGTCCATCCTGGGAGGAAGCAGACCAATAGGGGCAAGCTAGAAGTGATCTTATGAATAAGCCCCACACAACACTAGGGGTTTGTACCCAATGTCATGCACAATGTGCACAGAACCCTCATGGGAGAATTTCAAACACTTATGGATCAATGAAGGTATTGTATTCAAGGAAACTAGCCAAGGAATGCCTAGTTTCACTCTGAACAAGTTAGAATCTAAGATAATATTGTAAAGGGCATTCATAGTCCTACACCCAACCAGGACTAAAAGGGTGATGGAGCCAATGGGAGGGACAAAAATCCCATCATGCATACATATTGTGATTTTATATTCATCATACCCATCCTTATGTAGATATTTTATTAAGATGATCTCCTCTATAATAACATTAACCTGACACATAGGATCAACGACAATTCTTGTCATGATATTCTCGTTGATATGAGAAAAGATGTACAAAGGGGAGGGTTCTCTATTATCATTAATCGACAAGTCCTATGAGGTAAAGGTTATAGCAGGAGACCCATTCATAGGCTACATAGATGGGATGGGAAGATGCATGAAAGAATCCATCTTCTACATACACAAAAAAGGACTTTCTCAAAAGCCCCCAAGGGTTTAACAATTAGACAATGACCTATTCTATAGCTCACTTCACAATGTTTAGAGACTCTTCTAACTACATCGCTAGGGGTCATAGGTTGGGTTGCAAGGCTAGACACCCTATAACACACACACCTACAACACACCTAGAGAATGAGAGAAGACTCCTTCGACACTACGAAATAGAACTAGAACAGTTCACATTAGGTTCACCAAAATTTAGAGGGGGACCAAATGCTCAAGACCCTAGGTCATAGGAATACTTAGAACAATAGGATACCCTAATCTACCTCAAGCTAAGGGGTTGTTTAATGTAGGTTTGATGTTTAAACAAGTGAAAAGGAAGGACAACTAATCTGCCTCTTTCCTTCTGCCAACCCAAAAGTCTCAAGAAGTCAAGTGAGCATGTTTCTAGAGATCAGATTGTGACTTGGGCACCTCACTACTGAAGGAATACAACATGGGACATAGATGACAGCATGGAGCACTGACATCTCTATGGGGCGCTGGCATTCGTAAGGAAAAGAAGCGTAAAGTACAATTTGAAATCAACAAAAACCTACTAACAACCTAACGAGTGTGATTTAATACAATGGTAGAAATAAAAAGTAGCTAAATAATAGAATATTAAGAGAACACTACGATTAAGTCTAACTACAAAATGATGAAGAAGGGTAAGGAAAGTGCACCTTCCTACTCGCGAGTTGATGTCTTCAAAGTCTTCACTCAATAAGAAACCTACACACACAAGACAAAAAAATGTTGGGGCTACGTATAGAGGACTACCGCATTCAATCCCTTGCTTTGGTGTTTCCACCTCCATGGACAACCAGTATTGTAACAATAGGAGAAATGTGATAAAGAGAGATATTGATGTGAAAGTACTAAGCACTATGCTAAACAACAATATGCTCGAAAATAATACGATAATGCTAAATGAATGGAAGATGGAATAATATCACCTTCAACCACGTGCAATCAAGACAAATGAGAGGAGTGAGTTGGTAAGCTTGAAAATGTTGATGTTGTCGCAACAATGAGGAGATTGAGTCCACAAAACACCAACTTGTAGCAATGGAGGTGAGAATGTTGTTAATGAAGTTTGTAGAATTGAGAATGATCAAGTAGAGTTCCCGAAAGATGAGTTGAATGAATGAGATAGGTATTTGAAGATGAAATTGTAGGAAAAGGATTCCTTTTAGGTCAGTCAAGGGAGAAAACACGTTACTCTTTATCACCAATAGAGAATTGTAACGCCTCTACAGATTCTAGAGGCAGGAATCCTATCAGGACAACAGCATGCCACACAGACGTATGTGTGTCACACTAACATCCTCGATAGAATATCCTCCACCAACATAAAAAACTTCCAAGTGGATGGGAAGTAAATGAAGGACATGTAATTGCATTATCGGATTGAATTTTTTCTAAGGTAGGAGGTACGTAAATGTGGAATTTTCAAGGGGTGCAAATTCATGCCATTAAAACATGATGTTTTTTTTTTGTCCAAGCAGTCTTTGGTGATGATTTACTACCTAATGAGCTCCCAATATATTTTGGGTAGAACCTCCACCTCTACCCTACAAGTCCTTCATATCAAAATAATTGGGAATTTCTTGAAGAATAAACTCAGAGTAAATTTTTCTAAGAAAATATAGTGGTAGCCCATGGTTATTACATAGAAGTTGCTCAAACACCAACCACAACTTGTCCCAAAAATTATATTGTGAATTTATTTGAAGTCATGGGAATGTTGGCAAAACAAGGATAGACAACTGAGAGGGGGGGTGAATCATTTGTTATAGAATTTAAACTTATTTAACCTTTATCAACCTTTAATCTCAAATCTAATAATTATCAATGAAAGCATGAATCAATAACACATCAGAAACACACAACACCAATATTTTTGCATGGAAACCCTGTTAGGGGAAAAACCACGGTGGAGGTTAATCCATAATTTATACCCTGTTAAAAGTATAAAGAAAATTAAATAAGGAATGTACATGCATTCAGGCACACTGCCTAGAGCTCACTAATTAGAAGGGAAGGCTCATTGCCTTACATAAAATAATCAGATTAAATCCATCTGATGAGGTTGAATTGAGAAATTAGCTTCTACAAAAGCCTAATGATAGTTCTGGTTAGGCACATAAACACTTCTTTACATTTCACTCAATCTTCTTCACACTCTGCTCTGAAATCAAATGATCTAATCTTTATTCACACATTTCAAATTCACACTTCACGCTCTTATATCACAAATGAAGAAAAAAATCTCTCTTATATATCCGCTACATGGAATTACATCAACAACTCTGTCGGCCAAAGATAAAATAATAAATTACAAACTATCGGCCCAATTCAAGAGAAAATCTCAATGTGTACCAACCTAAGTTGGTCAGAACATAATGAAGACCTAAATCAACATCCTCGAACATTCCAAACATTAAAATATGAATCCACAAGGATCCACAACACACTACAACCACCATGTCGGCCAAGAACATGAAAACTCGAACACATAAAGGAAAAATATTTGATCACAATCACATCGATCAATGTGGATGTACAAAAATGATAGAGTATGATCTAGAACCATCACTAAACATCATAGTAGCATACGCAACAACTTAATTTACCAGAATTGCATTCTCTTCTTCCAGAAACACCTGCTATAGTAACAAAATAATTGTACATAGGAACTCAGAAACTCATAACTCACTCCAATCTTGATGTGCACCACTGAAACTTCTAGAGAACATACTAGATAGGCTCAGAAACAAACCCTTTAATGTGCGACTTCTGATTACCAACTTATAGAACTTTCCACTACTCTAATCATTACAGCTTCACAAACTGCCTGCAACATATTTATTATAATTTTCTCAATATCCTCGATATATGCAACCTTCAAAATCATCAATGCTAATAGTGTTGACATCAATAAAAACCACATATCAGAAAAAAAACCACAACATCCAAAAATCTCCCCCTTTGGCATTGATGGCAACACATGATGTGAAAAATACCATCAACACAACTAACTCTTCTCAATTTTTTTTTACTCTTCCATCTTCTCCCTTAGTTCTGATTTCTCTTCTCCCCCTTTCTTCTACAAAGGTTTTTCACATTACTCTTCTCCCCCTTTGACATAAATGGGAAAGGTACACAAGCACTGAACCACATATATGAATCCTCTAACTACTCCCCCTGAGTAGCATCCACCACAACATCAATTTGAAACAAGATATGACTATGAGTGCACGGATGGATGCGAAGACTTGCATCTTAGTTCAGGCTAGGAGGGGAAATCACCCCTAACTTGCCTCTGAGATACTCAAAAGTATCTTTAGGCAACGGTTTAGTGAAGATATCTGCAATTTGCTTCTTAGTGGGCAATACTCCAGTCTGACTTCTTTATCACTCACTTTGTCTCTCAAAAAGTGATACTTGATAGATATATGTTTTATCTTTGAATGTAACACTAGATTCTTAGAAATTTTTATGACACTTGAGTTATCACAAAATCTGGCAATAGGCTCATTATACTCAATTATGATAGCTCTCAACATCTGCTTCATCCATAATACTTGAGTGCAATTGTTTGCAACAGCAATATATTCTTCCTCAGCAGTAGATAAGGAAATGGAATTTTTCTTTTTACTTAGCCAAGACACCAACTTCTTCCCCAAGAATGCACAACCACTTGTACTTTTCCTGTCATCCACATCTCCTACCCAATCTACATTTATAAAGGTATTCAAAGTAATATCATCATCTTTAGGATACCAAAGACCAAAATCAACTATCCCTTTCAAGTATCTAAAAATTCTCTTTATTGCAGTCACATGTGATTCCTTTGGATCAACTTGGTATCTAGCAACCATACATACATAATTCATAATGTCTGCTTTGGTCTGAGTCAAATAGAGAAATCCACCAATCATTGACTTTTACCTTGTTTGATTAGCCTTAGGATAATCATCATTATGTGTTAACTTGCATCCGGTTACCATGGGTGTACCTAAAGGTTTTGAGTCTTCCATGCTAAACTTTTTCAGTAACTCTCTTATATATTTGGATTGAGATATAAAGATTCCATCATCTGACTAAATAATTTGCAATCCTAAAAATAATTTCAGCTCTCCAATCATTGACATCTTAAACTCACTTTTCATTTCATCAGCAAACTTCATACATAAGTCATCATTACCTTCAAAAATAATTTCATCAACAAAGACTTCAATAATCAACTCTTTATCTTGATCCACCTTGAAATATAGATTGTTGTCAACAGTACCTTTATTGAATCCAAGCTTCAACAAGCATTTATCTAGTCTAGCATACCAGGCTCTAGGGGCTTGTTTGAGTCCATACAATGCTTTCTTTAGTTGGAAAACCATGTCTTTTTCATCAGCCGGTTGAAATCCATCTGGTTGCTCAACATAAACTTCTTCTAATTCACCATTCAGAAATGTTGACTTCACATCCATTTGATAGACTTTGTAGTTTTTGAAAGTAGCATAAGAAATAAATAATCTTACAGCTTCAATTCTAGCAATAGGGGCAAAGGTTTATTCAAAATCAATACCTTCCATTTGTGAGTATCCTTTACATACCTGTCTTGCTTTATTTTTTACCACTTCACCTTGTTCATTCAGCTTATTCTGAAAGACCCATTTGGTTCCAATTAAATTTTTATCCTGAGGTCTAGGAACAAGAATCCATGTATCATTTTTCTCTATCTACATCAGTTCTTCCTTCATTGCTTCCATCTAATATTCATCTTTACATGCTTCATTGACATTGCTTGGCTCAATTTTAGAAATCAGACAATACTCTTCTGCAATTCTTCTTCTAGTCTACACACCTTTGTTCTTATCTACTATAATCTGATTTTCAGATTGATATTTAGCTTTACATACCTTGGGAATTTAGGATTCTCTCAAAAATTTGGTTCTTTTGTTCTCTCTTTTGCACTTCCACTAGCTTTTCCTTCATGATTCTCATGATTCACTGAAACAATTTAAACTTGATTTTGTGTCTAAGTAGTCTTTCCATTACCAGTACTATCGTGTTGGTCATCTGAATCATATCCACAATATCTGGATGATCTGTTAGTATCCTCATCAACTCTGATATTTTCACTTTCAACCATTTTCTTCAGTCTTCTATTGTAGCATCGGTAGGATTTTCTCTTAGTAGAGTAACCCAAAAAGATTCCATCATCACTTCTAGCATCAAACTTGCCAATATCTTCATCTCTCTTGATATAACATCTACTTCCAAAGATTTTGAGATATTTAACAGTAGGCTTATAACCAAACCACGGCTCAAAAGGAGTCTTATCAGAATTACCATTAATATTTACCCGGTTGATAGTATATACAACAGTGCTTACAACTTCTCTCCAATAGATATGTGGAACATTACCTTCCAACATCATAGTTCTGGCAGCATCCATGATTGTTCTATTCTTTCTCTCAGCAACTTTGTTCTTTTGAGGGGTCTGGGGAGCAGATAACTGTATTTTGATTCCATGCTCTTCACAAAATGAATTGAACTCCCGAGAAGTGAACTCACCACCTATGTTTGATCTTAAGCATTTAACCTTCAAACCTATCTCATTTTATGCCATAGCCATGAAACATTTGAAATTTTCTAGTGCTTTATGTTTTTCTCTCAAGAAAGCAACCCATATCATCCTAGAGTAATCATCAATAAGCAACATAAAGTACCTTTTTTCCTTGTAGACTTCTGATTCTGGATGGACCACATAGCTCAGTATGAACCAGCTCCAGTACTCCATTAGAATGATGTTGTTTGCTCTGAAAAGAAATTCTTATCTGCCTTCCCGTCTGACATTCCTTGCATATAGTGTTAGTAGGCTTCACTAACTTAGGTAGATCTCTGAGTGTTTGAGTGGAGCTTACTTTGACAATGTTATCAAAATTCACATGACACGGCCTCCTATGCCATAACCAACTTACATCAACTTGAGTAATTAAACAACTTTCACTAGAGCGACACTTAGGTGAAAAATGTTACCTCTTGTCTTTGTACCTAAAGCAATTACATTTCCAAAACTTCCCAATATCCTACACTTTCCATCTTTGAACTAAAGATTGTATCCCTTGTCTACCATTTGTCCAACACTCGACAAATTATGCTTCAATCCTTCAACATAAAGGACATCATCAGTATTATATTTACCACAAAGAGAAATAGTGCCTCTACCACAAATCACACCAGCATTGTTATCTCCAAATCGTACAACACCACTGTCATATTTTTCCAAGCTTATGAACTTGTTTTTGTCACCAGTCATATGATTTGAGCATCCGTTGTCAATCACCCACTCATATTTTTCATCAATTATCGTTGCAAGAGCTTTCTCAATATTTTGATTGTTAGCAGATTCAGTGGACACCAAACCATTTTCCTTGATAGAAATGAATACCCATCCATCTTCATTTCTAGTTTCTTTATCATATTCATCATCAGTAACACCTTCTTCAACATAATAACATTTCTTCTGAAATCTAGACTTGTCAGGTTTGTACTTAGAAACTCTTTCAGGACACCTTGATGCAAAATGACCTATCTTACTACAAGAGAAACATTTAATAGGAAACTTTCCTTTATACTTACCTTGTCCTTTGGCTTCTCTTTTCATAATAAATGCTTTCAGCTCTTCTAGCTCTTCTAGCTCTCTTTCTTCATCTTCAATCTGTTTCATCTCATCTTCATATTTGAATGTCTTTCTGGAACTTTCTCCCTGATCATATCTCTATTGGCTTTTTCTGGATATAGTAGTCTTGAATGCAGATTTTGTTTTAGGAGTAGACTCACCAAATTCACTCAAGTTAAAGGTAGCAAGTTTACCAATCAGCATGTCTCTTGTCACATTTGTTACTGTCCTGAGCTCTTGAATAGGATGAGCTTTCATTTTGTAAGAAGTAGGAACTGATCTGAGCACTTTAGCCACAATCTCATCTTCTTATAAAATTCCATTGGCACATCTAATACCCATCACTAGTTCATTTACCTTCTGCATGAAAGCAACAATTTTTTCATCTTCATGTTTTCCCATTTTCCTTTCAGACTTTGTAGCTTAGAAACTTTCACTTGAGCATCTCCTTCATACAATTTTTCTAGCGTCTTCCAGATCTCATGTGTTGTTTTCAGACCTATCACATTTGTCATCTCTGAATCTGTCAAAGCACTCAGCAATGCTTCTATAGCCCTGATATTAGTTTCAGCTTGTTTGATCTCATCAAGAGTAGAGGAACCATTTTGAGGAATAGAGTATGTGTTCTTTGTAATCTTCTAGAAGGGTTCACCAATGCACTTCAAATGACACTCCATTCTGACCTTCCACAGAGAGTAATTTGTGCCATCGAATCTGAGACTATCCTTCTTGTATGGTGCCATCTTAGATCACCTCAAGCTATTAAACTTCTTTAGAGGAACCTGCTCTAATACCAATTGTTGGCAAAACAAGGATAGACAACTGAGAGGGGGGGGTGAATCAGTTGTTACAGAATTTAAACTTATTTAACCTTTATCAACCTTTAATCTCATATCTAATAATTATCAGTGAAAGCATGAATCAATGATACATCAGAAACACACAACACCAAAATTTTTGTGTGGAAACCCTATTAGGAGAAAAACCATGGTGGAGGTTAATCCACAATCTATACCCTGTTAAAAGTATAAAGAAAAATGAATAAGGAATGCACATGCATTTAGGCACACTGCCTAGAGCTCACTACTCAGAAGGGAAGGCTCATTGCCTTACATAAAATAATCAGATTAAATCCATCTGATGAGGTTGAACTAAGAAATTAGCTTCTACAAAAGCCTGATGACAGTTTCAGTTAGGCACAAAAACACTTCTTCACATTTCGCTTGAAATCTTCTTCACACTCTGCTCTAAAATCGAATGATCTGATATTTATTCACACATTTTGCATTCACACTTCATGCTCTTATATCACAAATGAAGAAAACAATCTCTCTTATATATCTGCTACATGGAATTACATCAACAACTCTGTCAGCCAAAGATAAAAGAATAAATTACAAACTATCGACCGAATTCAAGAGAAAATCTCAATGCATACCAACCTAAGTGAGTCACAACATAATGAAGACCTAAATCAACATCCTCGAACATTCCAAACATTAAAATATTAATCCACAAGGATCTACAACACGCTACAACCACCATGTCGGCCAAGAACATGAAAACTCAAACACACAGGAAAAATCTTTGATCGCAATCACACCGATCAATGTGGACGTACAACAATGATAGAGTACGATATAGAACCATCACTGAACATCATAGTAGCATACGCAACAACTTAATTTACCAGAATTGCATTCTCTTCTTCTAGAAACACCTGCTACAGTAACATAATAGCTATAGGAACTCATAAACTCATAACTCACTCCAATCTTGATGCGCACCTCTGAAAATTCCGGAGAACATACTAGATAGTTTCAGAAACAAACCCTTTAATGCGCGACTTCTGATTACCAACTTACAAAACTTTCCACTACTCTGATTGATCATTACAACTTCACAAACTGCTTGCAACATATTTATTATAATTTTCTCAATATCCTCGATATATACAGCCTCCAAAATCATCAATGCTAATAGTGTTGACATCAGTGAAAACCACATATCAACAACACAACCACGACATCCAATAGGGAAGGGGTACATTGGTTCTAAGATCAACAAAAGGAGCACAAATTTATTCTTTGTTATCTCCCTTTTTTTTATTTCATTGTAGGATAATTTTGTCACATGAAATTGATGAAATGAATCTTTATAAATTTTCCATTGATCTATTTGACTTGTCACTAAATCAACATTTTTCATCATTTCTTTCATTGATGAAGCAAGTGACCTATGGTGTGGGTTTGATATTGATGCTTTTAGTTTTGAAGTTAATTGTGTAAGTTCATTTTTATTTTGTTCTAAATTCCCTAACAAATTCTCTTGGATATATATGAGGTTTCTTGGAAGTGTTGGAGGAGATTGGGGTGTTGCATGGTTCTCTTTGAGCATTTCTTCATCCAAATTTGGTTTATAGGATCTAAAATAAATAATTAAACAAATAAGAATTTTAGGGTTTATAGGATCTGAAATAAAGAAATAATAATTTGGTTGCAAGGTTCCCGATTAGGGTTTATAAGATCTGAAATAAAGAATTAAACAAATAAGAATTTTATCAAAAGCAATCTAATTTATTGAAATGCAAACACAATTTGATTACAAAACACTAAAATCTTGGACTTACCTATTATGTGACATGGCATTATACTTGTGATAAAATCTACAAAATGTGAGCAAGTTTTGGAGAAGCAAGAAAATATGGCTATGGGTCATGACTATGGGTGTTTTGAGTGCGCATATTTTTTTATATTTTCATTATTTTAAAATGCACTCACATTTTGTAGCCACAAAATGCTAGTGTAATTTTTGGTTAGAAATTGTGCTCATGTTTTATAAGCCACAAAATATGCTCGCATTATAGCTTGATACTTACCAAGCCATAATGTGATTGTCTTGTGTAATTTTGAACATAACACAAGTACATTATTATACGAAATTGGCCACTTGGCCACTTTTTTGTACACCATTTCCAAGCACTCCCCCAATTATGAGCCTTAGCTTCAAATTATAAATCATTGAACTATGAGACTTATCTTCAAATTATGATATCTCAATCTAATCCTTCATTGATAGAAAGTACTTTCACGTGGTTAGGAATGGTGTTTATATAGTTACATTTAGCCTCTAGAATAATTTGTGTTGGGTACAAGGTGGTACAAAACTTGATGCAAGATGAAATGTGTAATCATATAGCGAAGGGGGCCCTTGGGATGAATGTGGTGAAGAATACGCATTAAATCTTAATGAGGTTCATACCATGGACCCCCTTAGGACCAATGAGCTTGGAAATCTAACAAAGTGTTATTACAAAGCTTTGATGATCATTACAAACTAGAAACAATGAACCTAGACTAAAACATTGATATGTGTGTGAATGAGATACTAAAACTAACATATTTACTTTGATAGTAAGAACCATAGCATGATGACTAGAATATTATTGTAAACCTACAAATAGATAAACAAATGTAAACATATATATTTTTAGTTGATGCAAGATTGTTCATACAATTTGGATGTTTTCAAAATTATTGAATAATTGAAACAAAATTCTTAATTATTGAAACATGTTTGTTGTTTTCAAAACTGAATAAAAATTCATTTTAATAATGATGTTTATAATATTTTTAATGATCATAATGACTAATTCATAGACTAAATGATTAAATAAAATAAATATTGAATAGATTATTATATAACACTATTAAATGAACTCACTCATATATAGTAGTTTATGGTATAATACTCTAGCTTTATCCCTAGGGATAGGGTAACAAAACCTAGATAGATGAAACATAAAAGGTTTTGAACTCTTGTATCAACAGAATTTACCTCATTCTCTTGGTCATTTTTTCCCTTCGAAGAAAACGATGTGATATTAAAAGATGTATCCATCAAGTTCCATTGTTACCAAGATATTCCAATACTTAATGCCTATTTTGTTGTCATCGCATGGAAACAAAGTTTGGTAGCTCATGATAAAAGTGGCCGTATGATCATGTGCTCCTCTAGTGTTTGTGGATAGAAAAAGGAAGAAGACAACAACTACTCGCAACCACCACATCAATTAGTGGGGACTCTAGGATGCTGTGATTACTAGATATATTGCTATAAAATCTGATGACATGGGATAAGTATTATACAGTGCAAAAATAATGCGAAAGAGCACAATCTTACCAACTTTGAAGAGAACTTTGGATGAGATGGGGAAGGGAAGGAAGTTTGGTAGTTTGGACAAATTCTCATTGCTTGGGTACGTCACGGAAGCTTCCAAAGCTCACTTACTTTTGATCCTTTCCAATGCTTTTATTTGTAAGTGCAGAAGGGTACGTATGGGATATGACGCATGCAACTGCATTTTGTAGGGACTCTGAATTATGGAGCATATTTTGGTGTGGTGAGGAGATTGACGGGTTGGTTTGAAAAGACCTGAGTGCCCCTTCGTTTGCTCGCCTGTAAAATAGGTAATGGGAGGAGAATTTTTGTTCCCCACATTTTAGTTGACCTTGGTAAAGTAAAAAGGAATGGAGTTTTTGTACTTAGCTTTTGAGGGTCATGTGGTCTTTGTCTAGGTAGGTAAACATCTAATGAGGGGTAAAAGTGGAAACTTCCATTCTTTTTTCATCATCATTTTGTTTTGAAGGGAGATTTTGAAATATATGTCAATGTTTACCAATTAGTCTAATGGGTTGAGATAAAAGTGCATTTCTAAGTATTTAATATTTATGAAGAAAAGAGAGAGGGTGAATGGTATGATATAAAGTTATAGTGTATTTGTTGTAAAGATTAATAATGATGTAGATTTTGTTTTTAGTAGATTATGGAGGAAGGTTTTTAGTTGTCGTAATTATCATTTTTTGTTGGAGTACATTTTTAGATTTTAATATTTTAATGCATGTGTTTTTGCGTAGGTTCAAAATTAACAATTAAATAGGTTTTTTGGTGGATGCTTCTTTTAGTGGTGATGGTTTTTGTTTTTCTATGGTGACATGGGATAAGATGATTATGTTTTTCAATTAGAAGAAGTTTTTATAATGTTATAGTCTAAACATTTGTTATAGTCCAAGCTTAAGATGTGATCGTTTCTAGATTGAAGGATGTACAATCTATGAAAAACAAGGGTTTTCAGGATAAATTTAGGGATTGATTAATGATTATTGGAGATGAGGAGACTATAATGGTTGTCTTATTGGTAAACCATGGAGGTGTAACTTTCTTGGTTATTTTTGCGATGTCGTCATGGATAGAGGATCCAATGAAGGATTATTCAAACATGCAATTAAATGAACACGCAACAAAAATCATTGAAATAATGGAACTCATTAAAACAACAATATGAGTCCCTAGTCCTAAAAAATAAAAATATGAGCACAACTATGTACAAATTATAAAATGTAATATCCTTTAATTTTCTATCAATCTTCCAAAATGGTAATGAAATCAACCATATAAAGATAGAACTAAAGCTAGCTAGCTAAATTCAAATGATCATTAGTGATGCTCATAAATAATTTTATCCTTAGGGATGATCTTTGTTGGCTACAAGTAGGTGTAAAGCTCAATCTCAAGTTTGACACATGTAGTCAACCAAATGTGTAAATAAAAATTTCTAGAATAAATATGGTAAAGATGATTTAATGAATCTTTGATGCAGCTTGTATCATCATCTCTCCTAGGACCACTAAGTTGTCACAAAATTTAGAATGGTGTTGTGAGCTTCAAATAGTGAAACCATTTTTTATTCTATTATGTCTAGTAGTAAGTCTAAAACCAAAATATTCCTTTGTGGTGATATAATTTTCTTGGAATTTGGATGGGACATTTCTTTAGTTCTTATTTGAACATGTCTTCCCAAGTATAATATAAAATATACTTGACTAAAATGGAATTTAGTGGGAATTGTGATGTGTGCATGATGATTGGAATGCTATTGAAAATTCTCATACAAACAAGCAAGCAAAGTAGTAAATATATTTTTTGGATGATTTAAGATTGCTCTTACTCTTGGGTTAATTTGAAAAGTGAGTCCCTCACTTTTTATTGGTCAAAGGGAAACCAAAAATGTCTACCTTAGTTTTAGAAATTTATGATAAGTCTTCCCCTATTCTTCCTTTCAACTTCTCCAAATATTTTTCATCTTATCTATTTTCAGTGCTTCTTCCACTCCTATTGTCCAAAATTTCCTCAATATCCTGTCCTTGTTATTTTAATATCTAATTATTCTATTGTGTTTCTATGTTACTATCTCCTAGCTCTTATTCATGATACTAATATAAATTTATAACATTGAATAATGGTGGTATGCATAAATATTCTAGTAGTTACACATCATATGAATTTCTTGAATTAAAACTTTTGATAATTTTGAAAGGACTTGAAATTTTTTCATCTTTAATTTGCTATACGTTCCCACCAAAAATATCTCATTTTTTAGGTGCACCATCACTTCATCTTCAACTAAAAACTCCTTATTTATTTTCTTCTCATTAACCTTATCCTTATATCTAAAATTCATTCTTTCCATGTGACTTTGTACTTCCATGTGCACTTCCTTCATCTGTTGTACATATTCTTTTACTTTTGCACTTCTTTTATTTACAAATATCTCTCAAATTTTACACTTTCTTTGAACTACTATCATAAGCTATCATAAATGTTATTTTTCCTATACTCTTGGTTACTAATTGTTATATATCCAAACTTTGTTTATGCTAGAACCATATCACAATTTCCTATCTTCTCCTCAATCAAGCATCTCAATAAATTGCCTAAATTTATCAATTTGCCCATCCAAGATATTACACTTTGTTATGCAAATCTTCTACTTTAGACCAAAACTAATATAGTTTCCATGACATTTTCATTTCTAGAGTGGATCACACTTTTGATCGCATCCCTCATGATTAAGTGTGAATCTCAATAGTTAAAATCAAAAGTCCAATGGTGCATTAGTGAGGATCTAACTGTGTATTACTTGTGATGTAGACAAGGGGACTAAAGCTTAGTGGTATCACTCATATTACAAGAATGGGTTGCGGCTCATGTGTAAACTATAAATCAATTATTGATGTCTAATGTATTGGACTATGAGATAATTTAGTCTAAGCTTATTGTAAGGCTTTAAGGCCTAATTTTAATGCCTACAAGTGTGGTCTAATTATCATAGATGCAATAAATATATCAATTTATCTATTCATTTTGTAGTGTATTTTAAATTAGTACATAATTTGATTAGATATGGTATTGTTACTTAGATCTAGGGGTTAGTATGCATAGTTGGACAATATTTCACTAGACCCTCCATCCATGATTGCATCAATGAACAATCATTGAATATTAAAAAAGGAAACACAACACTTCATTAAGCATCGAGAATAAGGTCATCGTTCACTAGAAGGGGAGCAAACATATTAGCAATAGAGAGTATAAGGGGTGGACTAGCCACTAGAGAGTGAAAGTGAGAGTAAGGAGGTGATGGAGAAGGATACCAAGTTGTAGATGGGAAAGAGTGTCAAATAAGTCTTAGATAATAAATTGACAATAAATTTTCACCATTTGTTTGAAAGAAAGGTTGAATAAAAATTAAAAAAAAAAGAAAGAATACCAAACAAGAAGAAAGAGAAAATTTAAAAATTATAAAAATAAATGATTGAGAAAGTTTGAAAGAAATAAGAATAAAAGATTAAGGAATGTTTACAAAGAAAGATGAAAAAAAAAATCATAATAAATAGTATTACTTTTCTTTTGCCGTAGGTTTTGTATTATAAATATTGAAGCACATGGTTATCCACTAAAAGTCCCCATTTCTTAAACTAAAGAAGACTTTTAACTCTAGCAACTTTTGTTCTAGTTCACTTTATATTATTTTAAAATCAGATCTCCACCCAATACAAAAAGTCAAAGCAACATGGAGTGGCATAGAATTCTTAAATGTAGTAAATGGAAGTTTTAAATAGAAAGTTGAAAGGATTTACAGATACCAAGGAGCTTAAACTTGTGACCACATTATATGGATTTTATTTCCAAAAGAATAAAGAAATGTTATTGTCATCCTTAAGCATTTAGTCAAAATCTTTAAGCCTTCATGTAGTATAATTTTTTATAGTGAAAAATAGGGTTGTTAAACTGAATGAAGTAGCAAACAAGTTATCGCGTACGAGAAGTGAGGACCCACCAAATATAGGAAATATATATTATCAAAATTTTATAAGCAACAAATCCAGGTGGATAATAAGTATATTGTTATTTCTGCACTTCGAGGTATTCACCATGATTAATTGGATTTAAAATTGTTTTCAAAAGCTCGTAAATGTTTGCTATATATATTATATGATTTCTTTTTTGGATTTAGTGTTATTTTTTATGATATTATATAGAGATTATTGTTAAATGATTTTTGGATTTAATTGTGTAAGAATTTTTGCATCAAAAAACGTTTAGAATCACATTTCGTAATGAATAGTTGAGAATTCAAGAAGAAGAAAATGATTAGTTGCAGACCAAGAACTAGCTTAAAGAACCAAAGGAAGGGATGAGGGAGAGAGAGTAGCGTGCATAACAAGGACCAAGAAGCTAACAATTAGACCACTAGGACCAATAGATATATTTAATTAAAAAGGACCCAAGAAAAATGTAGAAGAACACAGAGCAAAATAAAATAAAAATTAGTTCAAACAATTGGAAAACAATATATTTGATGTTAGAAATGATCTACCAATAATCAATATGGATTGTGGAAACTTCATATCATTAACATAGAGATGTTTGTAATTAATACGTAGTAATATATTAGGATGTTATATTTATTGTTTTTATTATATAAAAAGAAAAGAGAATGAATTTAGATTAATATTAATATTGAAGTCGATAGAAACATTACATATATAGTAGGGAAACATAAAAGTTATGACGTGTTTGTAATTAATTAGTAATAATACATTAGATCGCTATATTTAATATTTTATTATATAAAAGAAAAAATAGAGGTTCCTTTTCTAATACAAACAAGTCATATGATTGAGATTGACAAAATATATAATATAAAGAAAAACAAAATGAACTTAAATTAATGCTAACATTGATACATAGTAGGGAAGCATAGAAGCTAAGACATGTTGGGGAAAGTATTTGCTATTTGGAGAGTATAAATTTGTATTTAAAAAAATGTGTTGTCTCTATACAATTTATAGATAACAACCTATTAAATATAAGTATATACATTATGACTTTTTTCAATTGATATGAAGTCGGCATTGTTTGATATTTAAGTTAGATTAACGTTATTCATCTTATCATCATTTTATCAAATTTACTTTGAATATGATCTTTGTCCTATCTCTTATAATGTCCAACATATCTATCTAACAAAATTTGATCCTTGCTAAAAAAAACATTATGAAATCTACACAAATAAATTAAACAATACAAAAGAATTATTTAAAAAAAAAATTTTACCATTGTAATCATTAATTTCATTTCATCAAAATAAAAAAATGTAAAGATTTCAGATATGAACTTCATTTCAAAAAAAAGTTAGGAATCTAGATCTCATTATTAATTTATTAAAAAATTGAAAATTGTAAACATTAATTTCATTTTATCAAAGTTAAAAAAAATAATATTATCAAATGTGATGTAAAGAATATAATTGTTTTATGAAATATGATCCACAATATTGATGAGAAAAAAATATTACACACTCAAATTCGAATAAAATTATAAATGTAAACTTAAGCACATATTAAAACAAGTGTGCATTAAATAAGCTATTCTAAAAGTAAACATCGGAGAAACCATGAGGGTTGAAACGGCCAATGGATTCTTTGAATGAAATCAACTCAAATATACACATTAATTAAGCCACAAATCAGAGGTACAAATGTTTATCTACAGCAACAAACGCTTTAATTTTTTTCCGCCAATTCTCTAAAATGGTCTTAAAGCTATTGCAGCCATTAAATAATGACAAAGTGGGTCATCATAAATCTAATCCTAGCCTGTAATCAGACGGAAGGCCACGCTGTAAACCGCCATTTTCTCCGCTGTATCTGCTCTCGCAACAGGCGCCGCGTTTCATTGGTAAACCCACGTGGCAGCATACTTTACCAGTCGAAAACATCTGTTTGGAATCAATGGGCACTTCTCTATTGATTTTATTGTCATTGGGTGGGGAAGAAGAAGGTAAACTAATAGACAAATCCAGATTTATGTCTGGCCGCTCTTCGCTTCTGCTACCCGCATCTGAAGCCACGCGTTCAAAACAGCTCGTCACTTCCGAGTGGTCATATTGGAAGAAATCTGCCATATGAATTTCATGCTTCATTGAGTGACTGTTGCTGCTGTTGCTCTTGTTATTCAAGGAATTTATAGGGCGATGAGAGTTTGGATCGATTCCCCGGCTGAACAATTTTCTCTTTATGTGGGTGTTCCAGTAGTTCTTTATTTCATTGTCTGTTCGTCCAGGCAATCTCCCTGCTATCAGAGACCATCTGCACACCCATTCCCATATACTCAATACACAGTAAATCAAATTCTAATTTATATATTCACACAAACCATTAAAACAAAATCATTGATTTGCAATCTGTTAAATTTGTATCGTCCTTTTCATAAATTCAATATTATTCATATAGTTTTTGAAATCAACTGTGTATGTTTTTGAATCCACGTTTCACATCATATTCAATTATCGATTCTGAAATCGACTGCATATGATTTTGAATCCACATATCAGATCATATTCAGACAATAAATCAATAAAAATGATCTGAAATATCGAAACAATCTTTTGAATACTACTGAAAAACTAATACCAGTAAAATTTTAATTCACAAAATCACAGAAATTATAAGAAAAGGTCGGTGAATTGCACCAGGATTTCAATAGACTGATTAAATCTTTAAACTTAAGAGTAAACCGATTTAAATATAACTAGCTATAGCACTGATCTGTGCCAAGCTGAGACTGACAGGGTATATAAAGAACAAGGATCTTTCTATATCCAATACCAATAAAACTTTCAAAATATTTCTTCATTGCCTTGTAATATTATGCCTGGGTTGGAAAATTGAAATTTATAGAAGGAATTCAAAATTGAGTTCTGATAGAAGAAAATTTAAAGATGATTATTGAAACAGCTTCACAAAACTAAAAATTCTCTATTTATTCAACATAACTATACATCTTCCAACAGAGAACTGTTATTTACTCTTTAAAGTCCAATAAAACCTGCAACAAATCTCATAATATACTAACATTTAAATATAAAAATACTCTATAATAACATATAAAACTAATAAATTAGATATATCGTAAACTTTTATAAAATATGAAAATAAATTGATGATCAGTATGTGTCCAATAGTTTTAATATTCATACTTGTTTCCTAGGAGGGCATGGAGTTTTATGATGAGTTCGTCTTCTTCATCAGAAAAGTTTCCTCGCTTGAGATCAGGGCGCAAATAATTAATCCACCTTAGCCTGCAGCTCTTCCCACATCTAAGCAGCCCTGGAAAAGCACAACCATTCCAATCATAAGTATGGAGAAGAAACAGATAAATTATCATTAAAGACATGAAAAGAAACAGATAAATTATGATTAAAGATATGAAAATTTTCATGATAATAGTTTGAAATGTTTTGTAAAAGTTTCATAATTAGAATGTTTCTGACATCGATCTTTTATGAAAAATTCATCCAATCAAATCCAACTTTTTTCCATCCATCTTTTATGAAAAACTCACACAACCAAATCCAACTTTTTTCCATTGAACGTTTATGAAACATTCACACAACCAAATCCAACTTTTTTCCATTGAACGTTTATGAAACATTCACACAACCAAATCCAACTTATTCACACACCCAAATCCAATTTTTTTCTCTTAATCTCACGCAACCAAATCCAAAAACATTTCAAGATAAAAATGTGAATTTTCTTATGACAGAAACAAATAGGATGTGGGTATTGTTATAGCTGGTATGATTAGTAATTACAGACCTGCAGCCTTGGGAAGGGACCTCCAGCAGCCTTCACCATGGGCTTGAATGTGGGCAATAAGCCTGTCATCTTCTTCTTTAGTCCATGCCCCTTTATTTGTATGTGCCTTTTCACAGCAGGGAGATCTTCCCATCCTGAATGATTATACCTTTTACAAGTCAGAGAAAGAGAGTAGTGAGAAAGGAGGGGATGGAGCAGAAGATTCACGGTTGCAAGCAGATCCTGTTTGGAGGAAGGAGTATAAAGGGAAGTATATATGTAGTTATGGAAAGTTGTTAGTAGGTATGTCATTTAATATATGTCTCATGTATATTTGACCGAGTTGGTGAGAAAAGGCATTGGAGTGACTGGTGGTTCAATGCTAGTTGATAAGGTAGGTTTTATTTAGTTTGCTGCCGCGTCCCGCAAGCTGTGGCTTATTGCATGCACCGAAAAGACGAAACCTTTATCAATGCAGACCTAATCATGGGTTTGCTTATTAGTTTCAACTGTATTTTTTAAAGACCACCGGTACGTCTTACTCCTTGACAACGAAACAATTCAATATTTTTATAAAAAATTGCAGGAGATTGTTTTTGGGGGAATTTTGATGCGTTTACATCCAGTTATTTCTTTTTGTTTCTAAAAAAATATTTTTTTTAAATAAAAAAAATGTAAGTTGTTGAAAATAATTGGATTATATAAATAATGTATAGGACAAGTCAATTATAAGGTGAGAAGATTCACAAAATAATTATGTATCTTTACGAGTTATTTTAAATGTTGATTTGTATTCATAAAATTTGTGTGTGTGTCATTTTTTCCTTAATTTTGTATTTATTTGGAGAAAAGGTTTGGTAGATTTTTATGTTGATAAATGGTGCAATTTTGTGTGGTGTTGAGTTTTTTTCTTTATCTTTTGTCTATTTATAAACAGACAATTCTATACATTTATTGTATTGTTGCATTTATCACATTCACCTATGCACCTAATTCGATATAGTCATTAGCCTCTTAAATCTAGTCATTTCATAGTGTTAGATTGAACTTATAGTTATGGACTCAACCCTTTCATTCTAAAGTCCAAATTTTAATTTTAGCTAACTAAACCCTTTTAATTTTCCTACCTTAAGTGGATTAAACAAATATTTTATGAAATTTGACATTGTGTGCTTGTATTTAAAGACATTTAATTACATTCATTATTTTTGGAGGAGTTTGATACATTTTCATCAAGTTATTTTTTTCCCTTTTGTTGAAAAATCCTAATGAAAATAATTGGATTACATAGATAGTCTATTTTGTTTATTATGGATGACTAGATTGCAAGGTAAGAAGATTCTCAAAATAATTGTATTTTTATGTGATATTTTTTTAATATTTATTTGTATTGGTAAAATTTGTACATTCATGTCTATTGGCAACCAAATGTTGCCAAGTAAAAAAGGGATAAAAAATCGAAGTTTTGAGCCCCAAAATCTTGCATGTTGTATTTATACTCTAGTGACTACAACAAGAGAATTAGTAGAGCCTGTTTGTGGTATGATATATTATGATGTGATATTTTAACATAGTTAAGACTACATCATATATAATGATTAGAGGGTTTGTGGTATGATATATTATGATATAGATATTTTAACTTGGTAAATATGATCTGATGGATGAGGTGTAATCTATGGTGTCAATAGTGGCACTTGAAAAAAAAAAATTCAATGAGTTATGAGAACCACTATAACATATACCCATGGCTTAAATTTAATGTTTTTTATTTTTTATTTTCCTATTTAATTATCACTTTGGAATTTTTTATTATGGATTTTTTGTGGTGTTTGTTCATGCTTATTTCACCTTCTATAAATTTTTACATGCTTTTTAACCCCCAATTTTGGGGCATTGTGGCATACATTATTTTTTACTTCACTTATATTTATAATTTTCTCATATATAACCTTTCATTTTCATTTATTTATCCACTTAGGTTTATCTTTTTGTCCCTTTTCCACCTTGTGCATTTTTTAATGCACTCTTGGTTTTATATCTTTGTTTTATTTTTTACATGGGTTATCTAATTGTGTTTTTTTTAATCTTTTTTTCATCTTATTCTATTATGTAAATTCACATTTTATCATGCATTGTTTCCCATGTTGGTTTCATATTTCTCATTATATGCTTATTCTCATGATATATTTTATATTTATTACCTATTGATCTCACATTGTTATACCACACTTACTTAGGTCTTACACTTGAGCCTATATTGATGGGTTACACTTTCAGAGTCTATATTATACCTTTCTATATTTAATTGACACACCATACATGTTTAGAACCTATATCAATACATCTCACCCTTAGTCATTTATTTAGCCTATATTGTCATATCATGCTTCTAGGCAATAGTCTCTTATAGAAATTTCACTCCTCTTTACATGTTATTTATCATTACATTAGGGAGAATAATTCCTTACCTCTTTATACTTTTCACTATCATGGTTACATATTTATGTTGGGGTTACACTTTCCTTATTTATGCTTTGCATCCTTACACTTAGAGGCTCCATGCACTTAGGGGCTTCATTTATTTCATTTATCACATACTATGATTTCATAGTCATGGGGTAAAAGTATAAATTTGTGTCACACTTTCAACCAACTTATCAACACAAGTGAATTTAAGTATCTCTAACTAAAAATCTATTTTGGTCAAACATGTGATCTTGTAAAATTCATTCTAGTTAAGTTAGATAAGTCCATAACTTTTCCAACTAAAATTGTTGGCTAAATGCATATGTAGCACCACTTTGAGGCCAATTTACCAAAAAAAAAGATTTATTTGAAAAAATGATATTTCAACAATTTCTACCCATGTAAATAGCATTTTTTTCCTCTTCAAGTTTACGGTTGAGGAAGATTTGGTCTCTGTACTCTCATCAGGTCCTTAGGTTTATGGGAAGCATGGGTTGTCTTTATGCCATTGGAAGTCAGGTTTCAATCCTGACATTGACCTTTGCAAGTCATCTCCCTAGTCTTCCTCTGGAGTACTAGGATGACTCTATCTTTCAGTGCATCGGGGACTCTTTGGGTTAGTTCATCACCTTAGACTCTATCACCAAATCCATGTCCAGGTTATTGTTTGCTCGCTTTTATGTCAACATTGATGTCAATAAGTCCTTACCAAACTCTGAAGCTTTTCTCTATTTTTGGTTCTTGGGTTCAACTTGTTTATTATGAGATGTGATATATTGTCAGAAATGTGCTAAATCGGGCCACCTTATCATAGATTACAAATCCTCGATTAGGCATGACACCTGTCCCAATGCTATATCTATGGAGATTCCCTTTGATGGCTTCCCCTTTGAGTCTGATCTTCTTAAGATTATTGAATCCCTGTCCAAGCCTATGTTTGATGACCCTATGAATTTGGTGTTGTCTACGAATTTGATTCCCTCTGGTTTTGCTTTGGGACCCAATGGTTACTTTCCCAATGGTGCTCAGGACTCTGATGTTTCTTCGGAGTTACCTCTCTCTCCCAGAGGTGTGGAGGAAGTTGAAATCTAGGATGAAGTCAAGAAGAAAGTTTCACCCTATCCAGGATAGGCTAAGTAGATTGTGGTATCTTAGGTGCAAACTATGGAAGAAGAGTTTTGGTCAACTCCCAAGAAGAAGGGCAAACAAAAGAAATCAAATGTGGGTGGTGACTCCAAGCCGGGAAGACCTAATCAGCGGCTGACCAAACACAAATAAATAACAAAATAAATCATGATAGGTAAATAGAGGACATTGGAGGTGTCCTCAAATAAGTTCTAAATGAAAGTCCTATCTTGGAATGTGAGAGGGCTAAATAGTCCCCACAAGCAGTTGGCTCTGAAGAATTATGTTTTGCAACATAAGGTTGATATTTTACTCCTTCAAGAAACTAAGATGAAGAAAACCAATTTTGAAGCCATTGCCAAGTTTATTTTACCTAATGCTCTATTTGTTTGTTGTGATGTCAATGAGGCATTTGGTGGTTTGTTTGTTTTATGGAATCCCACTCGTATCTCAGGCTCTGAATTGTTCCAATACAGTAATAGCATTGGTATAAAGTTCTCCAATGTTGGAGGTTCCTAGTTCTTGATAAATGTTTATGCTCTCAATATTAGGAATGCAAGGAAATCCATTTGGTAGGTGGTTTCTAACTGGATTTTGGCTAACAAGGATGATATTTGGTTGGTGGCAAGGGATTTTAACTCCCATCTTTACCCTTTGGAGAAGAGTGGGGGTCTGACTGACTATTCTGACAATATATATGTCTAATCTTGCTGAATTTTTGAATTGTATTGGTTTGGTTGATATTGGCTTATAGGGCTAGTCATTTACCTAGTCTAATCATTGCCTTGGGGTTGATTTGATCTAGATCTACCTTGATAGATTCCTTATTTCTCCCAATTGGACTACTCTTCTTAGTGCTAATTTTTTGGCTCTCCCTAGAATAATTTCAAACCACAATCCTCTGTTTTTACTTGCAATTGACCACTCTGTTGTTGGTTCATTCCATTTCTAGTTTGAAATCATGTGGAATTATCATTCAGACTTCTAGAACAGGGTTGCTACCTTGTGGAATATCCCGGTGTAAGGCTCCCCTATGTTCAGGCTCTCTTAAAGACTCAAAAATGTCAAATATATGGTTAAAAGGGTGGAGTAAACGTGTATTTACAGATGTGTTCCATCAAAAATGGGTGGTGGTTGATAAAATTGGTGAGTTACAAAAAAGAACGGAAGACAGAGATAATAGTATTCTAATGGGCCAACAGGAAAAGGAGGAGCGATTGGGATGGGAGAAAATATTAAAGAAAGAAGAGGTTTTCTGGAAGAAAAAGTCTATAATACAGTGGCTTGTTGAGGGGGGTCGGAATACATCTTTCTTCCATGTGTCGGCTCTTAAACATAAAAAAAGGAATCAGATAAAAGAACTGAAAAACGAGGCTGGGGATGAAGTTACTAATCCCTTACAGATTGATCTATTGGCTTCTAATCACTTTAAGCATGCTTACTCGCTTCCTTTAGAGGTTCCTGACCCTGGGTTGGTTGATCTTCTATTAGAACCTCTCCCTACCCCTTTAACCCATGAGGATGAAGATTCAACTTTGAGGGCGGTTTATTTTGAGGAGGTTCAGTCTGTTGTGTTTAGTATGGGTGCCTATAAAGCCCCTGGGCCTGATGTTTTCCCCCCTACTTTTTTCCAAACCTTTTGGGAGATTGTGGGGGAGGACCTTACCCTTGCTACTAGGGATTTTTTCAACTTTGGAAATTTTCTTAAATAGTTGAACCACACATTCATAGCTTTGGTCCCCAAATCTGAGGACCCTCTGACCATGTTTGATTTTTGTCCTATTAGTCTTTGCAATATTTTGTTTATAAGATCTTCTCTAAAATCTTGGTGAACTGGTTGAAACCCCTTTTGGAGAAAATGATTGGTCCTAGTCAAAAAGGTTTTGTTCTTGGCCGACATTTTCTAGATGTTGCTCTATCCACCCATGAAACTCTACACTCATGGATAGGTGTAACAAACCCTAGCATGGCTTTTAAGCTCGTCATTTCCAAAGCTTATGATAAAGTCCTACTGAACTTTCTCCCCAAAGTCCTTGACAAGTTTGGATTCAACCAAAAAGTTATCAATATCATTATGTAATGTGTCTCCATGGTGAGGTATTCAGTTTTAGTCAATGGAGTATCCCAAGGGTTTTTTGAGGATGGGAGGGGAATCAGACAGGGAGACACCCTATCCCCTTATTTATTCATTATGGTGGCTGAAGTGTTGAGCAAGAATGTGGCATGTATGTTGTCAAAGGGCTCCATCAAGGGTGTCAAACTGGCCTCCACCCTTGATCCTATTAATATTCAACAATTTGTGGATGACACTATTCTTTTTGGAAAATCTCCAATGGTTGAATCTAGAAAGTGGAAAGGTTGCCTCAATCTTTATGTGGCTTGTTTTGGTCAATGCATCAATTATAATACAAGTATGATCTATTTCTTTCACTACATTCCTGGTCTGGAAGATCGTGTGACCGTGGTGTTAGGCTATGTGAGTGCCACTCTTCCTTTAGTCTATCTTGGCCTTCCCCTTACTATTAAGGAAGTTACTCCCATCTTTTGGAAATTTTTTCAAGAGAGAGTTCAGAGAAAGCTTGGTGGATGGAAAGGTTCTCTTCTAAGTCATCAGGGCAAGTTGCAGCTTCTCACTGTTGTTCTCTAAGGAATACCTATTTATTTTTTGTCAATGTGCAAAATGCCCAGTAACATTGCTAAGAAGTTTGAGAAGATTCAAAGAGTCTTTCTATGGTCTAGTACTAAAGATAAGAAGAAGATGTCACTAGTCACTTGGGAGAAAGTTTTCCTTCCCAAAATTGGGGGGTAGGCATCAGGAAAGTCCTTGCTTCCAACAAGGCTCTACTTGCTAAAGTTGGGTGGGACCAGTTAAGAGATAAAAAGGACTGGTGCAGAATTATAAAAGACAAATACCTAGTCAATTGTCCCCTAATAAGATGTATTGAGAATGATCATCCTCGTGGGTCTCTAGCTTGGAATAATATATGTAAAATGAAGAAGCTTCTACTATATGATCTAAGATGGAAACTTGGAAAAGGAAATAATATCCACTTATGGGAAGACTCCTAGCTCTTAGACTCCTCCTTGGCCTATTTGATGTTCAAAAATTTGATGGAACTTGCTTCTCAATTCTTTGGTAGGAATGTGTGTGATTACATGGATGGTTTATAGGGTGCTAGGTGTTGGAAAGATATTAGCTCATGTGGCCCTCTTTCTCCTAACCTGCAAGGTCTGGCTTCTTCCTTACAAGTCTTACTCTCTCATCACATAATTCCTCTATCGATTATTGAAGATGATTTCTTTTAGGCCTTGGATAGTAAGGGTGAATTGATTTTCAAGATGACTTACGATTTGTTGTCGGGCAAAGGCCTACAAAGTAAGTTATAGAAGAAGGTCTGAAACTGTCACTTGATTCCTAAATTAATTTCTTTTGATGGATGACCTGCCACAACAAAATCCTTACCCAAGATAATCTAAGAAAGAGGGGATTCCAAATATCAAATAGGTGCTTGTTGTGCAAGGATAATGAAGAAATTGTGGATAATATGCTTTTGCACTGTCTGTTTGTTGTTGGTGTCTGGGACCTTATTTTTCAAAAGTTGGAGACACACTAGACCTTGTATAAATATTTGGTTTCCTTTGTGGAAGGGTGGAATGGTCCCTTTTGACACCACCTTCCTTTGGAAATTTGGAAGTGAATTCCCCCCATCATCAATTGGTGCATCTGGAAGGAAAGGAACAATAGGGTGTTCCATGACATTGAGAAGAGTCTGAAGGATGTGTTTAGTTGTGGGTCGAGACTTATCTCTAAAAGTATCTTCTTGCTCAAGTGGAAACCACCGGATACTACCCCAACTACTTGGGAGATCAAGATGGCTAAAGTCTAGAAAATTGTGCTTAGCATTGATGCCTTTGAAAACTCCAAATCTGTTGCTAGGAAAAACACCGTTTGGAAACCTCCATTCGAGGGTTGGTTTAAACTAAATTTTGATGGGGTGGCTAAAGGGAACCCTGGCCCAACCAATATAGGTGGTGTTATAAGAGACAATTAGGGAAACTTGGTTGCTAGGTATGCTGGTGGTATTGGTATTCACTCTTTTATGGTGGTTGAGTCACGGGTGCTACTCAAGGGCACCGAGATTTCTATCACTCTAGGTATTAAGAATCTGGAGATTGAAGGGGATTCTAAAATAGTGATAGACTCTGTCAACTTGGGTTGCCTGCTTGGTTGGTACTTAAGGAATATTATGTTGGGTATTAATTTATTAATCTCTAAATTGGAAAGGTATCACCTAGCTCATATCTTTCAGGAAGGTAACCAAGTGGCTAACGGCTTCTCCAACTTGGGGTCCACTTGGTAGATTAGTAAATGTTGGAGAAAGATATATGCTATGTTGATGTCTATTCAAAGGTTAATCCTCTTGTAGTGAAGGAATTACTCTATTAATAATGATTGATCGGTCGTTCTTTTTCAGGTGTAGGTGGCATTCCTTGGCGGATCATTGGTTGGTTCAATCTTTAGTGAATATAGTGGCTAGGCTCAAGTGGGTGGCCACAGGGGTTTTTTTAATCTATTAATCATCTTTGGTGGGGGCCCTAACCTTTACCAACTGCCTTGTCAATGGTACAACACATCTTTTCAAATCTCAAGGAGTTCATGTAAAAGGATGTACTTCGCCATTTTCTTTAATAATTCCAAATTAAGGCACCTTTTGATTCACCTTAGATTTTATCAAATGTACTTGAAAATTTCAAATCTTCCCCCAGAATTCATTTGGCTTTGGGAAGTGTGTAACTTATTTAAGTTTATTGACTCTTGGGATTTAAATCCAGATCCCATTATTATTCTTAATTGTTTTAATCCTGGGCTTCCTTGTGATGATTATGGGCTAGCATGGCGGTTGTCATCAGGATTGACTGTTAACACATGTAAACACCACATTTCCTTTATTATGCCTTTTCATCCCAGTTGGCGTTGTAAATTTTTTTGCAACAATATTCTCTCTAGCAATCATTTTGTTTCCAGGCAGTGTTCTTTTGGCTATTGTGTGTTATGGGTCACGATGGGTGGAGATAGAGTTAGAACTGAGCCAAAAAATTGTGAGGATTTTTTCCAGGTGCCTCTGGCTTGACATATCTGTTTGGAAGGTGGGCTAGCACCACTTATGGAGAATCTTGTGGGTCATGAAAAGATGTTGTCGATCTAGTTTGCTAGTTCTTGGAAGGATTGATGGGTCACCATGGGTGGAATTTATTTTGACATCGATGAAGAGGTGATTGGTAAGGCTACTGGCCTTTCTTGTGAAGGAATGAAGTATAAAAACACACTACAACATAGGACTTGGTGAGTCTAAACATGTTCTTTAAGGGAAATGAGAAGTCAGTGAAAAATAAGTTGGGTTTCGACTATGAAGTGATGCCTAAGCCTTGGGATATAGTTTACCTTTCCATCATGAAATACGTTACCCTCGAGGGTAGATTCAAGGTATTTTATTTCTACCACTTACCACTGCTAAATCATCTTAGGCACAAGATTCTGCTTAGCTTACCTTTCTTTTTGCTATGTTCTCTGGAAAGTTCCTTCAATGAATCCTAAGAAATTGCCACTCTTAACCCTAGTTCTTCGCCTCCTTTATCACTGCACCAAGGACTTATCCATAGGTTCTACCAATTCCATTCAGATTTTCTCCCTCCCAAACCCATCTCGGTTGTGCACATTGAAGAATTGGAACCCTCAAAAAATAACCCTGCTAACCCTTCCCCTACTATTTCGAAGGGCTTGCAGAGAAAATCCCCCATCTCTAAGGATGATCTTGGTACTAAGACTTTAGCCACTCCTCCCCCAAAGTAAAAGAAAAATGAGGTCAGGTTCGCCCAATCAAGTGTTGTGACTGGGCTTTGTTAACTAAAACACAAGAAGGTTAGCAGACCTACAACTAAAAAGAAAGGGGAAAATGTGCCTCAGCTTTCGAGCGTTTTTTCGGTCTCCGAGGAAGGTAAATGTGCCAAGGAAAAAATTCTAAAGGGGATACTATGGTGAGTGCTAGATTTGAGATGGGGACAAAATTGTTGAGTGTGAGAAGATCCCACAGGTTGGCGAAACACAAGAAAGAGATCCCTCTTGATGAAATCTACAGTGACTCGGTTCATACTAGCGCCAGTATTGAAGGCACTAAAGATAATAAGAAGTGGAAAGATAAAAGACCCATATAAGAACATAGTCAATTCTCTAATTTGAACTAGATGCTTTGGGATGACTCTACCAAGTTCTCATATTCTAGGGTTGGTGCTGATGTAGAGATCTAGAGAAAGGAAGGCAAGGTGGACAAGCTCAGAGTGCTACAGGAGCAGGTTGCTAAGCTGAATCATAAAGTCAACTACCTAGCCCGGTTCACTATAAAGATGATTCACAAGTTGGATCTCACTCTCTCGGATGTGGTCAAGGAGGAAATGGATAAGAACACCATGGATGAAGGCCCCAATTGGATTGGGGAAGATGTGTTGAACCCCCTAGTCAAGAAATGCGAGGGTGTAGAAAATTAGTGGTTGGGTCTGTGATGTGTTATTTCTTTGTTGTTTTTTGGTTGTGTCTGTGTCTCTCGTATGTTGTTACTGTAATTTTTTTGTATGTTTAGTGGTCTTTCTCCTTTTTGGCCCTTTGGGCTTGCCGTGTAAAGGGTAGAACACCTTGTACATGTTGCTTATATTATCAAAAACATTTCAAAAAAATATATAAAAATACCCTTTTATAGATCCATAGGTGTAACTTTCAAAAAATATATATTTTAATAGTTTAATTATTTTTTATATTTTCATTTTTATTTTTACTAAAAGTAGGTTATCAACATAAAAAATTAGGTTGATTACCATGTCAAGGAAAAATAGTAAAACTTATTAAAAAAATTTGAAAAAAATAGATGCACTAGATAAAAAAATTCTATCTCAAGATGGCATATTTTTTTTCCCATTTTAGAAAAATAGACAATATTAAAGCTGACATCGAATGGAGACAACTATGTTTTAATACACACACATTTTAATATTTATTTGAAAATATATATTTATCAAAATTGAAAAAAAAAATATCCATGCACTAAAGTTACAAGTTATAAATACACAAAAAAATGAAGGAAAATAAAATAAAAATTGCTATATAATGGTTGACATCTCATGTAACTTTATTTTTGAACATTTTTTCATCAAGTAAATTATAGAGACAGTTTATTAAAAAACTATATTCAAATATTTTTTTATTTTTATTTTAAATGAAAGCATAAAATATACTAATAATATATTGTATTAGTTTACATCATTTCAAAATTCAAAACATATATGTCAATTTTTAGTGATTCAAGTTTAAAAGTTGGATTAGTGTTGGTTGTTTCCTTTAAATAGTGTGACACAACTTTGTACTTTTACAATATACTTACCATATGTTCCTTATACACCAAGGGTATGATGCCTTGCCCCACTAGGGACTTACTGCTTTACATACACCATTGTGTTCTCATCCTCTTGGATGCCACATTAGGAGCATATGCCACTCTAGAGCCTCATGTACTTACATTGATGTATTTGGCCATTGATGGCCACATCACCATTTTATATTGCCCTTACTAGAGCCAATATTTCATTCTAAATCCTATCTCTAGCCCATAAATAATTATTATGCCTTTCCATTCTAGAAGTTACACATAATTATTAGATGATGCATTTATTATTTTTGTATATAAATACATGATTTATATTATCACATATTTAGATTACATATAGTTCATTTATGGTGTTATCTCTACTTCAATTCCTTTCATCCTACACATACACTTGAATTAAGAGGTGCATATCTTGTCACTAATATTCCTATGTTGAGTTCTCAAGTAGTGACAAGTGCTACCAAAACTCACCACTATGACCAACTAGATTATTATCACATGAAATTATTTATGCTTCATGAATCCTATCATCCCATAGCTTCCTACCAAACACGCTAAATATGAAAAATTTCCTAATTTTACTCTTTTCCTATTATTCTTATTTCTTATATAGTTGACAATTTCCTCTCTATAGTTAATTTTCACTTGCAAGACAAAAGGTACTCATCACATAGTTTTTTTTATCTTGTAGGTCCCTATGGAGAGCACATACCAAAGGACATACTCACATGATCACATTATTGTAAGGTCCATTACTTTACATCAACTTCCTTTTGCATACTTTGATGTCTAAATATTCAATTTACATGTATGTTTGTGAGTGCTACATAATTTCAGAAGCATGAAAATTTAGGATTTTCAATTACCTCAAATTGGGGGTTAAATATAAATATGAAAAATTTAAATCCATTCCATTTTCTATTTAGTATTTCCTTATTTTGAAAAAATATATTGATACATGTACATATCAAAAAATGGTATAGTCTTGTGCAAATTTGCGTTCATTCCCCTAGCTATTATCCATCCATAAAAAAAATTATAAATTTTTTCCTTATCATCACATTTATCACATTCATATATGCACCTAACCCCATATAGCCATTAACCACTAGATCTAATAATTCTATTACCGAGGGTTATTTTTATGGTCACAAGGTTGACTCATGGTTACAAAATTGACCCTTTCCATTCCAAAATTCAAAATTAGATATTTGAACTTATTATCATTGTCCTTAGCTAACTAAACACATGTATTATGAAATTTGATTCTATGTACTATTATTTAAACGTATTTAATGTTGAACACCTAGAAAATTGAGAGGGGGGGCTGAATCAGTATTCACTAAAATTCATTAACTTCATCAACTTTAAACATCTATTCAATGCATCATATTAAACTTGCAATAATAGAAATGAACATAGAAATCATGCATCACATCAAATAACACAAGAACACCGATTTTTACGTGGAAAACCCAAAAAGGGAAAAACCACGCTAAAGATTTGCTCACAATATATTATAACCAGTTATAGGATATTACATAATGGCTCACTTCCAAGTCAACTCACTATCCAAAGGACTCATTGTCTAGAGAATAAAAGGAATGACACACTACTAGGATAGAAAAGAGGGTGGCTTACTTCCAGATATTGAACTGCTACAATGCATCTACAATATGTCGGAGATAGTTCCAATTAAGCCCTATAAAATGACTTAACACACTTCATAATTTACAACTATCATACTCTGCTCTATCACATTACATTTGCATCACACCTTGTCACTTTCACATCAATACATTCACTCTGCTACTTCCACTCTTCTACAACACTGAAATGATCTTACATTTATATGCATTACATTCACAAACACTTACAACATTAATTAGGTCAACCTAATTAGATGTATTGTGCATCCTCATACCTTGTCGGCTCGAGACTCAACCACACACACCTCACAAAATAAACAAAAATGTGTGACACATCAAAATAGGTCAACATGACCTACAATTACTCTCATAAGTCTAATCCATACATCCTTTAATTTTGCATGACATCAAACCCTTTTAGGTCGGCACCTCTAGTGAAGCAACAATGGAATTGACCAAATTTTCATTCACAACATGACATGCTAACTTCTAAAATAATTTCCACTTAGAGCATACACACTTTTGGCACTTGTAAACACATCCTCAAAATTGTATAGCATAACAATCATCTATCAGCATTCCAATCGCGTACTCTGTCACTGCAACTCTACCATATCTAAGTGATACATTTTCAACACTAACTTTAACTATGGAGGAATTCAAGGCTTGAAAATTTGGATTTAGATTCCTCTAAAATACACCAAAATTTTCTTGGAACTGCATAACCAAATTCTTCATGGTGGAGAAATTCAGACCACAAAACAAGTTCTTTGAACATTGAAAACTGAATTATGAACTTAGGTGATTTATCCAACACATTTGATGTACTCCTAACCAACACTTCTTCAATTGTGGAATGATTTGACATCACTAACAACACCATATTCAATCATACTTATCAAACATTAGCTATACATCAATGTTGACATCACTACAATGTTGACATCAATGACAACACCATAGTAACATCATTTTCCATACATCCACCAATCTTCTCAATGACAAACCAAACTTCCAACATTTAATTACATGGATTTATCATCCTCACACATAAAATTACCATCTCTTTCTTAGATCATTAAAGGAGTAATCAATGGTTAAAAAAAAAAATAGTGCACTAAAAAGAATACTTAATCTAGACACACCATCGTAGGGCCTTGTCTAATTGTCTTTAAAACTAAGTACTCATTTATAAGGGTTGACCTTGTAAAACTCATATTATTATAATGATACAATGACCCTTCCAAAACACATGATTAAGAGTCATACATTTGATAAGGTTGATCTGGAGGGTGAAGAAAATTTGAGAAACCTAATTTGTTCATGAGTTGGAAGATTGTAATGGAGAAGCCTTTATGCAATAAGTTGTGACATGGAGTTTTCTTTGAATCTAAAAATAAAGAAACTCATGGATAACTGTTTTGGTTGTTTGAGTTTATATTTCCATTTAGAGTTGACCATTCATTCCATGGGTAGCCTTAGTGGATGATAGTGATATACACACATAAGAGGAAAGTGACCTGTTATGTGATTAGTGAGCCATCTCTAATTACTAGTAAAATTATGTAGGATTAAGATATACATCATAGTAATTGAAGAGTATCATCAGCTAGCTGAGTGAACTTAGTTATAATGAGTCTCTATCTAGTAACAAAGTTAAAGAAGGATCAAAGTGATGGCCAAGATTTTCAATGGAGAGAAAGCATGCAATAACTTACATCAATGAGTTATTTTATTCCATTCATGAATAATCAATTATGGTTTAACTATTGTCACATGAAATTACTCCTTGTTGAACATAGGCTCAACATTTGAATGACATAATAAAATTAACCTAAAGGTGTGGGACCTTGTAGTTGAGGTTAGATCTTTAGAGAAGCCTGACTTCCTTTCCTAAACTAGGTGTAGAAATGGTTGTCCAACCCAACATATGAAATCCTATCACTAATCCTATTCTACCAACTCACGAAGGAAAAGGGAGAGAAATAATTATATAAAAAGGGAAGGGGGGATGATACGCCAATATTAGAGATGATTTTTTCTACTTAGAATAGCATAATGTATTAATGAAAATAACTTGGTAACTTACAAATTTCTTTGTTCAACTATTTTTTAAGGGTGCATATACAGGTTAGGGTTTGACAAGATGCTAGAAGGAAAGGAAAGATTCACAATCAACACCTTAAAATATAATTAACACAACATATAGGCATAGAAAATGGTAAAAGAGTATTCATACATGAAGGTAAGAGATATACATGACATATATAAAAGAGAGAAGAGGTGTTAGTTTTCATTAATACAAAGGCATAAGCTTGTTTACAATTGCAAAGTGCATATAATTACAATGTATTCTAGAGAAACTAAGGAAGAACCTTTTACAAAGAGAACGAAAGTTCCTTTTATCAAGAGAGAAAATATAAAGAAAATAGTGCCTAGGAAGAGTTTCTAACACTTCAAACCTCCATCATTCTTTCACATTGATGACTTCTGAATATGCATGTAAAACTTAGATGAGATCACCCATAAAAGTGTGATCTAAGAATGGGACACCTATAGACCATAAATGAAGCATGGAAACCACAATCCTTTCTCAAATCTATACTAAAAGTATTAAATTCCCTCTCCATAGTCTTAGAAAATGAGATTGGATGTATGAGGAAAGTTTTTGAGCATTAATGACATTTACAGCTTGAAAACACACCTCCCTGAAACATTGTCGAAGATACAACCCTAGACTAATCATTAGATTAAACATCAGATGGCTCACAACCTCAAAAGGTCACCTTCATTAGAAATTATGTAGTATTCCTGCAAGGAAATGCTTGTCAAAAAGTTTAAGAGAAGAACATCCTTGATCCAGAAACCCCAAAGAGAAAAACCCCTATTGGACATCGTGAGTTGGAACTATCAGATACCACATGATGAAGAATATGTCATAAAGAAAGTTGAAACCATGTAATCCTTGAAAGATAACTTATGTTATAAGTTTTTCATTGGGCCTACCTTATGCTTTCTGGAATAAAGGAAAAGACAAAAAGCTAGTGAAAATATGGAAGAGCATAGAGGAAAGGAATATGTCAGGGATCAAAGATCAGGGGGGAGGCTTATGATTTCAAAAAAATTATTGGGGGCCGAAAGTGGTTTTGAAACCTCTATCAAAGTCCAATAGAGTTCTCACAACCTTTGTTAGTTTTGACAAAAATCTTGTGCTTCGTATAACCAAAGTGTTTTTTATTTCTTATTTATCAGTCCATGAGCTCAATTTCAAAACATTTGGCAGGGCCCGATAAAGTTTCCACAACCATGTTGGAGTTCAATTTTATTTTGAAAACCTTTCTAGTTTTGAAAAAACTTTGATCATTTGTGGCCTCATTATGAGGTTACTAAACCACTTCCGGAGTTCAACAAGGTTTTCAAAACCAAAAAAATCTTTGATCAACAATTATATGAAAGACTTAAGTCTTATCACAATAATAAGACATAATATAGGAGGGAAAATCGATCACTAAAGACTGAAGATATGACATTGGGGATCGAGGATTAGGAGAAAGACTTAAGGTTTAATATGAAACAATTTGGTAAGAGTTGATGATGGATCCTTGAATCCCAAAACCTCGATACATGCTTGAATGATTTCATCAGAACTTCAATGATCGAGGGGATGACTTATGACTTAGAAAGGGAAATGATAAGGTTTAAGGGTTAAGACTAATGACTGAAACTCAAAAAGCTTATACTTGGGTGAGTGATAGAAAGAAGGGGTTAAATTGGTAAGAATCTAAGAGTGATAGAGATGGTGTGTAGGTATGCAAACAATCAAAAACCTGAAATCTCAGAAAGGATAACTCTTAGCCATTTTTAGGTTTCCTAAGGTATAGTTCATGCAAGATGATCCATATTAGATCTCTTAGATCATTTTTTACTAATGGGTCATATAAGGTGGCTTGAAATGTCAATTCTAACCTTTGGAAAAGAGCTAATAAAAGGATCATTTATTTTGAAAACCCTATTCTATCATATAGAAAATTTAAGGAAATTAAGGCCTTTCTTTAAGGTCAAGAAAATGTGTTCTAATATCCCATCTTCTCTTGACACCTTCCAAATATTTTTAAGTGGTAGAAAGGCTAAAACATTGAAGTGTTTAACATTTGAAAGTTTATTATATACATGATAAATTATATTCTATTAAAAATTAGTTATAATATTTTTGATGCAATGATGAAGCAACATGTTCCACAATTTATGATCTTGAAGATCTCTAATAATTTAGTATTCAACAAGAGCCTTACCTTGAGTTAAAGGGTTTATAATGTCTAGACCATATCTATTCTTCTATTAGGTGCAATGAGTCCATGGGAAATAGAGAAAAATTTGTTTCCATCTTAATTAGCCCAAAGTGAATGCTTAAGTGATATTAGTATTAAGGGTAAGTGAATGCTAATGGGTCCAATTTTAGTGGAAATATTAGGTTTGGAATTTTTTTTACAAGAATAGTGTTTCAAGGTGTCACCCTTGGTCTCCTCACTGTGGGCCAACATGGAGCTTGGGCTTTGTGACATGGTTTAACCACCTCTTGTGGATCTTGGATCTTGTATAAATTTAGTGGTTATATCGAGCATTAACAGGTTGATCTTTTCGTGCAATGATAGCTGCCTTTGCAACAATTGGTATCAAATCCAAGGTCACAGGTTTGAACCCCTCACTTACGCTAGGGAGATTGTTGCAAGGTGTCACCCTTGGTCTTCTCAATGTGGGTCAACATGATGCTTGGGCTTCATGACATGGTTTAACCGTGTCTTATGGATCTTGGATCTTGTATTAATCCAACGGTTGTATCGGGCATTAATAGGTCAATCTTTTGGTACAATGGCAGCCACATTTGCAACTGAAATGAGGAAAATTATTGTCACTTATGGTTTAGGACATAGGAAAACAATATTCGCTCTCTCGCATTCAATAACAAACCCTAGATATCTCAATGCAAAGGAGAAAGAGATCTTGCAATAGGGATATCCTAGGGGCTGATTGTAAACTAATGAGGATTTCACCACCAAGCTAGGGCTTGGAAAGAAAAATTCAATGCAAATCAAAATGCTTAACCTTAATTCAATTCAATATTTCACTAAATGATATAGAAATGCAAATAAAATAAAATAGAAAGCTAAAAGATGGAATGTGTGCACTTGGAAATCTGAAGATGACTGGATGAAGGCTTGAAATGCTAGAAATTATGACTTTAATGTTGATTGGGACTCATATTCCAAGCTAGGTGAATCAATCCCAAATCTGGGTTTCTGTGCAGGAACAAGAATCTGGAAAATGGGTATCTGAATCTCTAAAAAAATGAATTTTGACCTAAATTGGGACTCATTCGCAAGAACAAGTGAATCAATCCAGTTAGGGTTTTCTAGAACTTCAAAGTTTGAATCTACTCTTCTTAGTCTATCCAATCTTCTTGTTCAAGTTTTCATATCTAAATCTCTATAAATCAACCTATAGGTGTTCTCCAATGTTCTCCAATGCTTGGTGACAACTTTGACAACTTTAAGCACTTTGAAAACTTTCTCCAAAATTTCTCCTCAATGTGTCTTCAATCTAAACCTAAAAATCACACACTAAAGAGGGGGAGAAATGTTGTTTTGTTAGTGGATAGGGGTTTTCCTTGGTCAACCCCGTTTTGGTAATCAAACCTTGAAATAAGATGAAATAGGAATGGAGAATGATGAATGAACAAAATATGATGTTGCAACTCACCAAACCCTAGCAATGAAGTGTTGCAAGCATGTGTGAGATGGCTCCAATGTATGTAGATATTGACTCTTGCTTGAATAGGATATATCTTGAATGAAATGCTAGCTTGAATCATGAAACCCTACATCGCAATTGTTAGCTCTAAAACAAACATAATATATGAAAACTTTGACATGATGCTTGATGCTTGAATAATTCTTTAGAATGATTGATAATCTACCCTTGAAGACTCTCGAATTATCTTGTGAACTCAATTTTCTATAAGCATCACTTGATTGCTTGTTAGGTTGATCTCCTGAATGCTTAGGTGAAAATGAGTGAAAGAAACTTGTATTTATACTTAATTATGCAAGAACTCCCAAAATTAAAACACCTCAAGCTGACATCAATTTAGGAGGATAAAATCCCACCAAGAATTTGAATTAATTTTAATTTTGGGCCACACATGACTCATTCACCCAAGGTGGAAAATGAGTCCCATTGGGCATAATTTATGGGACCATTTTCAAAAATGCTTAGAAAGGTGTGAAACCAGGACCGAGACCCAAAACTCTAGGTGGGACAAATATACCCAAGGTGGAAAATGAGTCCTAGACCACCAAATCTAGGCCACACAACCTATAAACACTTGAGTTTTGATTGGATGTTGATTTGTGTCGGGATTATCCTTGAAAGGATGCATTAAATGAGGCTTATGGATATAAATAAGGCCAATTAAAGCATAGAGAAGCCTAATTATTAATGAAAATCCTAGAAAAGTGTGAAAGTGTGTTACAAAACTTTACAACACTCCAAATAAGACATGATTAAGTTTATTTAATTAATAATGGCCCAAGACCTAATGTGAGTGTGTTAATCATATTACAACATTAAGTCAAGGCATCATTAAGCTCAAATTAACAAGGAGGGCCCAAACAAGTGTGAAAATTTCATCGACGATATTTTTTGACACCACATTTAGTCCCCTCTTTAGTGAGAGGATGAACTTGCTTCAAACTCACACTAAAGTAGACAAACTCGCATCAAGAGGGGTTCAAATGCACCAATTCTAGTAAGATGAGATGACAACAATCAAGAGGGGTGATCAAGCCTCCAAGATCAAGATCCCATGACAAACCAACATAGGCACAAAATAACACACATGAAAATGATAAAGAGCATCATAAAGGCACAAGCATACATTGCCAAAGACAAAAAGAAAAGTAAAATAAAATAAAAGGGGCAGATCAAGCTTCAACTATTTGTCCATCACAATATGGATCAGATCCAGGTTATTTGTCCAAAAAATACAAGCTCACTCTGAGGCAATGGAGCTTTAGGATGTCTATTGGGTGAGGATCTGAAAAAGGTGAGACACATACACATAGTTCGGTATGCGCTCGCACTCACACGTGAGTGGCTAAGGGAAAGTCATGCCTCGATTGGGACTCCCATAAAAAACCATACCAAACTTATACCTCTTGATAACTTTAATAAGGTGCCATGCAAAAATTATTTTCAAGCTTCATGAGGCAAGAAAAACTTTGTTTGCTTGGAGCTCATGAACAATTAACTTCGAGCTTCATGAGGCAAGAAAAAATTTGTATGCTTGGAACTCATGAACAAACAAGATGGCTCTATAGGCATGCAAGATGTATTATGCAAGGTGGCCATATAAATGAAAAATGTAAATGCAATAATAAGGAATGTTAAAAGGAATCTTTCTTATTTCATGTGAGGTCTTTAACTTATGGAACATTGCACCTAATATCTCCAAGAGAGGACCAATCAAAGGATATAAGATTCGTAACTTAGGGGATGCAGTTTGCTGCATCAAGCCACTATGAGGAATATAATATTCTAAGAGAGATCATGCTCTTGAGGGACATCACACCCATTGTCAACCACAAAGCAAAAAATGCATCACATAAAGCAAGAAGACTACATCATGAACTATGAAAAATAAAAATGTGAAATAATAATGCCAATGTATGCCCTTGTTGTGTATTTTTTGCACACACACCCCCACTGAAAGCAGGGACCCTCTTTGCTTGGTCTTTTGGCCCTTTTCTGTGGCCTTTCCTTTTGGAATTATCTTTGAAAATCATGATTTTTATCTTTGGTGCTTTGGACCTTTGGTTGTGGAATTTGGTTACTTTGCAATGTTCCTAAATTCTTATCTTGTTTATGCAAAACGCCCCTACTGAGGAAACACTTTGAAATCTTGGGTTTTGGGCATAATTCGGGTTTTTCTCTAGCTTCGGGAATTTCCTATTTGGGTGGAATTCCCTAGTTGCTTGGAAAACCCGACGGAGGTTGATTTTTGCACTATCTTCGAAGATTTTGACTTCTCGGGGAATTTCCTCTTCCCCAAAATTTCTCGAAATTCCTCCATCACCTCAAATCCCCAGACTCTTTTGGGTGGTCATGTCATTGCATTTAAGTTTCACGTACAGGTTCTGCGGATTGGGTTTAATGAAGTCCAGAATGGTTTTATGCATTGATTTGAATTCTCTGCCTTGATTGAATTTGGAAGAGCTTGATCTCGAGTGCTTGGCTTGGTTTGGCAATTGGACCTATGGATTCTTGGATTTGGTGGTGATTTTCTTGGCATCATTGTTGTTGTTGCTTGCTAGGGCATTAAAGCTTGTTACTAGTCTTTGTTATCACAAAATTCACTTCACTAATGGTATATATTCATTGCTTTTATTTCGATTGATGAGTGTGAATGATTCTTTGGCATATCGGGTTTGTTGTAGGTCTGGATTTCAACATGTTGAGGGTTTGTGATTAAATTAGGGTTACACCCTTTGTTCTTTTGATGCCTCCTTTGAAATCGATGGGGCCATCCTTGCTAGTTTGGTGATTTGCTTGCCCCATTCTTTACTAGTTCTACATTTCCTAAGGCTGGTTTTGTGCGTGATTTTTTATGCCTGGAGTCTCAATCTTGGTTCTCCCTGCATTTGATAAAGCAAGTGAGTGAGTTGAATGTCTTATTGCGTGTTCATCATGAAACCCTAGGGTTTGATCCCAAATTCATTACTGATACCCTTAGATCACCCTGGAGGAGTTGAAAGTTAAATCCATCAATGATGATTTGAGGTGAGTATAATCCGAGCCCGATTCTCCCAAATTTGTGATCGTTCAATCAATTTGGGAAAAATCCTGACAAAGTCAAATATTTCAGGATTTCGATGATGTCGAGGATTTCCTTTACTATAGTTATTTTTTTGAATTTCCATCACTTGGTCGTTTTCCCGAAATATGCGCAAAAAATGAAAATTTGGTTGTCTTCGTTAAAATCCGTTGCCTTGGGAAATTACCAAACTTTTGTTGCTCCTTTGTTTTCATGAAATGTGCCAAGCTTTGCTAGTTTCACGGATTTTTGTCCCCAACAGATTTCCTCAAAGATTTGTTAAGGATGAAGGACTAAAGGAATGCATGAGTTAGTTGCTAATGATTTTGCATTACATGATTGATTTGGATAATTTAGGAGCATGTGCATGCATTTATTGAGTTTTCGGTGATGATGGAGTGACTTTTGGGTGTTGTTTGGTTTCCATTGCTAAATTCCGTCTGGCCCAGAATTCCCCAAAATTCCTTTTTGACCTGAATTCTGCAAAGGGGTGAAAATATCGAACTTTGAAGAAAGGGTGCCTTAATGATATTTTAGGGGGATTCTGATTGTTGTTTGGATTTCTTTGATGATTAACATTTCATTTATGATGGACTAACCCTGATTCTCATGCTATATTGGATATTTATTATGGTCCTTCTTTGAGTGCAGGCTAAATCAAGTAAGGTGATGAATCCTAGTGATGAAGGGGATTCTATCTCAGAGGCTGAGAGGATTAAGATGGATATCAAAATTAAAGTTCCAGAAAGCAAGTTGGCTTCCACTTGGTCAAAAATCATTGATACTAATGTAGGCAAGTGGGAGTATGAAGAGTTTAAGGCAAGAATGGAAGTGTAAGATCCTCCTTTGTTGACTAGAAGACTGATGAACTTAGGATTGGCTCATGTAGCTAGGTTTCCTCCCACATTTCAATGTTATGAGCTGGTTTTAGAGTGTTCCATATATTATGACGAGGGTACACAAAGAGTGATTGTTCCACAGGGTAGAGTGTTGGCTAATTTCTCTCCTCCCTCGATGACACAAAAATTTGATATTCTTGACAGATTCCATGTGGTTGGCCTAGATCTAGATGTAGCCAGAAATTATTATGAAAATAATAAAATCAAGGCTCTACAAGTGATTAACTCTTGGCTAGAGAATCCTAAGCCCCACATTTCTAAGTTACCAAAAAAACTATTCAAGGCCAAGTTTAAAACAAATTACTATGATGCAATCACTCTCCTTAGCATAGTGGTAGGATTGAAGAGTACAGGTGTCTTTGAGAATTGGATGTTCTATGTTATAGTGAGGATGGAACAAAAAACTGACTATCACTAGGTAGGTATAATCAGTGCAATGATAGATGAGAAACTTTGTAATGTGTTGTGGACAAAGAGATTCACCATGACCTCCTACTTGGTCTATGCCTTGGCCAAATTTCATCCATACAAGGGATTGAGTGCAATGGGTGTCTTTGGATAGGATGTGATCTATGAGGTTTATCCATAGTTGCATTTGGGAAGCTCAAACTATAGGAGAGTGAACGATGCATTCACTATGTACATCACTAGATTGCTCCAAGGTGTAGAGGATATCATAATTTCAAATGCTACTAATGAGTTGATAAAGAGATTTGGATCCTGGTTCATACAGTTCCCCACTTTCTCCTACATCAGGATAGATGGTTTCCAAAGGGCTCCTTACATGCTACCAAGGTATCCAACAGATCATCTCATACTCCTGGAGGTCACTAGGCAAACTTTTATGCCATTGTGGAGAAGGATAAGCACAAGACTAGGTTTGGTAATGACTTCCCTCTCAGGGTAGGTGGCAATGAGGCATGTCCTTCCATCATTTTAGCATAGTCTTCTGAGGAGGAAATGGGTGCCTTGGGTTTATTGTTCCACTCTAAAAGGTCTAGATTTGACATGATTGGTGAAGCCCTAAAGAAGGCTAGTAGAGAGTTTAGCCACAAGAATGACATTGAGGATTACTGGGCCAACTGCAAAGATGAGTTTGAGGTTAGGAAGAAGAAGTTCTTAAGGCTGCCATCCAATTTGATTATATTGTACAATTTCAAGGTAATCCCTGATCAAGTTGATGATGATGGAGATGTAATCCAAAATCATGATTATGAGCCCATCAAGGATAAATCGGTAGGAGAGATTGATTGGCTGGAGGAAGAGAAAATAGAGTTGGAACAAATCATAGCTCTCATTCTCAAGTACACTAAATTGTGGCTCAAACACAAAATTTGGGAGCTAGACAGTGAGGGCATGCAATATACTTATGACCTGATGGGGGATTTGGAATCTCATTCCACCTCTGAAGAAACTAAACAAGATTCAAAGGGAAAGGGTAAGGAAGATTCTCCTTTAAGATCAAAATTAAAGATGCCCAAGCAGAAAAGGAGGTGGAAAAGAAGAGGAAACCAATTGATAAAAAGAGGAAGACTATTCCAAGGAAGGATAAGTCTATTGTGGAGGAAGAACTAGATGAGGAAGGTGAGAAATACGGTGCCCCTGGGCCCAAGAAAAGAAGATTGGTTAGGACTTCAAAGAAGAGGGATGAGCCTTCCAAGGAAGGAGGAGAGACATGTCCTTAGGTGGTAGAAGTGGAGAGCTCTGGAGAAAAGACACAAGTCTATACTAGAAGATAAAGGACTTCTTCTCCAAAGGGGTGTGCATTGAAGGAAGATGTTACCATAACTACTCCTGTTACAAAGCATCAAAAGGATGCCTCTCCTCTTCATGAGTCATAGGATATACAACATGAGCCCAAGGATGAAGATATTAGTGATCACTAGGTTGAAAGTGTATAGGGGTTGAAATAGGGAGAACTCCATAGTCCTGTGGCATAAATAGAAAGGATCATACAATCTCCTTTGGTGACTTATGAGGATTCACCTGTTGGTGATGAGGGAGATAAGTCTCTATAAAAAGAGGAAGAGCCTGCAAGGAATCCTCCATTGGTGCACAAGGAAGGTGAACATAATATAGAAAAGGATGGGAATCCAGAGTAGGATAAGGAAGAAAAGGAGGATAAGGTTGAAGAGGTTCTTGTTGAGTAGAATTTGAATGTTGAGTCTTCCAATGATCAACAAGGAAAGGACAAGAAAAGTTTCCTACAGTCAGATTCCACCATCCCTAGCTGGCTGGATGAGAGGTTGAGAAGTAAGCGGATTGTTGTGGATGATACCCCTCCCAATTGGGATGACCTACTAGCCAACATAGGAAAGGGAAAGGTGAAGAAAAGGGCTAAGGTTATTTCCAGGATTGATAGAGATGAAGCAAATAACTGGGTGATCCACATTGCTACTCCTGCACCTAATAAGAACAAGGATGAAGTAACTAGCCAAGACTATAGCATTCAGACTATCAACCTTGGACCCACCTCTATGATGCAAGAAGTTGAGGAATTTGAGAGCTCAAGTGCCACAATTCTAGGAATATTAAAGAAAGAGGTTAAACTCAACAGGATTCGAGGAAGGAGAATGAGAGATTGAGGAGATATTTACAAGATCTCATGAAGCCCTTGCAGTCTATCAGTCAAATTAATTCTTCATCGTTTGTAGCTGGCCTTCTACCTAAGGATACCATGACTGAATTGGAGAGGATGAAAAGCACCACAGAGGCTACCCATGAATGGCTGCAAGGAGTAAGACACCGAGGAGATAAAATGATTAAGGAAAAATTTTCCACCTGTGGTGATGCACATAGATCCTTTGAGTGGCTGCAGAAGGTCCTGGAGAAAGATAAAACTGATATAGACCTCCTCCTACAAAAGTTAAATATGATCATGGATTATATAGAGGAGAAGCTGGTAAGTGATGAGATCCTTCCTTCTTCAAAGATTTTAGAGCCCTGGGAGTGGTATGAGTTGTTGCAGGTCAGTCAAAGGGTTCTGAAGAGGATTCACAAGCAGGGGCAATAGGTAGGGAATACCTTGAAGGATATTTCTGGCAAGTGTATTTCATTATTTGAGATCATGACTGGGAGAAAGAAGTTCACACCAAAGCATCTGAGCCTTGAACAACTTAAGAAATGGTGGCATGAGGTTTATGATCTAGTGGATAATGGTCCAATCACAATTCACCATCTGGATGATGCGTCCACCTATAATGTTTTTATGGAGAAGTATCAAACCCTAAAGGTGGAATGGGATGAGGTCATCAAGAAATCAAGGGAAGAGATTAAGTCCCTTGATAGAAGATTCAAAGTATTAAATATTCCACCTTTGGTCGATTTAGAGGGGATTTTCCTTAAGGTGTAGGATAAGAGGGGTCGAGATAAAGACAAGGAGCCAACTAATTAGTAGTTGCCTTAGAATTTGTGCTTCCCATTATTCTTCCTTCACCTTTTTCATACATTGGACCAAGCTATATTGGAGATCCCAGGCTGACTTGGGAAGGAGCCTCACGTGTTTAGTGCAATGTCTTGTTTTATTTTAAGAACTCCCTAGGCCAACTTGTTTTGTGGCCGACCTTCTTTGTAACCCTAAATGGGCCGACATGTGGTGCAGTCTCTATAAGTATGGCATTTTTCCTCATTTGTAAGGGCTAGAATATTAGATTTTTCGGAGCAAGTTAAGCAATAGAGCAAAAAGGCTAGAATTAGGAGTTAGTTTTATTTTGAAGCAAGTGTTGTAATATAGAATACTGGAATTTTTGTTGTTAATTGGTGATTCAATACAAGTGAAGACATTTTTCTTTGGTGGCCTCTCTTGGATTGATTTATCTTGCATGGTTCTTATTCTATCTTTTGAAATTGCTTGAAAGTATTTGAATGCATGCCAAATTTAGAGTTAAATGATTTAATAGTACTTGTGATTTGAGGCTTGGAGTGTTGTAGCGATCTCTGGTTCATACTTTGGGTAGCTTCTTGATTTTTGGGTTGTTGTGCAAGGTCAACTTGTACCTTATGTTTATGTGCTTAGTTCAATTGTGGGTATTTATTCATTTCAATTGCAAAATAGGGGTTGGCTTGAATGAATGTTCATGATCTAAAAATCTTTAATTCCTTAGAATATTGCACTGTTTGTATAAGATTGCAGATTAGATCTGGGTTAAGCAAATATTAGTTTTGAGGGATTGGTCCGTTCCAAGTATTTTATAATTAGTATTGTTGATCTTAGGAGTGATTTTAATCTTATGATTTTTGGAAACCCTTACCTTTTGTCATTTCTTTGAACTTTGGTTAAAGCTAGGAATTAGAGTATCATTATATTGCAAAATCTCATAAGTTTGAAATTTCTAGTATTTGTTTTGTAAGGTCCCCTTGTGATTACCAACATTTTAACATATGTCACTGAGTTGTTTTGTTGCACTGTCAAGACCTGACATTAGAGACCTTGGGGTTATCTCTTTGTTAATAGAGATTTACCTTTCAAGAGATAGGATATCATATTTTGTCTGAGATGTTGTTATGCAGAAAACACCATCAATAATCCCCACTTTAAAGAAAATTCTAAACACCATACTATGAGAAATTACTTTAAAGTAGCAAATGATAAAAGCAAACAATAAAGAAGACATGAGAGTTGAATTGGAAAGCCCTATTCCAAGTCATATGTTTTCAAGTAAAGCTATGTCATGAAAAAGAAAAGAAAAGAAAAGAGAGGGGTTTCCCCCAAAATGAAAACACCAAACACATTAAGGGATCTATGGATTTGGGGTCACTATGTTCTTGCTACAATATTTTTAGAGAGCTCAAAATTTTCATCATTCCTCAAATACACATAGAACTAGAAGAATGACACAAAGAGAGAGAAAATAAAGAAAAACCTTTTGGGTCAACATGGAAGAGACATGAATGTCTTGACACCTTGTGTCATCCCCAAAAGGAAAACACAAGAAAAAGAAATAAAGAATAAAGGAAAATATTTTGGGTCAACATGGAAGAGACATGAATGTCTTGATGCCTTGCGTCATCCCCAAATGGAAAACACAAGACAAAGAAATAAAGGATAAAGGAAAAATATTTGGGTCAACATGGAAGAGACATGAATTTCTTGACACCTTGTGTCATCCCCAAAAGGAAAACACAAGACAAATGAAAAAGATAAAATGAATTATGACATAGAGAAGAATGTAGATACAAATAGAGGAATGTCACAAAGAGAGAGATAAATCAAATGAAACAACATGGGGGGATCACATCACACACATGCAATCACACAAAAGAAAAATAAATAATGAAAAGAAACTAGTAAGGAACGTGTGATTCAACCTAAAGAAGGTCTTTCACATCCCAATCTCATTGTGTATAAATGGAAGGCAGATAACTATCTTAAGGGACAATGGCAAATGCATTACTAGGAAAATATTATATACTTCTTGTCCTCACTAAGTGCAAGATAAGAATAAGCCAAAGTAGGTGATGGGAAATATCATGTAATGTGATAATACAAGATTCTACAACTATTACATGACAAAGGGTGAAAAGGGTATTGCTTGAAGGGATGATTTCTATAATATCAAGCCTTTTGAATATTTGTTGTAGAGAATGATACTCATCGGTACTATGTCCAAGCACTCTATGGTATCACAGTGTGATGTGTTTGTGTTCTTAGGATTTGGTTTTTGGTCTTCTCTTATGGGAGGTAATGTAATCAATCCTCTATGTAGGAGTATCCACAAATTCCTTTCAATGCTAGTTGGTGGGTAAGGGAACTATAGTTTCTTTAGTTTGTAAAGTCTTTTGCGTCTACTAAATTCACCAATTTCTTGAGTTGAATGTTGAGGAGGAATACCAAAGATGATATCTTCTTCATTGAGAAGCATTGTTCTTCTTTAGGAAGTAGGATAATCATATCGGGAGGGAGGATCTTGATATCCAAACCCTTTTTCATTTTCAATTGGTATTTTCTCTGAGTTGATGAATTTCATGTTCACTTGTTGTATCACATCCTTTCTTACTCAAGGTTGTGAATCATTTTCCATATGTCTCTTCTAGATTGATGGGATTTTTTGTCACTTTGTTAATATAGAATGGTTAAATGTTTTCTTTCTTAGAGGAACTAGGTTCACCTATTGTAAGGAACTTAGGTTCAACTTTTGTCTCAACTTCAAGATGTAAGTAACCAAACATCTCAAGTGGTGGTATTATAGGGGGTGTTGGTTGTTCCATTGATGGATAAAAGGATGCATTAGCTTCAAGGTTGTTAAGGAAATTGTTTAGGAACCTATTCATGTTTTCATCATCTTCTCCAATGATGTCAACATCATGAGGGGTACATGCATTAGGAGTTGAGTGAGCATGAGTAAGTTCAATTTCATTAGGTTCATTTTCAAAAGCACAACTTGACACATCCACTAAGGACTTCAAGGACATCCAAAGCTTACCAACACACATATCCATGATGAAATGTAATGCAAATTTCATATTCCAAACAATGCAATAATGTGAAATGAAATGTTCTAAATGCGATTTTGAATTTTAAGCAATGCACAAGATGAACTAATTTAAACTAGATGCAATGAATTGAATGAAACAAAAAGTCTATAAACTAGAACAAAAAGGTAACATCAGGAAACAAAATCTCAGAAACAATGTTTTAAATGCTATAAAATGCAGTGCAGAATTTGCATTGGGACTGATTCGCCCATAAGGACATATGAGTCCCAGTGGGGGTTTTTCTAAAATTTTGAGAAATTTTTAATGGATTTTTATGCTTTTTATGTTTTATGAACTGTAAACTAAATGAAAATATAGATTTTGTATGAATTTTAATGATTTGAGATGCAAAAATGCAACCTATATGCACTTCACTAATGCAAAATTAGAAACCCTAGAATGCCAATTAACTATTGCAAACCTTTATGCAATGTTAATGCAAGCAAGATCTAGGATGATAATGCACTCCAAATCAGAATTATAATGTTCTAATGTAGGTTCACCAAAATGAAAGGTGGAAAATTATTTTGCTTATGGTTTATGACATAGGATAACAATCTTCTATGCTCTTTCATTCAAGAACAAACCCTAGAGATCTCAATGCAAAGGAGAAATAGATCTTACAATAGGGTTGTCCAAGGGACTAATTGTAAACTAATGAGGGGTTCACAACCAAGCTAGGGCTTGGAAAGACAAATGCAATGAAAATCAAAATGCTTAACCCTAATTCAGTGCAATCTTTCACTAAATGACCTAGAATTGCAAACAAAACAAAATAGAGAGCCACGAGATGGAATGTGTGCTCCTAAAAATCTGAAGATGACTAGATGAATGCTTGAAATGTGGAAATTCTAACTTTAATGCTGATTGGGAACCATACACCAAGCTGGGCGAATCAGTCCCAGATCTAGGTTTCTGTGCAAGAACATGAATCTAGCAAATGGGTATCTAAATCTCTAAAAATTTGAATTTTGACCTAAATTAGGACTCATTTGCCAGAACTAGCGAATTAGTCTAGTTAGGGTTTTCTAGAGCTTCAAAGTTTGAATATGCTCTTCTTAATCTTCCCAATCTGCTTCTTCAAGTTTCTAGACCTGAATCTCTGTAAATCAACCTATAGGCGTTCTCCAATGTTCTTTAATGCTTGATGACAACTTTGAGGACTTTAAAAACTTTCTCCAAACTTTCCCCTCAATGTCTCTTCAATCTAAACCTGAAAATCACACACTAAAGAGAGGGGAAAATGTTGTTTTGTTAGTGGATAGGGTTTTGCCTTGGTCAAACCCCATTTCAATAATCAAACCTTGAAATAAGATGAAATAGAAATGTAGAATGGTGAATGAACAAAATATGATGTTGCAACTCACAAAACCCTAGAAATGAAGTGTTTTAAACTTGTGTGAGATGAATCCAATGGATGTAGATCTTGAATCTTGTTTGAATAGGATAGATCTTGAATGAAATGCTAGCTTGAATCATGAAACCCTACATCACAATTGTTAGCTCTAAAATAAATATGATGCTTGATGCTTAAATAATGCTCTAGAATGATTGATAATCTACCTTTGAAGACTCTTGAATGCTCTTGTGAACTCAATTTTCTATAAGGATAATTTGATTGCTTAGGTGAAAATGAGTGAAAGAAACTTAAATTTATACTTAAATGTGTAAGAAATCTTGAAATTACAACACTACAAGCCGACATCAGATCTAGGAGGATAAAATCATATCAATAATTTGAATTAATTTTAATTCTGGGCCACAAAGGACTCATTCACCCAAGGTGGAAAATGAGTCCCATTAGGCATAATTTATGGAACCATTTTAAAAAATGCTTAGAAAGTTGTGAAACCAGGATCAACCAGAAACTCTAGGTGGGACTCATATGCCCAAGGTGGCGAATGAGTCCTAGACCACCAAATTTAGGCCACACAACCTAGAAACACCTGAATTATGATTGGATGTTGATTTGTGTCAGGATTATCCTCAAAAAGATACATTAAATGAGGCTTGTGGATGTAAAATAAGGCCAATTAAAGCATAAAGAAGTCTAATTATTAATGACAACCCTAGAAAAGTGTTAAAGTGTGTTACAACACTTTACAACTGTCCGAATAAGGCATGATTAAGTTTATTTAATTCATAAGGGCCCAAGACCTAATGTGAGTGTGTTAATCACATTACAACACTAAGTTAAGGCATCATTAAGCTCAAATTATGATGCAGAGTCAAGGGAACCAAAACCACTCCAACTTGCAAAGGAGCATCAAAACTCCACAAGACTTCCAAAAAGGTTATCAAAATCCAAGAAATGACAAATGAAACAATTTTTAACAATTACCAGGACAGGCTTGTTGAACTTCTCATATTCACCCCCATGTACACAAGTTTAAATGTAGCAATGGAAAACGGGTTTTTCTGGCCTTTCACCAAAATTATCCAAAACAATTAGAGAATTAAATATGGATTTAGATACCCATTTCAGGGTTACATAATATAATGGAAAACCAAATACCACTCCTTTGGACCAAAACTGAGAACCAATAACATACCCCTATCCCAAGTTAGTGAATTAGCCTCCTTTTACAAAGAGAATGCCCTCCAAACACCTGATCTTCACAAGAACACTCCAAATAGTCTTGAGTTGTGTTTCAAAACAAAAAATTCTTAGATTATTTAACACCTCAGGGCCTTTAGCATCCTACCCCAAGAAACCTTCCTAAACACATGCAAAACCAAGGGTTTTAATGGATTTCATGACTCCAAGGCTTAAGCAGCCCAATGAACACTTCAAACACCCTACAAAACACCTACACAAACTCAAAAAACCCTCACACAATGATTTCATTTGCTAGTTTTCAAATTCACTACATTGGTTTCTCATTTTCACAAGGAAAAGTGCTCTGCCTAGCCTAGTGCTTCACTTCACCAATCAGTCCCATGCTCCTCCAAACTCTTAAATAAATCTAATACCTATTAAAATATATTAAAAACCAATCCACTGAGTTACAAATCCATTACAATGAGTGGATTGGTGGAAAACACTACCTTAAGTCACTCAAACCCTTACACAGTCAAACAAAGTAGTTATAAAGAAACCAAAGAAACTCCCTTCTACTCTAAAGTTAAATCACCAAACCAATCTCAAATGAAGATAGAAATTTTTTTAAATGATCTCCCAAGCTTTCAGAGCATCACACACTTGTACAGAACCGTACAGAGGGAATGAACACAAGAAAACACAGTAAAGACACAAAAATTAGACAATTTCTTTATTTTATTTGATTCCAATCTTGGAGAGAAACCTCCATTCAAGAATTTACATCAAATTTATAATTATTCCAACTCCAAACTACTTCAAAAATTGACCAAATTCCCTTAACTGACTCACAAACTCTAATAACTCATTATATTGCAAAATTACAAGCTGACAACCTTTAAGCAACATCTTGCATTTCCTCCCTAAATGACCTTCCAAGCACATAAGTGCACTAAAAATGGTATTATTAGACCTTATTCAACCATTCCTAAGAGCTTAGTCACAAAAGAAACAAAAACCTTACCTTTACCCCTCTAGACATGGATTGACAATTGTGCATATTTTCATAATTTGGCATACTTTGCAACTTCCTCATTGCTTGGTAATCACAAGAGCTTTCATCAACCTATTAGACCTTCAAAATTAAATTCTATTTCATCACAAGGTGTTAGTGCCCCTGTACCATACACCCCAACTGGAAAATGTTCCTAGTCCCTTGGAACCTTTGAACCTGCAAAACAAACATGGTTAAAAAATCTTCTTTGTCCATGCAATCGCTTCATCTTAACCTAGGGCTTGTACTTGTCCATTTCTCCAATCTTCATGCCCGCCTTATCACTTATTTGCTTGATATATTTTTCAATTTGGATCACTTTTCTCTAATTTGTCTCCATCCATATACTCTTACTATGTTCTTCAACTTCAATCAATGTAGAACAACTCACATCTAGACTATCCTCTTTCATCTTTACCCTAGGCTTAGCTCCCAACAATAGAATCGACAAAATCAAGAAGAAACAAATGGCTTCCCTCATACTCTATCTCTTAACCTTTCTCTTCAAATCCATTCTTAGGTTCATTATGCTTGGAACCCCTATCATGATAGTATATAACTGCCTCACAACTAAAATCATCCACCAAGGACAACTCACTGCCCCAATCTCACTTTCTTTTCCTATCTATCTCCTTTGGAGACCACACATATCCTTTATCTCTAGCCACTTTCTAGCCCATCATTGTCATCTACATTGGCTCACTCTTAGTCTCTTTTCCCACTAAGACCCTTTACACTTTCCTTACCTTCTCTTTTCTTTCACCCTTCATGGTGACTGCAACCTGCACCTACATTTTCACAGACTCCACAACCTCTATCATAGTTTCTTGCACTATTCCCTTCCATTCTTCTTGGCTCACTGTCTTTTCTTTGAATATCATAAACTTATTATCCATGTTAAGGCCTTGCATCAGACCTTCACCTTCCTTCATCCCTGTGTTCTTAACCTGCACTGTCCTTTCAAATTCCTTACATTCTTGTCCCATCACTAGGCTATGAAACTCATCTTCTTGACTATCCAAACTTTGCCTCTTATGTTCTTCCTCAAGGACCTCTATCCTACTAACCTCAAAAACACAACCTAATTGTTCTTCACCACCTCCTATCATCATGCTTTCACATTGGTTTACCTCAACTAATCTAATCTCCTTCACTTGCCACATCCCTTGGGATTCTTTCTCATTTACCTTCACCTCACTGTCCACCTTTACTACTATATTTCTAGCATCCATACTCACTATATTTCTAGTATTAGACTGGATTTTATCTTCAATCAACTTCATAGGACACCAACATTTCCCTATATCATCTCTTCAAGCCTCCTATCATCCTTCTCTTCATTGTCACCCTCTGTGACTTCATTATTCACCCGAATCTCAGTATTTAAGATATTTTTATCAATAGGCCTTCCATCCTTACCTTCAAACACTTGCTGCACCTTGTGCTCTTGTTCACTCAATGGACCACACATACTTTCCTCAATTCCCTTTCTTTGACATCCCTGCAAATCACTTGCACTCACATCTTTTTCCCTCTCTAAGCTCTCTATCCCAATAACTTTCTTATCACAAAACTCAATCTCAACCTCACCTATCCCTATATCTTTCATGAAGGTCTGCCTTGTATCATTTTTAGTCTTTAATGAAAAAAAATTCACCTACTCTTTGCCTTCCACAAAACTCTCAAGCTTACCTTGCATCCTCAAGACCTCTTCACTCTTGACCTATTCTTTCTCACCATCCTTCATATTTTCCAATTTTGAATCTGCTGCTACCCCTGGTGTCTTAGTGACCTCTCCACTTGTAATGGTTGCCTCTTCCTTGTTTCTATCTTCTTTGTATCCTAGGAACTTTTGTCTTTCCTATAGCAACACCCTTATCTCCTTGTCTTGGCCATTATCTTCTTCCACCAATGAGATCAAATTATAAATCTTCCCATCCTTTTTAAACTGGTACCTGCTATCCCTGCCATAGTACACATCAAATCTTTCCCCACACCATGATGGTTTCCAAAAAATTAGATGACAAGAATTCAAAGGTACAATATCACACAATAGTTTGTCCTTGTATTCCCCTATTTGAAATTCAACCCATGACTGCTCTTTAACCAAAAACATGTTCTCACCATTCATCAATGAAACATAATAAGGTGAATCATGTGGAAATATTTCTAAGTTCAAATTTTCAACCTTTTCAAGAGCTACCAAGTTATCCAAACTACTTGAATCAACCATAACCTTGCATACCTTACCTTTGCACTTGCACCTAGTCTTGAAAATTGTATTCCTCATTCAAACCTTTGATAGCCATGATGTCTTTTCAACTCCAAATGCTTCTCCTTCAATCTTCAATAGATCTACTTCCTCACTTTGATACCACTATGATGCAGAGTCAAGGGACCTAAAACCACTCCAACTTGCAAAGGAGCATCAAAACTCGACAAGACTTCTAGAAAGGTTATCAACATCCAAGAAATGACAAATGAAACAATTTTGCACAATTACCAGGACAGGCTCGTTGAACTTCTCATATTCACCCCCATGTAGCAATGGAAAACGGGTTTTTGTGGCCTTTCACCAAACTTATCCAAAACACTCAAAGAATTAAATATGGGTTTAGATACCCATTTTAGGGTTACATAACATAATGGAAAACCAAGTACCACTCCTTTGGACCAAAACTAAGAACCAATAACATACCCCTATCCCAGGCTAGTGAATTAGCCTCCTTTTACAAAGAGAATGCCCTCCAAACACCTGATCTTCACAAGAACACTCCAAAAAGTCTTGAGTTGTGGTTCAAAATGACAAATTCTTAGATTATTTAACACCTATAGGTCCTTTAGCATCATGCCCCAAGAAACCCTCCTAAACACATGCAAAACCAAGGGTTTTAATGGATTTCATGACTCCAAGGATTAACCAGCCCAATGAACAATTCAAACACCCTAAAAAACACCTGCACAAACTCAACAAAGCCTCACACAACCATTTCATTTGCTATTTTTCAAATTCACTACTTTGGTTTCTCATTTTCATAAGGAAAAGTGCTCTACCCAACCTAGTGCTTCACTTCACTGATTAGTCCCATGCTCCTCCAAACTCCTAAATACATTTAATACCCATTCCAATATATTACACACCAATCCACCAAGTTAAATATCCATTACAGTGGGTGAATTGGTGGAAAACACTACATTAAGGCACTCAAACCCTTACACAGTCAAACATGGTAGTTATAAAGAAACCAAAGAAAATCCCTTCTATTCTGAAGTTAAATCACCAAACCAGTCTCAAATGAAGATAGAAACATTTGTAAATGATCTCCCAAGCTTTCAGAGCATCACACACTTGTACGAGACCGTACAAAGGGAATGAACACAAGAAAACATAGTAAAAACACATAAATCAGACAATTTCTTTATTTTATTTGATTCCAATCTTGGAGAGCAACCTCCATTCAAGCATTTAAATCAAATTTATAATTATTCCAACTCCAAACTACTTCAAAAACTGACCAACTTCCCTTAACTGAATCACAAACTCTAATAACTCATTATATTACAAAATTGCAAGTTGACAACCTTTAAGCATCATCGTGCATTTCCTCCCTAAATGACCTTCCAAGAACATAAGTGCACTACAAATGGTATTATTAGATCTTAGTCACAAAAGCAACAAAAACCTTACCTTTATCCCTTTAGACATGGATTGACAATTGTGCATATTTTCATAATTTGGCATATTTTGCAACTTCCTCGTTGCTTGATAATCACAAGACCTTTCATCAACCTATTAGACCTTCAAAATTACATTTTATTTTGTCACAAGGTGTTGGTGCCCTTGCACCAAATTAACAAGGAGGGCCCAAACAAGTGTGAAAATGTCACCGACGACATTTTTTGACACTACAACAACAAATAGGTATTTTTTTCATTAAAAAATGGTACCCATTAAGGATTGGGATCCCAAACCTAAATTTATATTCATACGAAACAAGTACCTATTTTGATTTTTAAAATAGGTACCCATTTTAAAATAGGTATGTGTTTTAAAATGAAATGGGTATCCATTTCTACTTGCATCATATTCCTACTCTTTTTTAGAATGGATACATGTTTCAAAGTGGGTGCATGTTTCATAAAATTTGAAACCCATCATTTTTCTTTCTTTTTTTAAGCTTGGAAATGTAACCCTTCAGCCTTGGACTTGCAAGTACAATGCCATGAAAAATAACAAGAGAAAATTTAACTTTAGTAATATGGTTGATGACTTTTCTTTCAATTTTTTTTTATGGAATTAAAATACATTATAGATGATATTGTCTAGTTTTTAAATATGTATTTTTTTTAATTATTGAACATGTTTTATTTATTTTATTAATTAATTTTTAAGGAAAGTAGTCGATAAAATTTAATTTCAAGTATTATTGTTTTTTAATAACATTTAATAATAAAATAATTGTTTAAATTTTTTATATGTTATCAATCTAAACATCATTCTTTACACAATGAAAAAAACAATAATAATTTTATGATTAGTTTAGCTCAAATTATATTTTCCATACATAGGGGTTTTCAAAAATAGAAATTAGGGTCAATAAACATAATTATAATTATATATATATATATATAGATAAATAATATCCTCATCAAACTTCACTATAGTACACATCTTTCCCCAAAAGTAATTAAAAAAATTATTTAAGTCAAGTTATGCTTGTGGTACATGTGCATGTTATGACCATAAAAAATAATTTTTGTACATCCTATAACTTGTATCATCTAGACTCAAAATACTACATTTAATATTACTAGAATTTTTAAAGATTTTATGTGTAAATGCTTCAAAATTTACTCCAACTATGAAAAATAGACCCAATTTTTTACACTTACCCTTAATGAAGAGAAGAAATTTGTTTAATTTTTTCAAACTAATAAAAAATAAAATACAAAAGTAACTTTAATTATAAATCCTCACAAACTATTCTTATATGTTAGATCCATATTTTCTACGATTGTGACATTAAAGATACTCTAAAAATGATTATAGAGTTAAAATCAAGAGATATAAAATTAAATAATATATAGAATAAATTTAAAAATTCCTTTAATGTAAGTGAATTAGAGAACCTCTTCATTTTCAAACAAAATTTAATATTTAAATGATATAACCAAGTCATATAAACTAAATCTTGCATGCTAGTTGACTCAAAGCATATTTATAGAAATGTGATATCTAATATAAATAGTATATGCTACAATCTCTATATCAATTTAAGTTTAAGTTTTTGTATTATTTTATTTTCTAAATTATTTTCCTTTTGACGTTATTTTTGAAATGATATTCAAAAACTTTCAAAATAAAAATAATGAATTATATAGATATCAACATAGATCTAAAATCTCTGTTCTTTTTACTCAAAACATGTATTTATATAGATATAAACAATATATACTCTAATCCCTATATCAATTTATGTTTATCTTTTTCACTATTTTTTTCTACATATTATTTTCCTTTTGATATCATCTCTAACATCATATTCACATAATTTTTTTATGAAAATAATAATATTTTATATATATCAACATTTCTAATGCCTCTTTATTTTATATTTTTGAAAATAATCAATTATATAAATACCAACATCTATTCCCTTTCAAAACAAATTATTCAAAATATATTCATCATGAATGTGATGTCTAATATAAACATTATATGCTCTAACCCCTATATCAATTTATGTTTAGATTTTTGTACTATTTTTTCTAAATTACTATATTTTTTTATTTAAAATAAAATAAAACAGATTGTTTAGATTAACATACTTTTAAAAACCCAAATCATTAAAAATCTAATACTATAGAATCTAGTTTTATATTTATAAACTTTTGAACTTTGTATACTTATAATTTATCAACTTATGCTCTAAAACCTAACATGTTATGCTTGTTAGGCATATTACAATGTGGGATACCTTAATGTTTTCCTTACCTCCTCCAAGGACCAAGGTTCAGAGAATCTACATAAAAGCAGCCTAATGTCATCCTTTTCAAAAGCATTTGTCCGGACATTCGGGAGTGGTAAGGTATGGGCATGTTCATTGACTTGGAATATGCCCTTTTTCCATTATAATTTGTCCCCACTTGGGTTGGACTTTAGTGGGACAACCAAATAGTCAATACATGTGTTCTCATCTTAAAGATAGGCCCAAACCATGGGTTTGATTAGGACACTAATTTATCATGATTATTATAGTCAATTATTCTTCCATTTATCTCCCATTTCATGTCTACCAAATAAAGAACATGAAATTTCTTTTTAAATAGTATAGTTCTTACAAAAGACAAATATCCAAGTACAATGCTGATTGGTAGTTGTAGAGACTACCAAACCGTTTCTTTTATATCATATTCACACCTAAATATTTTTAAAATATAATAAGTGCCTATAAAAATGGGAACTTTAGAGTTTTTAAAGTCTTTCTGAATGCCATAGTCTTTAAAATAAATTAAAGATTTAGAATATTACATTCTCTCATTTTAAGATATATGTTATGTAAGGCACAATGTTGCTTTTGAGAATGGCGAGAGCTTTATAAATAGATTAAAATGTAGGGGTGTAAAATTTGGATAAATGCAAAATAACCTCGATGAAAAATTATTTTATTTTTGTTTTTTATAAAAGATTTGAGACTTAAAATTGTGTTTGAAGTAATGTTATAATTTTAAATTAATTTAGGTTAATTAAATATATGTATATAAATATATTATATAGTAATTTAGATTAAATAATGATAGTTGAGAATGTTAAATGTATAATTAATATTCTAGAAATTAAATGAAGAAATATATTTAGTTTTAGAAGTTATGATAAACATGTCATGTAAATTCTACTTGATGATGTTGAATCAATACTTATAGTCTACAAAATGTCAAGATCAAAATAGTTGCTAAATTATAAGGTTGAATTTGTATCATACAAGTTCAATCTTACTCAAAGTGGTATTGACCTAACACATATAAATGGTCAAAAACTTGTGGTATTGAACTCACTCATAATAGAATATGGAAAACTATGTCACTTCTATCTCTAATATCTATTGAAGTGTAAGGACTTTTGGTATTAAAAAGAACATAAAAAAGTCACCAAATCACATGGATAATGTCCACCTAGTCTTATCTCCTTGATTAGATCATCTCCACGTTCATGGAAGAGACAAATATATTTGTCATGCATGATTCTTAAGTCAATATGATGTAGATTAGGTTCCTTATAATGCTTCGAAGAAAAATATTCCAAGAATGATTTAGACTTATGCTCTTGATTTCTACATATAAATTTTAGGTGTGATTTGTTTGTTATGTAAATTGTGAACTAGATCCCACTCCCTTTTTATAAAAAAGTAAAAGAAAAATGGAAATTACTCCCCACACAACAACCAATACAAAATCCATGACTGTCAATTAATTAGTTCTAACGCATTCCTCTAGTATAAAAAGATAATCCAAGATATATGTATACCTTTTAGAGATTTTTTAGTGCTAAACCAAAAACATTCCTTATCAAAGAATGCAAACCGCCACCTTCTTAATTTAGATACATAATTATGAGAGGAATCATACTAGAGCTATCATCCTCCATTATGGTCTTAAGCTAATATCATAAATTTAATATCTTCTCTATCGCCTTAATCATGTTCATGTTGAAGTTCCCTTGGGACAAATTGGAAGGCTAAAGCAAGTCTCCCAATGTGACAAGAACAATTATTGGCTTGAAGAACCCTTTAAAATGTAAAGAAATATTTGTAGCCACTCCAACTCCTCAAAAAATATGATTAATTGTATTTTGAGTTCTTTAAATATGTTTGTTGGGATTAAGTGTATAAGACCAACCTCTAGAAGAACATATTTAGCCATATTTGGGGCTTTATTTTTAAGGGGGTAAAAGATAGGATTTGAGGGACCCTATAACCCTATTAAAAAAATGACATTATTAAAAATCAAACTAACCCACAATAAAATGACAACAAGATTACAACAATTGATAGAAACAAAAGGTCAAAGAACATTAAATAGAACATTGATACGCATAAGAGAAAATTATAGCCTATGTAGAGTCTTTGTAGCCTTAAGTTCTTCCTTATAAAAACTTTCAAGAAAATCCATGAAGTCCTTTACATCCTTCCTTTCATTAACTTGGATTTTTTTCTTGTTGCTTCTCATCCTAGGGCTTGGTCCCACTATCTTGATTCTTTCAAAAAATTCTTAATCTTATTAGTAACAATTTTTACACCCACAACACTATTTTATATTGTACAATTGTTGATTTTGATAGCATTATCAAGTTTATACTTGATGGTTTGAACACCATCTTCAAAATAAATAATCGGATTAGAATTATCATCCTTAAAAAAACTGATTTTTTTTTGTAATAGTACAAATTTCTCCTCATTCTTAGACTAATTAACTACAAGTTTTCTGATCTCTAGATCTACATCCCAATTTTTAAAAATCCTCTCTTCTATCAAAGACACCTAATAATCTCCTTTGTAGTTGTTGTTTAACAAATAAAGTTTAGCAAAGACGCCTAATAATCCCCTTTGTAGTTATTGTTTAACAAATAAAGTTTAGCATTCAACCTATTAATTTGACTAATAATACTTAGTTAAGTTATGATGTGTTTCATGTCTACCAAATAAAGAACATGACATTTCTTTTTAAATATTATAGTTCTTACAAAAGACAAATATCCAAGTACAATGCTGATTGGTAGTTGTAGAGACTACCAAACCGTTTGTTTTATATCACATTCACACCTAGAAATTTTTAAAATATAATAAGTGCTATTAGCCAGCTATTAAATGGGAACTTTAGAGTTTTTAAAGTCTTTATGAATGCCATAGGCTTTAAAATAAATTAAATATTTAGAATATTACATTCTCTCATTTTAAGTTAAATGTTATGTAAGGCACAATGTTGCTTTTGAGAATCGTGAGAGCTTTATAAATAGATTAAAATGTAGGGGGTGTAAATTTTGGATAAATGCAAAATAAACTTGATGAAAATATATTTTTCCTTATTTTTTATAAAGGATTTGAGATTTAAAATTGTGTTTGAAGTGATGTCATACATTTTAAATTAATTTAAGTTAATTAAATTAATGCATAGTTGAGAATATTAAATGTGTAATTAATATTCTAAAAATTAAATGAGGAAAATTAGATATTTAGTTTTAGAAATTATAATTAACATTTCATGTAAATTTTGCTTGTTGTTGGTGTTGAATCAATATATATAGTCTACAAAGTATCAAGTGAATTTGTGTCATACAAGTTCAATCTTACTCAAAGTGGTATTGACCAGAACACATATAAATGGTCTAAAACTTGTAATTTTGAACTCACTCATTATAGAATGTGGAAAGCTATGTCACTTCTATCTCTAGTATCTATTGAAGTGTAATGATTATTGGTATTAAAAAGAACATAAGAAAAATCACCAAATAACATGGATAATGTTCACCTAGTCTTATCTCCTTGATTAGATCATCTCCACATTCATGGAAGAGAAAAATATCTTTGTCATGCATGATTCTTAAATCAATAGAATGTAGATTAGGTTCTTTATAATGCTTCAAAGAAAAATATTTTAAGAATGATTTAGAATTATTCTCTTGATTTATACATATGAATTTTAGGTGTGATTTATTTGTTATGTAAATTGTGAACTAGATCCCACTCCCTTTATATAAAATAATAAAAAACATGAAAACTAGAGATAATATACATAAACAACTATATTTAATGATAAAACCAAACAAGGCTACTAATGCAAAGAAATAGTCCCATCTAGCAAGATTTTAGAAATTACTCCCCACACAACAACCAAAGATTGTAGTTTCTGCTGTAATGATACTGTTGTAGCTGTTAGTCATGTAATTTTTCTGTTGTAGCCTTCTTTTTTGCTGTTTTGTATCTGCTGTAATTGTTGATGTTATTGCTGTTTTGAACCAACTGGTTGTTTCTGCTGTTTAATACTGCAATTTCTTTGTATTCTGCATATTATCAATACAAAAAAAAAAAATCCATGACCCTCAATTAATTATTTCTAACACCTTCCTCTAGTATAAAAAGGATTATCCAAGATATATTTATACCTTTTAAAGATTTTTTAATGCTAAACCAGAAAAAATTCCTTATCAAAGAATGCAAACCACTACCTTCTTAATTTAGATCCATAGTTATGAGAGGAATAATACTAGAGCTATCATCCTCCATTATGGTCTTAAAATAATCTCATCAATTTAATATCAACTCTATTCCCTTAATCATGTTCATGTTGAGGTTCCCTTGGGACAAATTTGAAGGCTCAAGTGGGTCTCTCGATGTCACAAGAACAATTATTGGCTTGAAGAACCCTTTTACATGTAAATAAATATTTGTAGCCACTCCAACTCCTCAAAAAGTACTATTAATTGCATCTTGAGCTATTTAAAGATGTTTGCTAAGATTGAGTCTATAAGACCAACCTCTAGAAGAGATTTATTTTTATAAGGGCTAAAAGATAGGTTTTGAAGGCCCCCTATAACCCTATTAAAAAAAAGAAATTATTAAAAATAAAACTAACCCACAATAAAATCACAACAAAGTTACAACAATTGATAGAAACAAAAGGTCAAAGAACATTAAATAGAACATAAATATACATAAGAGAAAATTATAGCCTATGTAGAGTTTTTGTAGCCTCAAGTTCTTATAAAAACTTTCAAAAAAATCCATTAAGTCCTTTACATCCTTCCTTTCCTTAACTTGGATCTTTTTCTTGTTGCTTCTCATCCTAAAGCTTGGTCCCACTATCTTGATTCTTTAGAAAAATTCTTAATCTTATTATTAAGGATTTTTACACCATGTCACTATTTATATTATACAATTGTTGATTTTGATAGCATTATTGAGTTTATACATGATGGTTTGAACACCATTTTTAAAAGAAATAATCCTATTAGAATTATTATCCTTAATAAATTGGAGTTATTTTTTAATACTTACAATTCTCTCCTCATTCTTAGAATAATCAACTACAAGTTTTCTGATCTCTAGAACTACATCCCAAATTTTAAAAATCTTCTCCTCTTTCAAAGAAACCTAACAATACCCTTTGTAGTTGTTGTTTAGAAAATAAAGTTTAACATTCAACCTATAATTTCAATAAAAATACTTAGTTAAGTTATGTTGGGTTTCATAGATGTCATGAATATTTTCCATCTTCTAAATTATTTGGTTCACCACCTCTACCACATCCTCTAGTGATTCAAGATTACATGGAGGCAATGTTGAATCCTTATTGGGGTAGGGAAGGGATCTTGGATACTATGGAAAACACCACTATCTAAGGGTCCAAGAAAGGTTTTCTCCTTCACTTTCTCCCAACACTCATCATATGGTCCCCAATATTCTTTGATGGTTACTTTGAAATACCACAACCCAATCTTTAACCACCCTCCTTCATAGGTATCTTATCACCAATAACAACCTCATGTGGGTCTATATTAGGGGAATCAATTATCCTATTTCTCTTATTCTCCCCACCAAAGACACTCCCTATTTTAAAATACCTAACCCCCTTCTTTTCATGGATAACGTTTGTTTTCTCCAAAGATAGGGATTCATTAAAATTTGAACTAGAGTTATCAACACCATCATTATCCTCCTAGGAATGGTCCTATGAAGGAACAATGCCATTACTATGGAGTCCAAATTTTGATTCCAACCATCCTTTACCTTTTTTCCTTTTTTCTTATAAAGATGGGGCATTATAGGATTATTTTGTAGACACCCAAAATTCACCACTAGCTCCCAATTCATAAATTTCCTATTAATTAATTAAATAATTTATTTATTTTGAAATTTGTTGCTATCCCATATCCCCATAATTAATTAAACAATTTATTATTTAATTAATTACCCTTCACATAGCTAATTCTCATTTTCTCCTAAGATTAATTAATTTAATAACCTCGGTCCTCAATTCCTCTAACTTGATTAATTAGTTAATCTCAATTAATTAATTAATTAAGGCTAATTGGTACCTCATTACTTTTCTTCTAATTTCTAGTTCCATCTCACCCAAATCCTACAACTTTCAAACTTGTCCACCCAATACCCCACATGGACCAAAACCCAAACTTGTCATCACTTGACAAGTGTCTCTACTTTCTTCATGCTCCCACATGTGTGAGCATGCCTACTCACACATGTGTGAGAATACAAAATTGTAATCTTAAAACCATCTCAAGCCTCCACCTCATGTTTTTTTTATTACCCTAAACCCACTATCTTACTTTCCCATGTGTGAACATGCTCTTAACACATGTGTAGCCTCCGTATCTCTTACACATGTCTTTCTCACACATATGTGACCATTCCTCATTCGTATAGGTCTTGTGGGACACTTGTTTTCTTGCCTTGTTTTCTTTGTGACCTTGTCACAAAGCTAGTCCTTGAATCCATGTCTGCACAATCCTCAAATCTTAGATCTCCATAAACTTTACATCTTGGTCCTTGATTTTCCCCATGATAAATATATAAATTGAGGCATATCTCTTCCATTTCATCAATCCATCTTCATGCTAAAATTATGATACTATTTTACCATTAAATATTAATCCATTTTCATGCTAGTGCAATTGAGATCAATCCACATTTATAAAATTACATCCATTTCACAATTTAAAAACATCAAGTTGAGCTTAAAGGGTGCACTTTGAGTAGGGTAAAGAAGGTAAAATATGATCTTTTTACTGAATATTTTATGTTTATGGGTATGTGCAGGATCATCATAGAAAAAACAAGTCCTTAAGTGGTGATAAAATTCAGAAAAATCAGAGTTAGGCAACTTGACATAAAAATTTGAATAAGTTATCTATATTATTTTAAAAATATGTAAGAATAGAATCTATAGAAAATTGAATGTAGTTTCTAAAGTACTAGGTTTATTTTTTATTTTTTAAAAACTATTTGTTGAAAATTTGAAATTTCAATGTAGTAGTACTTAAATTTCAGAGAAAAAATAAGAAGTAGGTGTCTGTCTGGCCACCCTAACCATAATAAAATGATAATATGTTTTTATAAAATTTTAGATATAAGTAGAAGACTCATGTCCGGATGTGATGCATATTTTTTTGTAATTTTTGTCCAAGTAAATAACTAATTATGAATTTTTTATTACAACTTAAAAAAAATATAAAAACTCGTATGTCTGACCACCTTAACTTGGTCAAAACTTCATGAAATTCATTTTTTTTTTTTTAATCCTATAGTATGTGAACCATAGAATGTGACGCATGTTTCAGATTCAAAAAATGTGATACCGTTTGAAAGCTATAGATGTTTTTCAATCAGCCTATCAATCACGACTTTAGTTGTAATTCAAATAGAAAATAAATAATAGTTATGTATTAAATTCAAATTAAAGCATAATTTATATTGGTGGAAAGCTGAGAATCTTCTTTAAAAACCCTTTTTGTTTCATTAATTTTGGGTAAAAAAAAGTCGTCGGCCACATGGGTCATCATATCACTTACATATCACCACTTTTTGGCCCATCATGATCCTACACATACCCTTATTAATCTTGTTTGTTTTCCTTGTCTTCATTTTGGCATGCCTAGTGAAACCCAAATCCTTATTACTAATTTTTTATTGATTATTTATTGAGTTTTTACATGTAGGCTTCTAGTTTAGCACCCATGCTCTATGTTTCAACACATATGCTTCTAGAGTGGTGCTTCCACATCTTGTGGTGCCTATGCATTTCCTACATTTTTTTTTCATGTATTTATCATTTTTAATTAACTCTCCTAGCTTGTTATTATATGTTGTGTAGGGCTTCTCTATCATCTTATTATTATTTTTATTTTTTTAACCTTGTTTTTGTAGGATTTCTATGTTTTCTTGTAAGTGTTCATCACTTAGCTCAAATAAAGTATTTCACACTATCAACTATCACTTATATAGATTAATTCCTTCATTAATTTGCGCCTTTATGAATCACTACCTCTACCAATAATTTAACACTTTCACATGTGATTACTTTTTCTCTATTTTTCTATAATTTTTGTGTTTGTCTACTAACCTACTTTCTATTATTTTCATCATTTTTAGAGTTTTATTCTACAATTCCTTCCTATTTTATTTTGAATCACTAATATCTACCTACTATCCTATGCAAAATCATTGAATAGAAACTTATGTATTTTACTGCTTTCACAAATTGACACTTATGTGGATTTGGTATAATTGAAATTTTTATTTTTCTTGTTCTATGTTTTATCACTTCTATTAATTTCAGTTCACATTTTTGGTACAAAGCATATGCTCTATGTTGGATTTCTTCATTTTCTATTTTGTTTCTTAATTTTCTTTTCTTTTTTGTGTTAAAATTGTGTTAATTAAGTACTATAACTAAGTGGTGTAGCTATTTATATGTGTACAAGACTATATTTTAAATTACTAATGTATTTTGTGCTAGTTAGACTTGTCAAAGTCTTTCTTTTATCACTAGTTTAGTTGCACCTAAAGTAGAGTAGTGTGTAATTATCCTATTGACAATGTTTTAGGAAGTTTGTGAAACATATGCTCTCCCCTTGCACTTAGTGTGATCTTGGAGATCAAAATTTTCACACTTTTACTTTGTGTTTTATATTAGAACCTAAAGGTGATATTTTGTGTGTATTATCTCCCTTGCGTTTCGTATGATCTTAGGTGATAAAAAATCAGGAATTCATTTTCCTTTAGGAGGGATGATTTAGGATTTCATCACCCCAAGAGATGAACTCAACCACATGAATTTGGTGGGGCATATAAATTCAAGAGAATGAAAGTTGTACCTCAGTAGAGTCATCATGATGTCTGGCATAAATTGGGGCCCCTATTTTATTAGGAAATAAGGTGAAGTGACATAAATTTGTCACATTCTTGTAGATGAGATTTTATTCTTGGATCTAAGCCTTTGTACCATTATGGTATAATGAATATACCATATAGAAACTATACATCCTTGATAAGGCCTTTCAACTATCTTTTTTATGGTACGTCGAATATTGGTTAGGCCTAAGAAGTTACTCACAATATAATTTTGAGTGGAAGAGGGAGAACTTACTTTGGGTAAGGATTAAACCTCAAAAGAAAGGGGTGCATAGACCTTGGTAAATGATATTGAATTCCCTACCTACCTGTTGACGCAAGATTTTGCAAAGGACAACAGTCTTATGGGAAACTTAGCTACTGTGGGGACATTTTGTGCTTAGCTAAGTGACCTACAGGTTTTATCGAAGCCGACTCTTTGTTGTAGTGGGGGAGGTAAAGGGTTAGGAAGATAACTGAAAATGTTAAATCTAGACTAAAGGCGATGCACCAAATCATGAACGAAATTACTTGAGCATAGTGTTGGATGCAAAGGCTCGAACCACTAAATGTTGTTTATTAAATAAATTTTCTCAAAAGCACTTTAAAACATAAGAACACCTTCTAACTGCATAGCATAATCTACTACAACTTCAGCCAACACAGAGGAGTCGAAAACATGATCTGTATTCATTAAGCTATAGAAGATTACCAAAGGTGCAGAACAAGCATTCATATATCATAGGAAAATAAACACATAGTCTAACCATCTTATCAAAAACATGAAAACAAAAAAGGTCGAATTGATTGGCACAATCCGCAGATTTCAAGTTCAATAAAATATTACAAAGGCCATTTCCCAATGCTCGGGAGTTTTTATCTATCTAACAAAAACTAATAAAAGAGAAGCAGGGCCATTTATATAGGCCAGCCCACCACCTAGAAACCACATAGAAAGATGCCTTGATCAAACATCAACACCCCAAATCTTCTCGAGCCACCACCAAATAGAAAGATCGCTCAACAGTGCACCAACAAAGCTGTCTCAGAGAATAGAAGGCCATGCAACAACATAAATGAACACACGACACTGAAGAAGAAAAATTGGCATAGGCAGCAACTCCCAGGAAATCGGTGCACAACAATATGCCACGCGTCAAGCAAATAGAACCTGGAAAAAGAATGAGGGATGCCCTAGTGAAAAGCTCTGAGAGGAAGCCACGTGGGTGACGCTGAGAAAAGATAACTGCAAAGTGGGTCCAGCTCGAAAAATGGCTAGAGAAAGCCACACGTCATGCACACGGAACTCAGCAAAAGTAAAGCGATACGGAGTGGCAGGAATCTCCGTTTGGAGGCCACGTGGCAAGTGCCGAAAAGTTAAGAGCGATAAAGGACAAGGCGAAGCCGCAAAGGAAAGATAATCGCAAAAGATAGCAGTTCATGAAATAAAGTTCATAGTTTGCTGACTCATTTCACCTGCAGAATGAAGAACCCCAGAAACCTTGGTTTAGCATCCCATTATCACTCACAGCTTAGAGAGGACAGCTTGTAGACTAGTCTAGACTTCGTTTGATGGCACAGAAAGAGCTCACAGATGTTGCATGCACCAATTTGAGATCGATGATTGCCTTAAAAAGCAATCCGCTAGATATCTTTGCCTCCAATTCAAGCTGGAAAAAGAGTTGCGCCAGCTGATGCATGATTCCTTCAATATCTTTGGTGGTTGGAGATTGATCAAAATATTGGAAAATAGAAAGGTCTTGCTTCTTCTCCTTGATCTTTGCAACAATGTGCTCAACACTTGCTACCACCTAATCTGTGATGAAGGGCAAAGGGAGGCCTCATTGCGTTAAGCGAGAAAATTTTGCTCGCATGTCACTGGTAATTGGATTCAATCTGGCTTTGCACTTTGCTACATGTTGGATGACCTCATGCATGGAAATGAGAATGTTTATGCCTATAGCTACCGTTGTCCGATCATCAATACCTACACCGCTCAGAGCCTCATCGGAAGCTGTATACAACTTGCCCAACAAAAGTCTAGCCTCTAGAACCTTATCGGAAGTCATCTCCTACACCTGTTGGATTGTTTCACTAACTGTTCCACATAGGCTGGTGGGCTGCAAAGTAAGGCATAATGCCTTAACCTTATCCCAGTATGATGTGTATAACTCCTTGGAAATTTCCAACAAGTTCATCTGTGGTGCAGGAGGTTGGGCTCTTAAAAGATCCAACTCTGCTACTCTACTACTTAGGTCTGCCCTTAGCTCCGATAAGCTTCCATCCAATATGAACACCTAGCTTCATAGAGTGGAAATTTCATTCTCCTTCTCTTCCAAGGCCAATTCAACCTGCTTTCTCTTCTCAGTTTCTGAATCTAAAGCAGAATTCATCTCGTTTACTTCATCATTTGTGCTTTGTCGAAGCTGCTTCATACCTTCATTCATCTTTATTAAGTCAGCACAGAGTTTTTCTTCATTTGCCCGGCTCTGTTCAACCTCATTTTGTAGGACTGGAACAATCTTCGTGCCCATAATATGAAGCTCCTTGATTTTTCTTTCAAAAGCACTCCTCTCCTTTTGCAAGCGATTTATCTCATTTTCCTGGGCTTTATACTTGTTTACCCAAATATCAAACTTTCCCTTTAGCTCCGATAATTGCTACTCTCTTTTCCTTGCTTGACGATTGAGCTTGAGGTAATCGGTGGTCACTATCTTCTGAGTCTCCTCCATCAGGTTGACCTTATCCCACGGATGAGCTTGCTACAAGTCCAACCCAATGGCGTTGACAGAGTAGTCACTCGGCAACATTTCTCCTACCGGTTTAATCATGTTGGGGGTGATCTTTGCAAACATTAATGAATTCTAACTCTTGTTGAAAAAAATTTGTAAGAGAGGTTCTGTCTGCCTGCCCGCATCCTTTTGTCTCCTCTTTTGAATTCGGCTTGCTTGGGCGCTCTTATTTTCCTCCACCTGTGAGAAATATTCCTAGGAAGCGATACCCAGCCCACTAGCAAAAGGAAACTCCCGAGGGACTACTAGTGGGAAAGATAGCGTGCTCAGTGCATCAGTGGATTTGCTAGGCCTTGTAATAATTGTCAAGGAGAAAGTGGGATATACTGGCCACTCAGAGATGATGAAAACATGGCAAGGGAAATGGATGGGGAAGCACCAAATAATAGGCCGGGCGTTGGGGATGAAAAATGTTGGCTCATAAGGTCAAGACTGGCGCCAAATTGCATTCCGGGTAAGGAATGAAAAGTAGAGGATGGAAATGGAAAACGAGGAGGGAAAGGACTAGATTACTCGGGATAGCTAGCGACAGAAAAAGTTGGTGCAGATGAAAAAGTTGGGGCAGACGAAGAGGAGACTAGAGACATAGTAGAGAGAGAAGAGGAAGGAAATAATACCTGAGGCTCCTAAAGAGCTGTAGATGATACAACCGCTTCTTCTTGCTATGACTCCTCCTCTTCTATGGACTCTCTCGTTCGTGGCCGCTTCTCCTTTGGAGAATCTTCAAGGTTCACAATAACCTTCTTTTTACGATCGAAACTCCTTGGCGTCTTCCTAGTTGATTTAGAGGAGCTGGAAGGCTCTGACATTTGTGTGATTGGAGAATCCTCCTGCTGTGCAGGTTGTCCACTGACATCTTCCTCATGTGTTGGATCTTTTCCTACAATAGGGGCATTCTAAGTTACCTCCTCTCTGGGCCCCGTGGCAGCTCTTCCCTTCTCATAGTATTGCTCTAAAAGTGATGGGTTCAAAGAGTTCTCGCTGTCTAGGTGTTCGTGAAGCCAAATGTCATCAAATTTTTTATCCAATTCCACCTCTTGATAAAGCCCATTTGTTGTCTTTATCTCCTGCCTGCATATCTAGAAGTCTCAAATTCTTTCGAGCTTCCATCCGAGCTTATTCAACTGGCTACACAGGTATGGGCTCATCTTTTGATTTGGGTTAGGCTTCCCAACAACGTGGTAAAAGTTCAACCATAACGGTTTCCCCTCTTTAGTAGGAAAATATTCAAGGCCTACATCAAATTTTAAATTCCCCTCTTCGACATTTCTCTGAGGGTCCCAGAAGGGCCGAGGCTGGTGTGGAATTTTTATGCCAATCTTCAATAGATTATTTTTGGGGTTGTATTGCCATGTGTCATTGATAACCACCAACCCAAGATGACCCAACTTTGAGTGCAAAATCTTTGAGGTGTTAACCTTCGAAGCCCTTTTCTTAACCAGTGATACGGAGCCAAACATGATCGACAACATCAAATAGGAAGTTAAATGCCTTCCTCCCCAGTAGTCATTCTCAATATTACATAGCTATCATAATGCCTCCAGGGCCAACACTCTATCAAAAATAATACATGGGAGCCGGAAGGGTTCCCAGATAAAACCTCGCATGTGGAGCATAGTGAAGTTCATGCCAAAGAACCAATTGCAAGGTGGCAAGAGGCCTTTCAACCATGATTTCTGTCTTGGCATCAATCACATGGACATGCCAATCCGAGATCCATCCAAAGCCCACAAATTCAGAGCTAAGAATGAATTGAAAAATGCATAATAATCAAAAGTTTTCGACAGGACGAGAGTCCATGTCGAAATTGGCTTCCTTGTGCCACTCTCATTGAAAATGGCCAGGGCCATAAATTGCTAGAAATAATCCAGATTCTGATGCAATATCAAGTAGAACAGGAAAGAAGAATACCTGAATCTAGAACCAACCTTGAATTCCTACAGCTGTTGGATCATCCCATCAACAATAACCTTCATGAAGTCCATAAGCAGAGGTATGTTGTTCTTCCTCAACATAAAGTTGAAACTCATTTGGAATTCAAAAACTCCCTTGTCTGAATCTAGCCCACAAACCAGTGCCAACATAGAAAAGACAAAAGAAGACCCTGATTTTAAAGCACCTAGAGTAATTAGGAATCTAGGAGGTGTTGAGACATCTGTCGGTTGAGCAGTCTTAGTGTGGTAAAACTACTGTGCCATTCAGAAAGTTCTCCAATGGTCCTACATCTTTTTAATGTCAAAATATTCAACATTCTTGGGAAAGGGTAACGGGACGCATAGCATATCCTATAGGGCTTGGGGGCTGATGAATACCCTCAAATTAGGGCCACTTGTTACTCCAGTCTGAGGGTCAAAGTTTGTTGCACATGCTGCAACAATTTTTGGGAAATAATGCACCAAAGGAACCATGTACTGAGGAAGCCCACAGTCCCATAGACATTTGTGGAAAGGGTCTGATAATTTACTTCATCTTCTCACATGCAGCTTCCCTCAGGCTCTTGGGATTCTGAGATAACTCAGGATCCAAGACATTATCCCAATCCTCCAATACTAGAGCTTGGTTTCTAGGAGAAACCATGCCAAGTGTCTTCTGGTCCGCTTGACTGGTAAAGGGCCAGGATGGATTTGTTGGGATGCCTGGAGTAGCATAAGAATCTTGGCCATAGATATCTACACTGGGTGGCATCAATCTTTGCTCATTAATGCTCTCAGGGACCACCACCTGTGTTGAACTTCCTGCAATTTCAGCCATTTCTTTGTATTCACAATATGCTTCACAAAATTTGCAAATGACTTAGCTTCTGAAAGACTCTTTCTCTCTTTGCGAATGACTTAGCCATTTTTATCTTTTGATAAACTCTCACAATAAATGCTTTCCACATGCCTAACCCACTTTTTTATTTTCGTGAAAAATGACTTAGCAAGTGTACATGTTAGCCTTTCTCATTTAGTTGCTACATGCATCACCAACTTTTCATGCATGTGAAGAGATCACCAACCTACCAAATTACTCTCCATATTTAAGAGACATAACTTCGCATGAGGTGGAATATGATTTTTCTTGGACAAGAGACCAAGATAGCCTTGCCATATCTTTCGCAAGCTCTTTTGTATTTACTGATTTCCTGTTTGTACTTGGGGCACATCATCCAACGACTTTATCAAAAGATTTGCCTTGATTCTTTCGAGATGACAACTTCTCATGTAGACACTTAACCTATTTTATTTTAATTCGGCAACTTGAAAGAAGCAAGTTGCAACCATACTTGATCATTCCCATCACTTCACACGTCGCAGTACTGATTATCAAGGAAAGATAACACCATTTGCCTTTGATGTCATCATAGCTTGCTTCATCGGGCGCACCTCGACCAATCTATAAATAGGGCCCTTAGCAACCTTGCTAATCAAAATTACCTTCGGCATTCCTATTAGTAGGCCCTAGTTAATCTTAGCATTTTCATTCTTCAAGTTAGAGTAGCTAGCAATAATGGAGATGCAAATTAGGCTAGTTTGCAAAAAGACCCAGGCCACATTTTTAGGGAAGATTAGGTGCAGGCACCTTAAGCGCATGATAGGTATAAACAACCTATTATATGCAAAGGTGATCAAATGGGTCCTTGGAAAATACTACATGGAATACGAGGACCAATATAGGGTAAACACTAGCATCTGCTCCCACTTTGTCACTTTTCTCTTAGACATCAGTGTTTCTAAATGCAAAATTCTGAAGCTGACCAAGCGAGTCTTCCCTCGACATTACCTTGGAGGTTTGGAGCAAGCAGTGTAGGCCATCGTATTTGATTGTGGGGTCCCTTCTGTTCACAACCTACATCGGCTGCTGTTGCATGGAGGACCCGTGCCAACCAGGCCCTTTCTGTTCGGCATTGAGCTTGAAACGCATGAAGAACATTGCTCCAATGTTCGTCCCGACTGCTACTTCCTCATGCGGATACATGACATTGAACCCTTTCAGAACATGTAGTGGTATAGGGACTTCGAGAGGATGGTGTTTCCTTACCCTGCGCCACCAGATGTTGCTATTGCTGGTCCCTCTGATAACTAAGAAGAAAAATAATCCCAATTTTGTTTTTTTCCTATTTGCTAGCCTCCCGCCCTTTAGCAGATGTATGTATATATTTTGATACAAGGAAATTGGCCTCTATCGTACATAATGGAAATGTTTCAGAAATAATATAATACTCATGTTTTTCATATCTTGGCTCATTTACAGTGTATCTCAATTTCTTGCAATATTATTGTTGTTTTTCAAAAAGCACTGAGAAAACCCAAAAACTTAAAGCAGGAAAAATAATTACATATTTATAATTTAAAAACCCATTGCATGAGCATAACTAATTAAAATTCTTAAGATGTATTCCATTAACTGGAATACCCAAGGTATTACCTTCCATGTCTTCTAATTCGAAAGAGTTAAACTGTTTGCACTGAACAATTTTAAAAGGCCCTTCCCAAAGACTATCAAACTTTCTGTGTTGGTCGGGATTTGCCCCATGCTCGTTGAACTTGAGCACTAAGTCCCCGCATTTTAGCTCCTAGTTGGACGTCTTTTTATTGAACCATTATTTTACCCCCATTGGCGACTGTTCATTGCTTCTAGAGCATGCTCTCTTTTTTCTTGTACTTCTAGTAACTCAAAAAATTGTACCTCTATTGCTCTGTTCTGTTCAATTTCCAAAGATTTGAGCAGCTGGAGAGTTGGGATCTCCATGGCAATAGACAGCAACACCTCCTTTCCATACACCATCTCGTAAGGAGATGTCTTTAATATTTTCTTGGGCGTGATATGGTCTACCCACAACGTTGTTCGGAGGTTTTTATGCCACTCCCTCTGGTGTTCTAAGCCTATCCTCTTGATTAACCTAATGAGGTTTTTATTTGTGGATTCCGCGAGGCCATTCCCCTAAGGGTAATAATTAGAAGAGGTTTTCAAGAAAACCCCATATTTCAATGCAAAATGGCTCATCTTAGAGCCGAGAAAAGCCTTAGCATTATCCGAAATAATTGTTTTAGGCGGGCCAAATCTGACAACCAGCTCCTCGAGAAAATTAACAATTTCTATTTCTGTTGCATTTTTTAGTGGCACAACCTCTGCCCATCTGGTGAAGTAATTAGTTGCTGTCAATATCCACCTGTGTCCAACTGATGAAAAAGGGTTAATCATACCAATGAATTCTAGACCCCATTGAGCAAAAGGTTCCTCTACTACTATGGGTCTTAACGACATAGCAACATTCTTTCTCTTTCTAACATAAAATTGGCATTCACTGCAAGACTTTACTAATGAAAATGAATCATTGAATAGTGTTGGCCAAAAATAACCAGCACATATATTTTTAATTGCAGTAGTTCTTACAAAAAAGTGCCCTCCAGCTGGGTCTTTGTGGTATTGATCTAATATTATTTTGGCTTGTTCCTCGTTCACACATCTTAGCAAGACACCATTAAATTTTCTTTTGAAAAGTACTCCTTCTAAGAGAACATAATTGGTATTCTGCAACCGATAGAACCATCTCTTAAAAAAAGGGAGATTGTTCAGATACCTTCCTGTTTGCATGAATTTTATCCTATCTTTCAGCCAATCACCCTCAGAGCTTTCTTCATTCAGTAACAGAGGTTTCGAGGCTTCGAGCTCTATCATTGGTTCATTGTTTTTGGGGGGGTACTCGCACAGTCCTTTTCCTTTGACAATCTTGATAGGTCTGATCTCAATATCATACTCCAAGATCTTAGTAATCCAGTTAGCTCTCTTCTCAGTGATCTCCCCTTCCATAATATATTCCTGCACACTAGGATGCGGTACACAAAAAATCACCTTATTGTATAATATCAAGTGCCAAAACTTCTTAAGCCCTTTCACAATAGCAAAGGCTTGTTTTTCTACAAAATTATACTTCACCTCATACTCCTTTAAGGTGCCCAAGTAGAAAGAAACAAGAGATTCTTTTTTATCCTCACCATTCTTCTACATAAGCATAGTGGCAATATTGTTTCCACCACCAAAAACATACATGATAAATTCCCTTGATAGGTCCGGGTTGATTAGTACAGGGGCTGAAGAAATAACCTTTTTTATAAGCTCAAAAGATTTTCTGGCTTCCGCCGTCCACTTGAAAGTCTGATCCTTTTTAAGCATTAGGGTAATTGGCCGAATGATCCCTGCAAAGTCGGCAATGAACTGGCTAATGAAATTTTCCTTACCCAAAAAATATTGCACTCATTTCTTGTTTATGGGTAGAGGAAGATCCTAGATGGCATCAACTCTTTCCGGATCGATGGCAATGCCCTCCTTTGAGACAACATATCCTAATAGCTTCCCCTAGGGAACTCTGAATACAAATTTCTTCGGGTTTAGAGAAATCCCGAATTCTTGGCACTTCTGGAAGACAAGCTCTAAATGATCAAGGTGATCATCGACGGATTTGGAAAACAGTGTCAAGTCATCCAAATAGATAAGTATAATCTTATGTATTAAATCCTTAAAGGCAATATCCATAGCTCTTTGAAAGGTGGCTCTGACATTTGAGAGTCCAAAGGGAATCTTAGCATATGCATATGTTCCCCACTTTGTGGTGAATGCTATTTTGTGTTGGTTTTCTTCCTTTACACGAATCTGATTGTAGCCCAAAAAGCCATCCAACATTGAAAACATTTCAAAACCAGCTACGGTTTGTAGAATTACCTCCATTGAAGGTAGGGGGTAATGATCCTTCAGGAACACCCTATTCAAGTATCGAAAGTCTACACCGAGTCGTATGTCACCATCCTTCTTTCAAACTTGCACCAGGTTAGACACCCAAGTGCTATGCTTGATTGGGAACACTATTCGGGATGCAATCAATCTATTCAATTCTTGTGACATGAGTGATTCAATTTTTGGGTTCACGAGCCTCTTCCTCTGTCGAAGCGGCTTCGATCCTTCCAATAGCTCAACTGTATGTTGAATAATCTTGGGATCATATCCCTTAAGATCATCATATGACCTAGCTACTACACTCGGATATTCCTCACATAAGTGCTTTAGCCTATCTTTATTCTTCTGAGATACTTCCTTACCAACCTTGAGCTTTCTATCCTCTCTGATATGAAAATTGGTATAATCACCTTTGTCAGCTACCAGCTTCCTTTTGTCCCTCCTTGCATCATCCGAATAAAAAACTCTCCAGAGTAACTAGGCCCCTAGGAAGCTTATTGGATTTCAACTGGATTACTTGATCCCCGTAGGCCTTGGAGATCTTTGGTTGCATTTGGTCAGCAAATTCCCCACATGACTGGAGAAATGATGCAATATGAGCATCACTATTGAACACTTTCCATTCTTGATCATTGTTCAGAACAGTAGGTCTTACAATCACTCTCACTGCATGTTTATTTTTTAACAACTGGGAGGCTGGCTCAAACTGAGCCCCAACTGTTGCCATCTGGTCAGTTTCAGAGTTCTTCTCCCTCGGTATAGCCCGAATATTAAATCTCTCAAAGCTTACAATAAGATCCTAGACCCTATGCCGGTATGATTGCATCTAGACATTCTTTACACATAAATCCCTTGGATTTGGTTGACCACCAATTCTGAATCTCTGAAAACTCTTATTTGCTTTGCGCCCATATGTTCTGCAAGACTCAAACCATGGACAAGACCTTCATATTCTGCTTCGTTGGTCGAGCATGTGAACTAAAAGTGATAAGACCTCAAGGTCTTTTCCTCGGATGGAGATGTCAAACATATTCCTGCCCCATCTCCTATTCTACATCTTGCTCCATCAAAGTGCAAAGTCCACAACTCCGAGGATGTTTCGCCTCTGAATTCCTTAGTAACTCTAGGCATAATATGTCCTTCCTCGTGTATGACACAGGTTCCAAGTCTAGTTGCATGATAATTTCCAAAAGGGTCTGTGTCTATAAACTCATTCAACAGAGCTTCTTCATTTTCCATCTAGGAGCTAGTTGCCTCTTCTTCTTCCAAAAATTCAACATTGAACCTTTCTTCCTAGGTAATCAAAGTATGTGCCACTTCAAAGTTGAGTAGGGCCTCATCGACAACATGTTTGGAATGCAAGGTTTTCGACAATAGTTTCATCTTAACTCCATGTTTGGTTCTCAAAATCAGATGTGACCAGTCTAATGCTAGATATCCTCCAACATTTGTCGTGAACTCTCGGGACAAACATATCTCGAACAAAGGAGGGACATCAATGAGTATGGTATGTGATACTGGGGCATGCAAACAATTTCATAGGTAATCCCTTGATTACCCCGATGGTATCAACCTTATTTCCATCTAGCTGCATGACCCCCTTGTTAAGAGGCTCATATTTTAACCCTAAAGCATCAACTACTTGCTTAGGCATGACAGTGGTGCTAGCACCAAAGTCGATCATACAATAATGCAATCGCTTGTCACCAATGATAAGCGTTAGAAAGAAAAGCTTAGGTTTAGGTTTACTCTCTTTTCTAGCTTTGAGCTTTTCTTCCAGTTGATTCTTAACACTTTATCCAAGTCTAGCTTGGATATCTTTTCTTCATTGGGCTGCCCCAGCATCTTCTCATCTTCCTCTCCCAACAATTCTTTCTATCATAGCACCTTTTGCTCTGGAATAGCCAGGATATCCCACAAAGAAACATTGGCAAAGGACTTCTTCAGTTGTTCCACCACATTGAACTGTGTTTGCGACTGATGAGTCACGTTTGCTTGCTCCTTAGGTCTCACATCTGGTGTAGGCCTCATAGCTAGTGTATCTGGCTATTTGGTAACAGCCGGGGTGATTGTAGGAGCCTTTGCCTTCAGAGGAGTGGATTCAAAGAGCTGGGAGTAGCTACCTTAGACTGCTGTGGGACTGATGCTGGGCCTGTCGATGGACTAGGTGTTGATTGAGATGGAGCATTGGTTGGCAGAGATGTGAATTCTCTAGTGAGTCTACACTTTGAACATGTGTTGTAGTCAGATTGTACTCGGGGCACTTGAGTTACAGGAATGTCATTTGGAAATGTTGATTCTTCTTCTTCCATCCATGAAAAGAGCGCTTGGTCTGGAACTATGTCTGACTGCTGCTCTATGGACATTCCTTGCATTTGAGCAGTGAGGACTACATTATCTATCTGCTGAGAGGCATATGACTGGTTTCTGGGATCAGGTGCACTACTTTGGCTACGTTGCTCCACTATCTTCTATTGCAAATTTCCTCGTGGACAATTTCAGGGCATGTGTGCATCATTACAAGGAAAACACCATGAATTAGTGTCTTTGGCTAAGTTATTCTATCCCGCAACTAGCTCTTTACTTGAACTAAGATGGACAGTCTCTATCGGTAGGGTCACTGGAACAACTTGGTTATTTGGCTGAGTTTGAGTATTTTTGCATGATCTATCTTGCCACTGATTTGACTGGTAAGGAGATTTTCTGCCTTGATAATTTTGGTAAGCTGACTTTTGATAGCTATATTGCTGCCACTTCAAAGTTGTCAGTTCATTTGTCATAGTCCACATCTGTTCTCTCATCTCATTCATCTCAATCATCAAGGGCTAGGCACAGGAGCTACACTCAAAGCCATTCCCGAGTACATGTACATAGACTAGGGAGGAGTTGCAGGAGCGCTAGTCAAAGCTGCTTCAGCCTCCGTGATGTTGAATTCTAGGAAAAATGGAATGATGGGTCTTGGTGCCAACTTTCCAGCAACTATAAGGTTATTTTCCACAGTAACAACAAGTCGATAAGCATCAGGTAAAGTATCTCTGCCAAGATCCTGTAGCATCATGGAAATGTTAGCATTAATGGACTTCAATTAGAACATAAACGCCAAATCTGGAGGCGATCGACTACCAATAGGGACTCTTTGCCAAGTTGAATGAAACCACGTGTTGAAGTCAAGCAGAGCTTCATGAAGAGCTCACTTTATGCTGGCCAGTTGATGATATAGCGAAGACCTATCGCTAGCATTTGAAAAATGCTCGTAAAACGGGGTTCCAAGATCATCCCAAGTAGCAATTGTGTTAGCTGGAAGAGTTCTATAATAGTTCAAAGACTTTCCTCAGAATGAGGCGACGAGTAATCTTAGAGCCACATTTTTGTTAGAAACCCCATGCACCAGACATATGTCTGCTAAATCTTGCAAGTGCTCCGTCGGAGTCTTTGATTCATCTCCATAAAACTTAGGAATAGCTTTTAAACCAGAGGACAGAATGGGAGCCCATGCTATAGGAGGTATCGATGCTACCAAAGGACTACCAATGTCCTAGGCTACATAATTTCTAGCAGCCATAGGTGTAGGAGATGGAGGAGAAGGGGGAGAAGGGGGAGGTGAAGGACTACCTTGCCGACCTCTCGGGAAAACATAAACTAACAGTGGTACGAGTAGGCTAGGGAATCTTGCAATTTATGACCTAGTTACAGGCCTATGACTCATACACACTTATATATCAAGTGAACATGCTAGTTCACGTCCCACCAGGCGTGCCGTAATAAGAACTATTGATGCAAGATTTTGCAGGGGGCAGCAGTCTTATGGGAAACTTAGCTACTGTGGGGACATTGTGTGCTTAGCTAAGTGACCTCCGGATTTTATCGAAGCTTGCTCTTCATTTTAGTGGGGGAGGTAAAGGGTTAAGAAGATAACTAAAAAATTTAAATCTAGACTAAAGGCGATGCACCAAATCATGAACAAAATTACCTGAGCATAGTGTTGGATGCAAAGGCTCGAACCACTAAATGTTGTTTATTAAATAAATTTTCTCAAAAGCACTTTAAAACATAAGAACACCTTCTAACTACATAGCATAATCTACTACAACTTTGGCCAACACAGAGGAGTCAAAAACATGATCTGTATTCATTAAGCTATAGAAGATTACAAAAGCTGAAGAACAAGCATTCATATATCATAGGAAAATAAATGCATAGTCTAACCATCTTATCAAAAACATGAAAATAGAAAAGGCCGAATTGATTGGCACAGTCAATTTCAAGTTCAATAAAGTATTACAAAGGACGTTTCCCAGTGCTCGGGAGTTTTTATCTATCTAACAACAACTAATAAAAGAGAAGTAGGGTCATTTATATAGGCCAATCCACTGCCTGAAAACCACAAAGAAAGACGCCTTGATCAAACATCGACGCCCCAGAACTTCTCGAGCCACCACCAAATAGAAAGATCGCTCAACACTGTGCCATCAAAGCTGTCTTAGAGAATAGAAGGCCATGTAGCAGTTGAAATGAACACATGACATTGAAGAAGAAAACATGGCGGCAAGTGAGAAAAATCGACATAGACAGCAACTCCCAGGAAATCTGCACATAAGAATATGCCACGCATCGAGCAAACAGAGTCTAGCAAAAGAATGAGGGACACCCTAGTGAAAAGCTCCAAGAGGAAGCCATGTGGGTGACGCCGAGCAAAGATAACTGCAAAGTGGGCCCAGCTCAGAAAATAGCCAGAGAAAGCCACGCGTCATGCACACGGAACTCGGCAAAAGTAAAGTGATTCGGAGCGGCAAGAATCTTTGTTTGGAGGCCATGTGGCAAGCATCAAAAAATTAAGAGTGATAAAGGACAAGGCGAAGCCATGAAGGAAAGATAACCGCAAAAGCTAGTGGTTTGTGAAATAAAGTTCACACTACCCACACCCCTGGTAGATAGTAAAAATGTGGGCCTATAGAAGGTGACACTCCTACTTGAATAATATAGGATTGTGTGAAGTGTTTAGCATGTCTTCTTGTGTGAAACTAGTCCATGTCTATTATCCTTAATCCCTGAAGTCTAAATTTATCCATTGTGTCTATTTTTTTCATTATAAATTTTCCAATTATTTCACAAATAAAATAAATTACATAGATTAATACATTCACACTATGTTATAGTTCCTTCACTATTTCAATACATTCACTATCTAAATGTATTCACTATTTTAGCACTTATGATACTTTAGAACTTACAAATTTCCATAGTTTCTCTCCATCCATATAACACTTTCCCATCTCAAAATTTACATGTTTTAGTTCTTTCATGTTTTTAACACTTTTTTTCTCAATGCTTTCTTATTTTAAACACTTCCACATCTTAGTACTTACTTATCTTAGTGCATTTACATTGTGACCTCTACAAGCTTTCAATTTTTTTTCCATACCCTATCACCCCATCCTTAGTTTATAATTTAGTCATCCTCCATAATCCATTTACATTTTCTTCCAAAATGCTAGTCCTTATCCATAAATCTCATCCCAAACCTTTAGATCCATAACCCATAACATACCCACCTATACATCTCACATCAACCTTCATTCCACATAGAATATAATTTAAACCTTAAGACTCTTTCCCTCCTTTCCCTCATCTACCACCTCCATACTAGCTCCAAACTTTAGTAATTGTATCCTTATCACTTCATACATATCACACCAATCCAAAACATTCAATTTTTTTTCCAAATCATATTTCTTACATTGTCTATCATCATAAGCCTTAGAGATATTATCCTAATCACCTCATCCATCACCAAAGGTCATCTCAATAATTATGAATATTGTCCCCATTTCTTAATTGACCATCCTTACATCATTACTACTCTTAGGATTTTTTTCCTAATCACTTCATCAACCATCTCGTATCACTCCAAAATATTGTGACTCCTCGTCTTAAACATCTCATCTACCATACTCATATTACCTCCAACTTTAGGACCCTCATCTTAATCACTTTATCCATAATCCTCACATCATCCCAAACATTCAAATTATTATCCATAATTCTCATGTCCTCTCAAGCCTTAGATATTCTTTCCTTACCACTCTATTTGACACTATTTTAACTCTTAGTAACTTGGTCCTAACTTTATCATTCATTTCAAACATTAAAATTCAAAATTTAGGGATTTTTTGTCCTAAATTCCCCTCCATACATATTAAGTATTAAAATCATTCATCCCTCCACACTTACCTTTACCCACCAACATTGTTCCATTCCTACACACATCCATATATAAATATGTATATATATTTATCTATAAAAATGAGGTAAAATAGAAACATTGTTAGATACAAATGAGAGTGTATCACATGCATCATGCAATATACAATAAAAATATAAATGGAAATACACATTTAATTTGATAACAACTTGATGAAAATAATGAAGTATATTGATGATAAAGGATAAATTTTCAATCGAAAAATAATCAAGTCCAAACAATAGATGGATTATATCCTCCCCTTAGGAAAATGATTACTGGACTAGAAACCTACAAAAAGATGGAGATACAAAAACCTCAACTATATTACATCCTTGCAAGTAGTTGAAGTATCATCAAGTGGGTCCCATTGGATCCTTGCCTTATATATCTTTCATCCTTGATGTAACAAACTTTTATGTTATAATATACAAATGAGTTCCAAAGAAAGATACCCACAATCCTACACCTACAAGGTACCCCAATCAAGAATATGTGTCACATCTATAATAAACTATGTAAGAGATCAAACATAAAACACATTAAGGATACATAAGAGGATGGGAAATAATGTAGGGTGATAGGAAACTAGAAAAATCCTCTCAAGGATGTCAAAAGGTCCAAAAAGATGTGATACAAGATTATAACCTTTTGTATAAAAAAAAATGGGATCTTTTGAAATCAAACTCTCAAGACATATGGCCACCCACTAAGAAATTTTAATCCAATCTCTTGGGATTAGCATGCTTCTACCTTAGGAAGTCAAAAAAATGTTTCTAGTATAAAAAACTTGTTATTACTTATATTGAAGCAACATAAGGTCCCCAAAAAAATAGTCCTCCAACATATCCCAACTTAACTAGTTCTAACAAGGTCGACCATATAAGTCATGGAATGGTGTCATACCAAGAAAATTGTGGTACCCGTTGTTATAAGAAAAACAAAAAAGGTAAGTAGTAATCCCACTTGAATAGTGGTCCATAAAATACATTGAAATCATGTCCTCATGCACTGAATTGACTCTCCCTATTTTACCATCTATCTTAAGATGGTAGGCTAAACCAAAATTAAATTGAAATCCTAAAGGGAGCTACAAAAATATGCACAAAATGGATGTGAACATTGTATCATGATAAAAAAAATGATCCTACAAGGAACTCCATACAAGTGCACAATATCCAACATAAATACATGTGCCGTATATGCAACACATAGATATGATAATCTTATAGGTGAAAAATGGGAAACCTTCATCAGCTTGTTTATTGTCACCATGATGGAATGATGATTACATGAATACATTGCTAGACCAATAATAAGATCTAAGGAAATTATGTTACATTTCTACTTAGAAATAGTGTGTGGATACAAGAGACCTATCAAATGCTAATGCTCTACCTTCACCCTTTAAGTACCTAGCAACAAAATTGGCAACACCACACCTCATCCCTACCTACTTAAAAAACCACTTAATATCGACATGTATATACTATTCACATTAGGATGAGATACATAAGGGCATTATGTGCCTCAAGAAACATAACCATGAAAATATCATGAAAAATTGGAACACAAATATGATTATGAGGAATAGATAGAATACTTTCCCACAATGACTCTGTAGGACTCCATATCCACTATAACCTCTTGATAATATGGATCCCCTAGAATTTTCTCTAAAATGTAGTTATATAGATCCATGCTTAGTGTAAAAATACATATTTCATGGTGCCTCCTACAAAAGGATTTAGTGACCACATTCTCCTTCCCTTTGACATAATGAACACCAAAGTCATACTTACAAAGAAACTACAACCAATTAAAATTACAAGAATTTATATCTAGATATATAAATAAGTACTATAGGTTATGATGGTCTATATGAAGCTCAAATCAATATCCAAAAATAAAATTTATACGTCACATAATTGCATGTAAGGTAACTACCAACTCAAAATCATGGTTGGGAAATTTAGCTAATGATCCTTGAGCTTCTATGGCTTATACATAGTCACTTAGCCCTCCTACATAAGTACCACAATCAAAACATCTAATAGAGCATTAGTGAACACCACAAAATCCATTAAATGACTAGGTAGTACAAGGATGGGTGCACTATTCAACCATTCCTTTAGAACACAAGAGGTTGACTCACAATTATTTTCTCACACAAACTTATTCCCTTTTCTTTGTATAAAAATAATTAAATCCATCACTCTAAAGGAGTCCCTAGAAAAGTGAATGTAATAACCCACCAATCTAATGAAATTGGGTACCTTAAAAAAATTCATGGGTGCTATCCAATCAAAATGGCTTAAATATTCAAGGGATCAACTAAAATTCCTATTAGGAGAAAATGGTGTCTCAGCCTTACAATTATAACAAGTTAATATTATATACATTGAATGGCACATAATATACTAAGAGGGGAGGTGAATTAGTAGATAATAACAACTTCATAAACCTTTACAACTATTATATAGATTTTCAACATGAAGAGCACTCAACCATACAAGCTAGTAATTAAAGCACAACACAAGATAACACATAACACTAGATATATGTGGAAACCCAAGATGGGAAAAACCATAGTGAGAAACACTCACAAGAAGGAATACAATAGGTGAATTTTACAATGTGATGTAAGCACCAACCTACCGGAGACACCAATACCCAAATAATTTTGTAGGCACCAACCTACTAGAACACCAATCCCCACCAAAAAGAGACGTGCCAATTCCCTTTCAGAACAATACAACATGCAGAACACTAGTCCTACTAGAATACATAAATAATGTTGGATTTGAAATATAACTTTGATATGCACCAAAGACACAACTGACACTCTCTCATACTGAGAATGATCCTCTAATATTAGCACTCCTTGTTTTCTTCACACTTTTGTCACATACCTTACATTCATTACACTTACTTACACTTTGTTACACCACTTCACTTATTACACAAACTATTATATTACAATCCATCTAAATATATACATGAAATTACATTAAAACTCTTCAATGTTGTCTAGGTATCCACACAAAACCGAACAACATAAGGTGGACCTAAATTCAAATTATATTAAACATGTAATAGAACGGTCCAAACACAAATTTCTTGCCACCAAGAGAACTTGACGCATTGCACCACCATAGGGACATTAAGTAGATCCTATCCTCACTCCACACACATGCTTCAAGTAATTACCACACAAACCTCAAACTTATAATATCTTGATGAACCTTCTGACACTTCAAATACCTTGCAAACTAAGCCTCACCTCCAAAAACTCAGGAAACTGATAGAACTAGTTTAAACACACTTTCCTTCCAAATTGCAGAGCTATACTACATTTTAAAAAGAAATTCCAACCATATTAATAATATATTTTCCCAAAATATATCCTTTCAGACCACCACAGTCATGCTAACTACATACCTAACATTGTATAATAAATACATTAATTATCTGAAGCTAGTCACACCATAACTAACTTGATACAAGATATTATAGATTAGATAGTCTACATACTAGAAAACATCATGCTTCTAGAACCTTAAGTCAAATGACAATTCTAGTGTTGGTATGAATAAATGTCTTGTACCTAGTTAACTCACTCATTAGGGAATTAGGGGGAATATTCACATGTTAAGTTTACTTAGGATATAGAATTCTTTCTAGAAGTCTTAGTTGGATTTTGTAGAACTTATCTTATCTAGCTTGTAATGCTTGATTCCTAAGTAGTTAGGGTGTTAGTTGTCTCATGTTATAGGATTAAGACACTTGTCACAATATTTTCTAATTCTATCTATCACCTTGCCTTTATAAGCAAGGAATCTCATGTACATTTATATATTCAACCTTAATCAATATTAAACTTGCAATGTTGAAGCAAGTATTCTTGCCATTTTCTCTCTATGGAAGATATTTTGGTCTAGCAATTGTTCTTGGGGGTGTTGAGGAGTCACCATTAACTCCTACATGGTACACTATTCATCTTTGAAAACCTTCACATTTGATAGCCTTGAAACCCTTTGATAACCACTATCAACAACAATACTTTTGACATCAGTTTGACATCAATGACAACCTATGTTCAAGAATATATCACTTTGTCACTGATGGAAAACAACAAAATGTTGGGGCCACCAAACACACCTAGTAGAATAAGTTTGATTGATTTCTTGTTTGTAGCATTTAACCACCCTATGAAATATATGGCATTCTGAGATCACTTAACAAACTACCAATCATAGACCAGTACAAAGTTTGATCTATCAGAGTAGAATCATCATCCATGCTCAACTTACATCTGGAAATCATAGGTGTTGCAAAAAGTTTACAATCTTCCATCCGGAACTTGCTTAACATCTCCTTTATGTGTTTGTGTTGTGAAATAAAAATCCCTTTGTTTGATTGAACAATCTGCATCCCTAAGAAGAAAGAAAAGTCTCATAACATAGACATCTCAAATTCATTCTACGTAGCCTTCTAGAAATTTTTTGCACATTTCTTCACTGCTACCTTGAAAAATGATGTCATCAACATAAACTACAACTATCCACATTTTTTCTCCCTCTATTTTTTATGTACAGATTACTTTCTACTAACCTCTCCAAAACCCTTATTGCTGTAAGTATCCAACCAACCTTGAATACTAAGCTCTAGGAGCTTTCTTGAGTCTATAAGCCTTCTTCAATCTGCATACATAATCTGGATTTTTGGTACACTGAAATCCTTTTGAATGTTTAATATAAAATTCTTCTTCAAGATGTCCATTCAAGAATGTTGACTTCACATCCATTTGGTACACATTGAAATTCACAAATGTTGAGAGAGCTAAGAACATCTTGATGGCCTCCAGTCTAGCCACCTGAGAAAATGTTTCCTTAGTCTATACCTTCAACTTGAGCATACCCTTTACACACAAGTATTTCTTTGTTCCCGATCACTTCACCTTCTTCATTCATCTTATTTTTAAATACCCACTTTTTTCTAATCACATTCTTATCTTTAGGCCTTTGAACAAATTCTAAAGTTACATTCTTCACGATCTAATTTAGTTCTTCCTCCATAGATTATGTCCATCCTTGTTATTTTATTGCATCTTTTTATTTCTTAGGTTCTATCTTTGATAGTAAAGAAAAATATACTTGTTCACTTGATATTTTCAACCTCTTTTGATTTTGAACTCCACTATCTTTATCATTCATGATTTGATCTATAAAGTGAATTTTTTGAACATACTTAGATGGAGTTTTTGGAACAACTTCTATGTTTTCAATGTTGCTAAGAATTGATTCTTCTTCATCTTCTCCTTTTGGAATAGTAGTATACTGAATAGTTTCATCAACCTTCACATTTAAACTTTCCACTATCCTCTTGAACCTTTTGTTATAACATTTATAAGATTTTCTTCTTAAAGAGTAACCAAGAAATATGCCTTCATCTAACCTTGAATCAAACTTACTGAAATTCTCTTCATCTCTCTTGATATAGCACTTGCTTACAAATATTCTAAGGTGCCTTATTGATGCCAATCTTCCTTTCCATATCTCATATGGAGTCTTCTCTATCTTTCACTTGATATAAAATTTGATCTAACTATATATAGGTGTTTATGTAGCTTCTCTCCATTACATATCTTGTAGATTTTCTTGACATAGCATAGTCCTTTCCACCTCTTGTACAATTCGGTTCTCTCTTTCTACAACCATTTTTCTACACAAAGTTCTAGGGGTAGAGAATTTCCTTTGGATTTCTTGATCTTCAAATAATATGTCATACTTCTCAACTGTAAATTCTCCCCCTCTATCTGATATCAAGACTTTGATTATCCTTCTAGTTTCATTCTCCACCATAGCCTTAAATGCTTTGAGATTCTCAAAATATTTTGACTTCTCTTTTAGATATTTAATATAAGTAATATTAGAATAATCATCAATCAACATCATGAAATACTTGTTTCCTTGTGGAATCTTAGTCCTCATTGGTCCATACAAATTTGTATGCACCAAATCTAATCATTTTGATGTGGAATAGTCCTTAGTAAGATATTTTTTTCTTGTCTTCTTCCCTTCATGACATGACTTTCAGCTATTTGAATGAGGTTTCTTAATCCTTGGCATATCTCGGACCAACCCCTTTGAATTAATCTTGACAATATCATCAAAATTCATGTGTTCTAACCTTCTATGCCAAAGCCAACTTTCATCCTTCTGCGCAGTGAGATAACTCTATCCATTCAATTCACTGAGATAATAAATATCACTATCTGTCCTTCTTCCTTTCATAATCACCTCACCGATACTTGATTCTTTGATTTCACAACCATAAACACTAAAGGATAACTTGTATCCTTTATCACACATCTAACTAACACTCAAAATATTGTGTTTTAAACCTTAAACATACAAAAATCATATGTCTTTATTTTTGTGACTGTCAGATTAGTATGGGCCGGTTACACTTGATCCATGAGGATACGAAGCATAATGAAGCCACTAAACATCAATCCCAATAAAGATCATTCAAATAAAGACTAAAATAGGAATCCATTAAAACTAACATGTTAAACTATGAAAGCTTCAAAAAAACCTATTCTAATCCATTGAAACTTATCCTATTGGGGGAGTGGTGTTGCATTGATGTGAAATGACGACCCTTTCCCAATCCCGTGGATAAATGAGCTTGTTTCAATCAATCTTATTGAAGAAAACTGATGAAACCATTATGAGATGTGTGATGAAACATGATTTGAATGCTAAACTAACATGATGCAAGATATTTTAACATGATTTATGCTAAGATGATTAAGATGTGTGAGTGCAAAGCTAATCTAAATGGATTTTAAACTAAAAAGATTAAACCCTAATTAACCAATAAGCTAAATGTATGCATCTATGTTATCATGGAAGCCATTAATGAAATATAAGCTAATATGTAAGTGAATTAAGCTAAATGAGTGCTAAATATGAGTGCAAATGCAAGTGATTTTAATAGCATAAGTTTGTTGTTAAAAGATGGATCCATTTGTCTCCAAATAGTGACCTATTTATAGGAGAGCAAATGAGAAATGAAGTGTTAAGATCGATAAAGCTAATCAATGGTCAAAAACGAAGATGGAGGAATGGATCATGGATTCCCATTAAGGGCTGAAAATGCAAGATGATATTTAATCAAGGGATCACATTTATCCAAAAAAACACACTTACAAGACTTGCACAAGAAGTCTTGTAAGTTAACTTGCACATGAAGTCTTGTAAGTTTGTTTCAAAAAGGAATATTCCTTTGGAATATCCTTATGGGTGAGGAAAATAGATATTTGGCAAATTTAAACAAAGTTTTAATGTGAAAAAGGGGAGGGAATATTTCATGGGAATATTAATTTTGGAGGAATGTGCAAAGGATGAATATTCCCTTGCAAGTGGGGGGAATTAGATTTAATTAGTAATTGATAATTAAACAAAGGTTTAATTATGAAATTAAAGGGAGTTAAATGATATTCATTAAATAAATGATTTAATGAAAAAGGGGAAAGTGTTATGATATTTAATTAAATAACCTAGGGTTATTTAATTAAATAAGAGGACTTAGGGATTTAAATTAAATAAATTGATGTATTTAATGTAATATGATGAAATGTTAGCATGAAAGGGGTGAATTAGCTTGATTAAATTAATTAGGTTAATAGATGCAAATGACATAATTAATTAAATAGGTAGGACAATTTAATCAATTGAGCAAAAAGATGATGGGTTTCAAGATGAAATGATGTTAGTATACCTGATTCGAGTGCATGATACCATTCAAGACATTTTTAAGTGTCTATGGTTTTACCACCATCAAGGCTTAAAGTAAACTTACCAAAAAACTTAGCAATTGAATTGTTTCCAGGGGTAATAGAACCACCTTCAAATTTCTTGTAATTCATGAACCTGATTTTATCTCCAGTCATATGACTAGAGCAACCACTATCAATAATCCAAAGGTTCTTCTCCTTTTGAGCATGCAAATCAATATGAGAAATCATACTTTTTAGACTTATTTCCTTTAGGAACCATCTTCCAAACCTTCTCCAAAACATCACTTCTTCCTTTTTCCGGTAATGAGGAACTGGCAAAATTACTTCTGTAGTTCCTTGCAATGTGTCCAACTTTTTTGCACTTGAAAAAAATGACATTAAAATTGAATAGAGGTGCAAATGCATTATTATTGAAAAAAATATTTCTTTTTACCAGAACTCTTCTACAATCCATAGCCTTATGTTCATAATCATTGCAATTAAAACTATAACCAGAGAAAGAAAAAACTTGACCTAGTATTGTATCCTTGCCTTCCGGATCTTCTCCTTTTGTTCTGCACTTGAATGGAGCCATCATTATGAGTCATAATTCCATCATTTGTCATGGTATTTTCTAATTTTTAACTTCCATAACCTATCACTTCTGAAATTTCCTTAGTATCCTTCTCTGACCATTCTATGACCTCTTTCTTTTGGTCATCAATACCTACTCCAGTTTTTCCATGCAAAGCTTTTTGACCTTCAAATATTTGATCTAGGGTTCCAGTACTTTTCTTAAACTTCAATTGTAGCTATTGTTTTATCTTCTCAAGATCTTTCCTAGCTACAACAATTTCTGCTTCAAGATTCTTATAGTCTTTTCTCATGATAGTAATTCTTTTTTTAGAACTTCTTCAAATATTTTTGCTTCTTCTACTTGAATATTCAAATCCTTTTCTATTATTTCATTGGCTCCCACTTCTACAATTTTTTCCTTCAACTTCTTGATTTATTTTTTGGCCCATAACAATTTATCCATAACACTCGCTTCTTCATTTTCTCCAGAACCTATTTCAACATCTCCTTCAGTAGTTTCAAAAGCCATGAACACAACTTTTCCATTTTCATCTCTGAATGCATCTTCATCTTCTTCCTCAGTGGAATAGTCTTCTTCCTAATTAGTGTACAAACTCTTTTGTTTACTCTAACCTTTTAATCTTCTATGAAAATATTTCTTTCCATTCTTTTGTTCAACATTGTTATTATTCTTATGGGGACACTTAGCCATAAAATTTCCAACTTCTCCACAATTGAAACACTTGAAAATTAATTTATCTTTGTACTTACCGGAACCTCTTTGTAGCTTCCTAACAAAATTAGCTTCTTCTAGATCTGATCCACAATCAAAATCTTGATAAACCTACTTCAAGATACTTTAAAAGCAACTTCCTTCCTTATAGAATCTTCACTTTCAAATCTCATTTCAAATGCAGTTTATGTTCCATGCAACTCAATCGACTTTAAAGCATTTAGATCTTTATATTCTTCAATAGCAGAGATTTTAGGATCAAACCTTCTAGGGAGAGATCTAAGTACCTTCTTTACAACAACCTTCTCTTCCAAGCTTTCACCAAGACCTCATTTATGGTTAACAACCTCATCAACCCTAATCATGAATGTAGTAGTTTTCTCATCTTCTTTAATTCTCAAACCTTCAAACTAAGATTTTTAAGTCTGCAACTTTACCTCTTTGACATTTTCATCACCTTTATAGATAGTTTCCAACTTTTCCCATATTTCCTTTTTTTTTCTGCACTCCATCACTTTGACAAATTTAGTGTTATTCAAACCACATAAAATATAAATCTTAGCCTTAGCATTGAGCTCAAAATCCCTCATTCCTTCCTAATCATAGGGAGGGATATTATCAAGAGGACCATATCCTTATACAACTGAAATCTAGATGTCCATTGCTAAATCTACTGAGAGGGGGGGTGAATTAGTAGATCAAAAAAATTCTAGAAACCTTTACAACTATTATATATGTTTTCAGCATGAAGAGAATTGAACCACACAAGCTAGTAATTAAAGCACAAAACAAGATAACACATAACATCAAATATACATGAAAACCCAATATGGGAAAAAACATGGTGACAAACACTCACAAGCACAAATATAATAAGTGAAATTTATAATGTGATGTAGGAACCAACCTACCAAAGACACCAATCCACAAGTAAATCTATAGGCATCAGCCTACTAGAGACACCAATCCCCACCAGAAAGAGACAAAAATCCCCTACCAGAACAATACAACAAATAGAACACTTGTCCTACTAGAATATATAAATAATGGTGGATTTGAAATATAAATCCGATATGCACCAGAGACACAACTAACACTCTCTCATATTGAGAATGACCCTCTGATATTTGAAATCCCTATTTTCTTCAAACTTCTATCACATACAATTCATTCATTACATTTACATACACTTTTTCAACCTAATTTAATTATTACTCACACTGTTATATTATGACAAATCTAAATATATACATGACATTACATTAACACTCTTCAATTTTGGCTACGGATCTTCACAAACTTGGATGACATAAGGTGGACCTAAATTCAAATTACATGAAACATGTAATACAATGGTGTAAACACAAATTTCTTTCCACCAAGAGAAATTGACATCTTGTGCCACCATAGGGACATTAAGTAGGTCCTATCCTCACTCCACACACATGATTTGAATTTCACAAGCTTCAAGCCATTACCACACAAACCTCAAACTTAGAATATATTGATGAACCTTTTAACACTTCAAACACCTTGCACACTAAGCCTCACCTCCAAAAACTTAGGAAATTGATAGAACTAGTATAGACACACTTTCCTTCCAAATTGTAGAGTTATAATGCATTTATGAAATAAATTCCAACCATATTAATAAATCTCTACCCAAAAGATATCCTTTTGGACCACCACACTCATGTTGACTGCATACTCGATATGATATAATGAATATATTAACTATTTGAAGGTATCACACCACAACTAACTTGATACAATATATGACACATTAGACATTCTACACACTAACAAACAACATGCTTCTAGAACCTTAAGTAAAATGAAAATTCTAGTACTACAATCTTCTTCATCTTTGAAAACCTTCACATCTAACATCCTTCACACCCTTTGATAATCGCTATCAGCAACAATCCTTCTGACATTAGTTTGACATCAATGACAACCTATGTTCAACATATATATTATCACTGTAAATCTAGAGCATTCATCATTAGGTCAAAAATTTGATGATAGATATTATGTTGGCTTTGCTTGACCTAGAAGGAAAACCTATTTTATGGGGGCACTGTATTATAATTGTGTATTTACACTATTGTATTGTGTGAGAGTTTGATACTTTTTGAGTTACCTTTGAATATCTAGTTGGTGATACTCATATGAGAAGATTTCTCTGTAAGTATATTTTAATCTTATTGATTTCAAAATGATAATATTCGGTAGATTTTAGAGTGTAGGGCTTTTCTACCGAATGGTATTTCCCCATGAAAATCAATGTGTTGTGGTATATATGATATTTATATTTATTTATATTTAGTATTTTTAGTTACTAAAAATATCTAATTTTTTTTGCATAACCTTCACCTTAAGATTAGTGTAGGAATTTTTTTTTCTACCTTAGCTTCCTTAAAAGTGGTATCAGAGCTTGATCACCCTTGGTTTTAGTTGTGAGTTGTTGGGTTTTTTTAACTAATCTAGTTTTGAGTGGGACATTGTGTAGAAGATACTGGGTGATCTTGTTACATGATTTTTTAGTTGGAAAGTTTATCAAGGAAAATAGAGGTAGAGAGATTTTATGTTAACAAATTTGAGATGTGGAAGTTGAAGATGTAGGATCTATTAATAGATCAAGATCTATGGGATGTTATTGATGAAAATGTTTCAAAGTCCATAAATTATACTTTGGTTGCTCAATATGACTTTATGGACCATAAATATGAAGGTCTAATCATATTATTCTTGGAAGACTCATTTTTAATTAATGTCCATGAAGAGACCTCTACAAAGAAACTATGGAAGAAACTTGGTGAGATATATCAAACTAAATTTTAGTCAACAAGATTTTCTTGAGGAATAAATTGTATCCCTTGATAATGGAAGAGGGTGGAAAAATTGTAGATCACTTGGAAACATTCAATATGTTGGTGCAAAAATGGAATAGGAAGAGATATTCCAGATATTTCTTGATGAAACACACTTATACTGAGAGGGGGGGATGAATCAGTATAGGTCAATCTTTTCCTTTTCACAACTTAATAAATCGCAACCATAATAATTTGAAACTTAATCATCCATAACAATAACATACATAAAAGATCTAGCAATTAAGAACATGAGAAGAATACATAATTTTACATGGAAACTCTTATGGGATAAAACCACCACAAAATATTTATTGTATAAACCTTCTTACAAATTTCATAGGCACCAAACCATTGGAGACACCAATCCCCACCACTGAGAACAAACCCAACAAGAGATGTAAATATCATCTAATAAGAGGATCCAACCTTGAAATGAACATAATGGTTGTCTTCTTGAATATTTCTACTTCAATATGCTTTACAAATATGTCCTAATGTCTTTTCATATCTACTCATAACATCATTCAAATCTTCTAATTTTTTAAAAAAATCTACCATAATTTTTCTCCAATGTCTTCCACAAAATGAGCTCAAAGAACTTTCATAATTATTCTTGAATAGTCTCTTATTCTTGAATAACCTCTTATTTCTTCTCTCCATAAGAATAATATTCCTTGAAAATTGATTGCATTTAACTCCCTTTCAACCCTCTATTCATACTTGCAAAAACACCTCTTCACCCAAGGGAGGCAACTCCTCCATGAGGGTCAACCAAAACAACCAAAAATAATTTTTATTTAATTTATTTTACTTGCCCAAGATGGGTGCTTAGATAGGGTTGGCTCAACAACAACAATTAATTTTTTTTTTGAGATCCCCAAATTGGGGTGCCAACATGAATAGGGTTGGCCTCATACAAAAGAAAAACTTAATTTTATTTTTCATTTAATTTTATTTTCCAATCTCCAATGGGGGTGAATAGAATGATAGAAGAATATTTTTTATTTTGGGGCCACCAATGCCCCAAAATGCCTTTGATATTAATGATAATTTTTTTCCAACAATCTCCCCCTTTTCATTAATGGAAACCCTGCAAAGAAATAATCTTGGAAAGCAACATGACCATACATCTCCCCCTGACCGAAATGCTCCCCTTACTCTATTTTTATCCACTTGACTAAAATGCCCCCCACTCACTCTTCTTCTCCCCCTTTTGGCATTAATGGAAAAGGCTATGGTTGAAAGATAAGACAATGAATATCTCCCCTTGAACACATGCTTTTTTTTTAGAACTTATTTACTAGATAAGAGTGATATCACTCCAAATTTCTCCATCAAGTACTCAAAATTATCTTTTGAAAGTGGCTTTGTGAAGATGCCTATAATTTGAATAAAAGAGGAAATAGTGTGTTACAGAGTGGTGTTCTAGTTTTATTCTGCATTTCTTTTATGTTGAAGATCTACTTATATGGTTTAGATATGTTGATTAGAGGTGTTCATAGGTGTTATATCTAGAATTTCTTGGTTTGGATCATTGTGTAGAAGAAGTTGTGTTTACCAGTGTGTGAATTGTGTTGCAATGTTATCTAGGAGAAGTGGTTTTACTCCACATTTCTTTTTAGTTTGGTTTCTAGTCTTGTAGTTCTAGAAGTGTGTTGACAAGGTTCATATATACCTTCAATTGAAGTTATTCATGGTTTGGTGCTTTGCAAGGAGGTTTCTTGAGTTACAAAATATAGAAGGTTGTTTGAGTGTGTAAGAGAGGGGGACCAACCATGTCAAGGCTCCAGGTCATGAAGAGCCGAGAACAAAGGGTTTCCCTAACCTACCTCAAGCTAAAGGGGTGTTTTAGATAGGGGTCAAGAATGATGAGCACTATAAAGTACTTATGCCACTCTTCGGACCTGAAATCTAAGTTTAGGCTAGGCGAGCTAGTTTTTGAAGTCAATACTGCACCTCAGATAGCTCTTTGTGTAAGGATGACCCAACATAATTCTAGGATGACAATGCAACACGCTAGTGTTTCTTTGGCACACTGGCATTTGTACGAACATAAAACATGAAATACAATATAAAATACCTAAAAATGAACTAACAACCTAGTTGGTTATTCTTAAATGAACAAAACAGAATGATAAGATGTGAAAAGTACAAATGAAGATGATAGAGAAAATAAATAGAAGCTAGGGTGATGAAGATGATCTCACAAAAATGCATGTTCGCCAACTACCTCCACACGTTCATTCACCTGCACACAAGAAAGAGGGAAAATTGTTTGGGCTATATAGTGATTTGTCTCAGTCAGACCCCCGTTTTGGTGTTTCTACCTCCACGGATAGCCAAAAATAAATGTAGTAGAAATATGTGATAAAGGAAAGCAGAGAGAGTAAAAAAACTACAAAACAATACAATGCTACTCAACCAAATCACAAAGGAGAGGAGAAAAGTGTTACCACCTCCACCCAAAAGCTCACTAGCTAATGGAGGAGAATATGGACTTGCCAAGGTTAGCAAAACTTCAACTTTGATGAAGGGAGGTCTCGCAAGGCTCCAATCCCACACTACTATGGCTTGCTTCACACTTGCTATGTGGAGTTGATGGAGTGTTATTGCTGTAATGGATTGTTGAAGCACTGCTTGAGAGTGAAGTGAATGTTGTAAATGCTAAGAGATGGCTGGAGAATGTGTGTAGAGATCAAATGAAGTGAGAATGGATCAATTTGAAGGAAGAATGAGGAAGAATAAGGCATTTTTGAGTCGGTTGGTCTAAGAGGGATGTTACAATTCATCTCCTCCAATAAGGAGTGTAATGCCTCTACCAAATCAAGATGTAGGAATTTGTTAGGGATGGAAGTACACTATGTAGACGTCTGCACGCCACCTATGCATCCCCAACAAATATTCTCTCATCGACACAACAGACATATGCCAAGTAGAAGGAAGGAAGTTGGGTTATGTGTAATTTCACCTTTGGATTTGATTTTCTAAGGTGAGTGTATATGAAAGGGAAATTTGTGTAAGGGGTTCAAATTTTCTCCTATACATTTTCCTCCACTTTAGCGAGCATAAATACTGATGAGTGCTTCGGTAAAGTAGATTGAGGAGTTAGAAGAGTTAGAAATTTATACTTGAACCATCAAGGAAGTAGACCATGATCTAGCAAACTCAAAAGTGCACGGTGAGAAAAGGACTCCATAGATACTCTCCCTCGAGAGTTTTGAACAAAAAGACTCCATAGCCCCACAAAACTATGAAGCTACATAAAGTACACCAAAGGCCCTCAGACCAATGATGAACAAAGCCTACAGACCTGCAAGGAGGAAACCGATAAGATATCTCACATGAAGGAAGCACCTTATAGTCCCACAAACCTACAAGAAGGAAACTCCCAACATCTCTCACATGGAGGAAGCCCAGAGAAGAAAGTGGTTTACAGGATCGCAGACCTGCAAGGAGGCAACCCCCAAGATCTCTCACATGGAGGAAACCTAGATGAAAGTGCCTTACAGGCCCATAGACCTATAAGGAGGCATCCCCCAAGATCTCTCACATGAGGGAAACCTAGAGAAGGCGACTCCGTAGAGTCAGAAAGTGGTTTCACAGGTGCACTTGTGAAGCGACATGTTAATCTGTAGATAAAACATGTCAGGAGACACAAAGAAACCATATAGACAAATAAGTGGATAGTCACACAGACTTTTGATAGGCTGGAAAGCTTTCAAAGGGGCCCACTCCAGGGATGTGCTATTTGAAAGTGTAACAAAGATGTTTTTTCTCAAATCGATTCACCATCAAGGAATCCTTTTGAAATATGTTCACTTCATCAAGGAATTCAAAAGGAAGAAAATGGATCCTCTCAAGGGGAAGGTTGAGGTTTCTCCCTCCTCGAAGGAAATTTTTCAATCTCTTTCTTTCTGAACCCATGATGAAGGAAACACATTCCGTTAGGGGTGCAAGTCCTAAATGCAATTTTTAAAAGAAAATTGCAAAGATTTTTGAGAAAAGATTCGTTGGGAATGAATACGTTTTTTGAAACTTTTGAGGTTGATGCTATAGCCCTCACTTAGGGTGGTGTGTGTTGAATTCAAAGGCACGTGACAACCTAAGGAGAGAAAGCAAGAATGAAAAAGTGATGTTGTGGCTCACAGGACATAACGAGATGTCATATGGTGATGTTATCACACACATCAGGGACAACACATAGGCACCAAAACATCACAACTCAAGCAAAGAAAAGAGAAATAAATCATAAGAGACAAGGAAGATTTGGTTTCATGGGGTTAGATCTGCTCATGCTTTTATAAATAAAAGGTAATCACAGTGCAAGACAAAAGGTCATCAGCCCCCACTAGATCAGGAAGAATGCACAAAAAACAAAGTAAAAACAAAAAATTGGGTCAACATGGAAGGGGAGCCTAAATGCCCCCAATGCTTTGCATTGTCCCCAATTTTCCAAAAGTCAAACACAAACATGGAAGAATGATGATACAAATAGAAGAAGGTTCATGACACAAATATCACTCTTGTATCCAAGCACCAACAAGGGTGACAAGGGTCATCCAGGAAAACATAACACAATCATGGGGGAACACATTACGCCACAGACACATCTACACTAAAGATAAAGAAGAGGCCTCCCCCTAACACTCATTGACCAAGAGGTTGTTCACTTCTGAATCTAGATCATTGTAAGGGGAAGGAGGACGAGCCTGCAATGGTGGAATATTAAGGGGAGGAGCTTCTGACCCTCCCACAACAAGGGATAAGGAACAAGGCCCCGCAAGGTCTTCTTCGCTCCGCTCTTGTGGAGCTATGGTCAGTGATTTTGTAAAGATTTCCAATAAGGCCGAAACTTCATCTAGAGAGTTAAACATGAACTTTACATGAGTGCCATGTCATACCTCAATGGATGGAGAGGGTGAAACTCGAGATTCACTGCTAGGCTCATCAAGTGACTTAGGAGAAGCTGGAGTTGCCTCCATCACAGGACAAAACAAGCTAGCACAAGACCACCTTTTGGAGAAGGTGGGCTCCAATTATGCCCTCCATTGCTAGAGGGCGCAGCCTCCACCTTTTTCTCCATCGAGGGAAATGAACTACCCATAGATGAGGCAAGAGGTGTAGAAGAGGAGGAGGATAAAATCACAATAGACACCATTGAGGTATTCGACATGTCCATGGGTCTACGAAATGGCAGGATTTCTAGGAGGGACATCAATAAGGGAAACTCAGCTAAGGGATCAATGAACACCTGTACCTTTTTGGGGTCAGGCGCAATCACAGTAGGAGCCGAAAGCGAGATTAAACTAGATTGAAAAAAAGCAGAGGGGAGGAGAGAGGAGGACACAATAAGAGGCCTTGATGCAGGGGCAGTTGACTCCTCTTCCTTTCTCCACAAAGCAGCCTACTCACCTGCTAGAGCCTTTTGATGACACTTGCGCTCATGCACAAGGTGGTTTCTTTGACTCTTTAAGCTAGAGGCTAGGAGTTGTGAAGGGATGGAAGGCTCTTGCTCAACCATAGGAGTTTCCACTACAGTCATTTCTAGTGGAGGGACATGCCCCTGAATGGGAGGAAGATGAGTAGGTTGAGAAATAATGGGGGGAGTTGGCTCTAGTGCCTTGGTAGCGAGCCTCTTCTTGTTTACTACTTTGGGAGTAGGAATAGTAGGAGGTTGTGGAAGATGAGACATAGAGGATTCCTCACGAGGACCCTTTCTTCTACCATATAGGTAGGGATAAGGTCCAAGAGGTGTAGTAGGAAGAATAGATATCTGGTTCTTGGTTTTTTCCAAGATGGTACTATCAGACTCCTTAGGTAAAGGCCAAGAGTATTCATCCAAAAAATTTCTTCGGAAAGAGAAGCATAAGAAGCACCTAGAGGATGGTCAGGCTTCTCCTTTCCCTTTTGAGAAGAGGGGGTAGCTTGCTGTTGCACCACTAGAAGGGACAGATTCAGCTATCCCTTACCCTCGGTCTTATTCTTCACATAGCTCTTGTAAAGTATTGTAAAGTAGGTCCATTCTTGGAGGGAGAGGACTGATTAGGGTGGTCCAAAAATGATCCAATGAGTAACCCCCATGGGACACCAATGGCTAGTATCCAGTGTCATGCACCACATGCACATCACCTTCATGGGAGAATTTTAAACACTTGTGAATGACAGAGGCAATTCCATTCATGGAAGCTAGCCAAGGTATGCCTAGCTTCAGCGTGATTAAATTTGACTCTAAAATAACATTGAAGACCATGTTTATAGCCCTAGGTCCAACTAGGATGGATAGGATTATCGATCCATACAATTTTATACAAAGATCATCATGCGTGTAGATGGTAGAATTTATTTTTTCATACTCCTCCTTCCATAATGAATTCAATAATAGTGTTTCTTTTGTAGTGACATTCACTCGACTCTTGGGGTTAACTAAGACCCCCATCATAATATTTCCATTGAGGTGAGTAGGAATTTAGAGGGGAGAGGGTTTGTTGTTCAAGGGCATATCCTGTGAGGTGAACATCATGTCTAGCGAGCCAGTTGTAGGCTACGTGGTAGGTGTAATCATGACCATGTTAATGTATGCCTCGGGGCGAGTGGTAGAATCGGAGGGATCAATGATTAAGTTGGTAGAATGTGATGGGAATGAATCCATGCATATCTGCAACTCACTATTTTATTTCACCATTGACTTGTTTGCATTTTGTTTACTCCCATCAAGATGAATAGTACCATCTTTGATGTAGTCTTGTATCTCGTGATGCAGGCACATAAAATGTTTGGTATCATGTCCATTGACTTGATGGTATTGATAGAAGTTATTTGCATCATACCAATTAGGGTAAGGCTCCTTCATAGGTTTGGGATTCTCCTAGGTTATGATCTTATCCTTCAACAAATTTTTCAAGATGGAGGAATAAGATTCTACTAACTTTATGAACATTCTATTACACTCAAGGCCATTATCATTCATCATGGCTACTATATTTGCAATAGCCTTTCCTTTTATTGAGATCGATACAATAAATCTACCTTCTGGATGAGAGCACAAGCAGGGTCCCCCAAACTGAACTACCATTTGTTGATATTCTCATAATATCGTACACAAATGCATGAAAGAAGGATACTTCATAAGGGCAAATGTTTCCAGCCAAGGTCTTAGCAACTTTCCTATGAATACCTTCTACACATCAGAATCAGGTAAGATGTATGAGATTTGTAAAAAGAGTGCTTGATACTACACAATGAAATCATTTATCTTTTCATTATCCCCTTGCTTGCATCAGATGAGATCCAAAAAGGTCATCTTTAGTCCGATGTTAGCTTGGAACTATCAAAGAAACTGATTCATGATTTGATCAAATGAGAAGATATAATTATCGAGTAAGGAACAATACCATTCGAGTGTTGTGTCCATAAGAGATCAAGGGAATAATTTTTCCATCAACGCATCATGATGGAAGAAGTCCGTACACATGGAGTTAAAGGAAGATACATGTGTTTGTGGGTCCAATTTTATCACCATACTTTTTGAATTTGAGAATCTCCATTCCTTGTGGGAAGGGAGTGTTTAGGATTGTCACCAACGATGGGCTATGTTGGAAGAAAGACTGAAAGATAGGCTGGGCAAAGGCTTGGGAGAGACTCGGTAGCTAGTTCTGCATGTGACCCATCTTCTGAAGTAAGCCATTTAAAACAAGGTCACTAGAAGACAAAGGACAAGTGGAACCTCCAGAACCACTACAACCAGCACCACCTCCAAAACTGCCTCTGGAGCAATTGTTGGGACCACTACCATGACCTCCACCAGAGCCACCACTATAGGTAGGTCTTCCACTAGAGCCACCTCCACTACCGAAGCCACCTCCATGACCTCCTCCAAAGCCACCTCCACTAGTTTCGCCTCCACTGCCAACGCCACCGTCACTCATTCCACCCAAGCCTCTTCTGCTAGGAGTAGTGGGAGGATTGAAATTAAATCCAAGGGGTGTTTTGTTCACCTTAAGAGTGTGGGATTCTTGAGGAGCAGAAGAGACACTGATCAGGGGCCCTGATTTGACCATGCACATGGATGTAGTGGGCATCAAAACACCTAATTTTATTTCATAGGCATTGAGCACTTCTCCTTGGGCGGTACTTGATCTAGGCCTATACAAAGGCACATAAGCTTAAATTAGATCAGTGAGGCCATGTAGAAACTCTACACTTGTTTGATCTCTCCCTAGGAATTGTCTCACCTCACTTGCAAGATTAGCGATTCTTGCCATGCTTAGTACCTTCTCTAAGTGATTCACAAGGTCTAGCAATATGTTATCTAATTCCATGAGGCTTTCAGTGGGAACATGCACAAAATAATCTTCATCTATGGATGAGGGCATAGGGGATTATAGAGGAGTATGTACATGAGTGGTTTCTTCCATAAAACCCATATCATCAACATAGTTCATAGGAAAGCTAGTAGTAAAATCATTAGTTAAACTAGTGGGAAAACTGGGGGTGAAGCTAGAGGTTACCCTCATATTATCCATCGAAAGGTGTCACACACTTCTCCTTAAAATTTACTTGAAAGTCATGGACTGGGTTGTGATGCTCATAAACCTTAAGAACACTCAGAGTTACAACAATCATGAGGTACACGAGAAAATTCTCAACACAAACAAACAAACAGATGCTGTTCACATCGGGTTCACCAAAAATGTAAGAGAGGGGGACCAACCATGTCAAGGCTCTAGGTCATGGAGAGCCAAGAGCAGAGGGTTTCCCTAACTTACCTCACTCTAAAGGGGTGTTTTAGATAGGGGTCAAGAATGATGAGCACTATAAAGTACTTATGTCGCTCTTTAGACCCGAAATCCAAGTTTAGGCTAGGCAAGCTGGTTTTCAAAGTCAATACTCCACCTCAGATAACTTTCTATCTGAGGATGACATCACCATTTTGGGATGACAGCATGATGCGTTGGCATTCGTATGGCTAAAAGATAGGAAGTACAATATAAACTGCCTAAAAATGAACTAAGAACCTAGCTGGAGATTCTTAAATGAAAACAAAATGATAAGGTGTGAAAAGTACAAATGAAGATGATATAGCAAATAAATAAAAGCTAGGGTGATGAAGATGATATCACAAAAATGCTTGTTCACCAACTAGCTCCACATGTTCATTCACCTACACACAAGCAAGAGGGAAAATTGTTGGGGTTGTATAGGGGTCTGCCTCAATTAAACACCTATTTTGGTGTTTCCACCTCCATGAATATCCAGAAAGAAATGTAGTAGAAATATGTGATAAAGGAAAGAAGAGAGAGCAAAAACACTACAAAATAGTATAATGCTACTCAACCAAATCACAAAGGAGAGGAGTGAAGCATTAACACCTCCACCTGAAATCTCACTAGACAATGGAGGAGAATATGGATTTGGCAAGGTCACCACATCCTCAAATGTGATGAAGGGAGGTCTTGCAAGAATCCAAGCCCATGTTATGGATGACAACATGCCATGTAGATGTATGTGCATTGTGCATGCATCCCCAACAAATATTCTCTCACCGACACAATAGAAAAATACCAAGTGGAAGGAAGGCAGTTGGGTGATGTGGAATTTTTATTTCAGATTTGATTTTCTAAGGTGAGGGTATGTGAAAGGGGAATTTGCGTAATGGGTGCAAATTCGTTCCAATACAAAGTGTATTGAGTGTGTACATTCTTAAGGTGAAAGTTATTGTGACAGAATTTTTTGGATTTTATGGTGTTTGTGGAATATTCCAGATTGTATTCAAGTGTGATGTGTGGTCCATGAGTCATCTTTTGATGTGAGGAAGCGTGTACTTAAATTCTAATGGTTTTTACATAGTTTTAACCAACCTTGGGTGTTTACACTAATTGTGTATTTGATTTAGTGATTGTGGAAGCATGATATGGTGTATATATATGATTTAGGTCTGAGTTAAGATGTGGTGTGTGCCAGCCTCCTACAATGATTTTAATAACTAAGCCTTTACAACCATGATTCAGAGATTGGACATCTAACCTGAATAGCCATTTTAACCATCGTGAAGGTACATTTAAATTGTCAACCCAGGGACGTGAACTTGAAATGGGTCAGCATAGTATGTGCACTAGGAGCTTCAAAGTATTCATTTGCATTCTACAACTAAGAAAGATTCAATATTGAAAGTAAATTGCATGGAAAAGAACAAAGTAAATGTTGACAATCACTCAACACTTAAACTGAGCTGAACATGCATGTCAGGAATGAAAATCTGAAAAAAAAATAGGGAACTACTCTATCCGCTTTGGCTGCAGGAATAGTCATAAAATGGAATTCTAGTGGCTGCAAGAACATACAGTGTCAGATTCTGAAATAAGTATTAAACAAAAAATAATAACTAATCTAGCTAAACTAAATGATGGATTACTCACCAAGTGGGCCCCCTTGGATGAGTATCCTCTAAAACTAATGTAATCTCAAATTCTCAACTTAGAACTTTATCTTATTCATTAGGAAATGTGAATACAAAAGAGTAGCATGTCTGGAAATGCTAGTATATTATCAAATACAACATTAATAACTCAACAACTAGGTAACCTTCGAACTCCCAGAGAAGGAGAATCTAAACCTTATTTATGCTACCAACTAAACAAGGTAGTCAACTCCCATTAATTGAGAGGATGCCATTTAGGGAAAATAGAGAAAAGAATAGAAGGGTGGCTACACATGTAGGGAATCTAGTCAGACATGCAAGTCCAAATGTAGACTCAATACTATAGTAATGCCCGTAATTGCTCAACATCGTTGAAGATCAATATAAGGTGGTTACATGCGGCTGACATGGGGAATCTCTACTGACGTCCTTCAATTGACCTTTGAATGGCTCCTCTACATGACCAGTTGGTGGATGCATTTATCAATTTAGTATCCTTAAGTATGTCTACATGGCAATGTTAGTATGCATAATAATTGCACATCTATAACCACCTTAAAGAACATTCATTAACCACATGCAAAATTAATATAGATAGTCCACATAATAGGCTAATGTCATGAAAACTGGCATAAATGGAATTAAACCCAATGTCTATTGTTTGAGGGAAACATTATAAAAATATCAACATTTAATATCAAATTTCATGTCAACTTCAACACATAAACTATAGATTCTACCCAAATTTGGACCAAAAACTAGGCTCATCACTCCCCCCAACTTAACATTTTGTTGGTCCTCCAACAAGGGAAGAACTATTTATCTACCTGGTCAAAGCTATGAAATTTCCATATGAAAACTATCTAATATTAGTGTCTGCTGAGCATGAGTCAGGGTCCCAATAGAATCCTCCCAATCTGTCAAGTATTTTCCATCTTTATCTTTCTTCACCAATATCATAGTAGTAGAATCTAAATTTTGGAATAGGCCACAAGAGGACAGGTGGCTGAAAAGTCAAGAGAAGCCACTATCAGCCCTTTTCTCTCTCAAGCTAAATGTACCTTTCAATCCTTTTTATTGTTGCATGATAGTTCTGGATGGAATGAGGTTCAGCTTGTTTCAGCTCATTAGTCAAAGTGTTACATCTTTGTGATAGATATCCTTTCATGGTGTCCTCTTTTGTTGCTGTCTTTACCTCATATTCAATGTAAATTGCCTCAATCCAAGGCATAATTGTTTTACCATAACTAGGCCTGAAAAGCATTCTGTTCCATTCTCTATAAATATCCTTGGGGTTTCTTGATTCTTCTCTAATGGCCAAAGGGATATTGGATTCCCTCTTCCTATAAGCATTATATTGCTCTCCCCAACTAATCTCATTTTGCACCCAAGACATGAATTCTCTCAGTTGGATATCTCCAACATATAGCAGTGGGTTCAGGTCTTGGTCTTGAGTTACAAAAATATTATGTAAATAAAACTCACATAACAAATTTTTCATTTTAAGGGGAGGCAATCCTATAAGCATTGAAAAATTTAGTGGGAGTCTCAATTGAGGGATTCAAACCTGAGATATGCCTTGATAGCTTAAAAGAGATATTTTTCCTTTAGGTGCAGAGCATAAACTCTTGGAGGAGTTCTGCATTCTAAAATTTGTGGCAACAGGGTTGCAATCTTGCCCACCTTCTCCTTTAGAGAGGAAATATCCTCATTCTTATCTTCAATAATTTCATCCTTCTCTTGAATTTCCTTTTTCAATCTTTTCTTTTCCTTTCTCCATTCTTCATCTCGCCTTTTTATCTCTTTCCATAAATTCAAAATTGTTGTATGCACTAAAAAATTAGGAGGGTTATGAATTCCTACCAGGATTTTTGTCGATGGTTGCACCCCATATAGTACTATTTGCATATATTCAAGTTGTCCTATCGGCTCAAGCTACAGAGGTAAAATTTATTCTCCCACTTCTAGTTGCATGGCCTCTTGTTCTAGTTCTTGTAGTTGTTGTAGGAACTCCTGATCTAATTCTTGGTCTTGCTGCAGGAACTCCAAATTTTCTTCATGCTCTCAAGTTTCAACTTCTTCTACAATGGTAACAAGATCTGCCAAGCTCACTTTTGCTGCCTCTTCGAATACATAATTTTCTTTGACATTTTCCCGCCCCATTGGGGCTTTTGTGCTCTTATGTGATGTCCTTCCATGCTTAGGTTTTTCCCATGTTAGAATATCAACAACTAGTTTTGATTTCTTAAGAGGGCTCTCACATTTTCCTTTGGCTACAAGATGAATAGTGTTAGCCTTTCTCTTCTTAGCACTCGACACCTCTTTTTCCATAGGCTATGTTTTGGATTTTCTTTTTCCTGCCTCTACCTCCTTCTTCTATGCCCTAGTTATTACTAGGGTTTCAAGTGGAACATCATCATCATAATTCAATGAAGAACTTTGTTTTTTAGAGTGCCATGTTTCAGAGGAACTAATGTCTATGGCCCCTTTTGCTACAGGAGGATTCATACTAGAGACAACACTAGAGGTTGAAGCACTAGGGGTGGCTTTAGCCATGCTTAATCTCCTGGTAGACCTACGTGGTTTAGGTAAAGCCCTATATTGTAGCTACTCGGGTCTAAATTGATTAACATTTACAAATTCCTCCCAGGTCATCTCGGGTGCTACATCATGCAAATATTTTTCAACCAAAAATTTAATGAGGCAATGGTATGAGACTAAGTTGTCCCTACCTTTTTGACTTTTAGCCACCATGATGGAGAGAAGGTTGTATAAGACGTTAGGCAGATTCATCCTTCTCTCGTGCCTCATGTGACTCAAAACTTTAAAATGTACTGAATGTAGGTTTGAAAATCGAACTGCACAAGTGATGTTCCTGATAATGTGGATGGCTACTTGATTCCATGGCTCGGGCAGATAGGTTCTTTTGGCACCCTGCTTGTCTATACTGATTGGAGGGTCACCATGTATTGTGAATATGGCCCTTGTTGACCTGATGTCTCTAGAAACAGGGTAATGATCACCGTCAGCAGGTAACCCTGTAACTTCTGCAATTATTTTCTCATTTGCCACAACCTCTAGTACTTTTGCTGTGGCTTTTCCCTTTGAAAATGTTTGGGCGAACTCTAGTGCAATGCCTTCATCAAAACCATCCAGGTTTAGGAAGTAGTCCAACCGGCCATAGTTTCTACAATTAGGCAGGCACTGTGCATTCTGAAATAAGGTATCATGAACCGAAGGCTCATTTTGAATTAGTTTGCCTCCCATTTTCTGAAATCACTATCACTTTGCAAAATTCCTTTCTTGTAATTCTGTTCTAAAAAGAAATTCCTTTCTACAATACTTGTTAGCTGAATTGTCCTACACCAATGTCAACTGAATTTTCCTTCTCTATTTTTTTTACCTTTTGCAATTCAAGATTAAGATGGGGTTAATAATGGAAAAGACATGGTAATAAAAAGGAGTAATGATGAAAAGAAATGGCTGTGACAATTTAGTGTCACATCATAGATGCGAGTCGTCCCTCATTTCAAATTTTAAATCAGCTCAGCTAGATTTGCTGATGAAGACAAAAAAAGAGATTCATTTCACAGTCAAAATATGTCAAGGAAATATTGAATGGAAGACTCTAAACCGATATACACTCCTATGGTTACAATTTTCAAATTAAAAAAGAATGGTGAATCTCCTAACAATAATCAAAGAAAGTATAGATCAATTATTGGTGGACCACTATATCTAACTACTACTAGAATAGATACCATGCATGTAGTTTGTCCTGTGTTTGGATTTCAAGAAGATCCTAGAGAATCACATGTGGCAACAATAAAGAGGATATTCAGATATTTACAAGGAACTCTTGACTATGGTCTAGATATCCAAAGGAGACTAATTTCTCTTTAAGTTCCTATATAGATGCAGATTGGGCAGGTTGTGTGGATGATAGAAGAATTACAAGTGGAGGTGATTTATTTCTTGGAAGAAGATTGGTTTCTTGGCTAAGAAAAAAGTAGAATTCAATATCTCTATCTACTTTAGAAGAAGAGTATATTGTTGTATCATCTTGTTGTACATATGTGTTGTGAATGAAGTAGACATTGAAGGATATCAAAATATCATATAATGAACCTATTTCTATCTTGTGTGATAACACAAGTGTTATCAATATATCAAAGAATTTGGTAATCCACTCAAGGACAAAGCATATCTCAATATAGTATCACTTTCTAAGAGAGAAGGTTGTAGAAAATGAGGTGAAGCTAGAGTATGTGCCTACAAAGGATCAATTTATAGATATTTTTACCAAGGATCTTCCTACAAATACTTTTGAGTATCTCCTATAGAAGTTAGGGGTTATTGCTCCTCCTTTCAATTAGATGTATAAGTGCATGCATATGTCCAAGAAGCATTTCAAGATACATTCTTGGTCCTTGATCATTCTGAAGGATACCTCTCAAGGGGAGTAGGTAGTAGTATTGTTGGTTGGTGAAGTCAAATGAAGCATATTTTGTGCTCCTAAGGGGGGAGCGCAGAAAAGTAAGTGCAGTGAAGAGAGAGTGCAATTTCTTGTTGGTGTTGCAAGTGGTGTATGTAGATGTAAAAATCAAGGATTCTATGCAGGTGATGTGTAAAATGTGTAGGTGTTTCTCTTTAAAGCCTTTCAAAGGGGGAGAGAAAGAGATTTTAATACAGGAAAGAGAGTTAGATGAGCTTATGAAACTTTTCCATCGATGTCAAAGGTGGAGAGAGTTGGTTGAAAAAACATAGTGTAGAAGCAAATATGGTCTAAAGACCATAGGGGGAAAGAGTGCTCATGAGCAAGAGAATGAAAATGGTGAGAGATTCCCCGATCAGAGGGAGTGTTGTTTTTTGCAGAGTTATTGTTGGTTACTTTTTTTATTGATGGTTTTTCATATTTGGTGTTACCATGAATGAGAAAGGGGTAATTTGTTTCATATATGATGTTGGTGTTGTCATTGATGTCAACAGTTTTGGGTGTTGGTCATTGATGTCAACTATATGGAGATTGTGTGGTTAAGTTATTGGAAGGTTGGAATTGATATAGTTGGGGAGATTATTGGAGCCTATTTGTGTTGATAATATTTTTGGTAGTATGGATGTGTTTCGGTTAATAAGAAGTGTTGAATATGATATGAATGTGTTGAAGAGGTGTTAGTAGTGTTTTATTTGTAGTTGGATTACTTGGTTTCCAAGTTCTTTTGAGAAAAAATGAATAAAAGGGCTTATAGTGTGATAGAGTGATGTTCAATTTTATAATCCGCATTTCTTCATGGCTGAAGTTATGGTTGTGTGGTTTGGATATGTTGATCAAAGGGGTTTAGAGGTGTTATATCCAGAGTTTGAGGTTTTGGATTATACATTGGTACAATTTGTGTTCACCAGTGTGTGTTTGTGAAGAAGTTTGTCTAGGAAAAATGAGATTGCTCTACATTTATCTGCATTGAGGTTTATTGTCTTATGGATTTAGGGACATGATTATAATGTATGTATCTACTTTGCCTTGAGGTTTTAGGTGCTGAGGTGTTTTCCAAAGTTGGTTAGTTAGTTGGATGTTTGTGCCAGTGTGTGGTTGCATAGAATGATGGTGTTCTCATTTTTAGGTGGTTGTGATAGAGTTACAAAATATTTTGATGATGCTAGAATATTTTGAGATTTTGTATAGATATTGTGGAGTGTTGCTATGTGGTCCATAAATTTGTCTTCAGACCTGGTTAAGCATGAAATTAATTGTTAAGGGAATTAATACAGGTTTGGTCGAACTGGCATGTTAGTGCTAATTACAGAAGTGGTGTGTTGTTTGTGGAATATTTTCAAAGTGTTTTAGTGTAGAATTAGGTCCTAGTTAACTCATAGTTTGGTCTTCCTTCACTTCTTTCCATCGTGGAAGTTTTTGGTGCCAACCTAATTTGTAATTGCATGTTTGAGGTGCATAGCCAACCTTGGAGAATGTTTTCAAGGTTGTGGTTAGTATATAAGAAAGGTAAATCATTGGATATGAGTGTGGATATTTATAAGGCGTGTGAAAGAGGTAAATTTAATTAAGTTTTGTGATATGAGTGTAAGCTTAATACCTAAGACTCCAAAGTAGTGAGCAGAAGGGTCTACATTTGTAGTGTACCTGAAGTTACTGAAGTCAATGAGCTAAAGGTTGCAGATGGTTAAAATTTGTTATGCTATATATTCTTGTTGCTCTAAGATGGATTTCTCTTTGTAACAATTCCTTTCTTTCTTATTTCTAATCTGAAAGTGAGTCATTGGTAGTGAGCCCTTCTTTCTTTTGGGTAGTGAGCCTATTGTATTTGGTGTTGCTATTACTTTATTTTTACCTTCATGGTTTTTCAATGTAAATCTAGTGTTCTATTGTGCATTGTGTTTTGATATGTTGTTTTTTCACTTGTTTACTTCTATAATAAATCTGATTAAGGGTTTAAGGACTAATAAATATTTTAATGTTAATGGGGGGTTTGATGTTTTAATATACAATTGATTCACCCCCCGTCTTAGTTGCCTTGTGCATCTAACACCCTTAGGAGTGATCCTTCTTCTTTTTCTAGGAAATGATCTCATAGAAATGAGCCTAATTATATTTGGTGTTGCTATTCATATATATGTGAGCTAATCCTCACCATGGTTTTTCCCTGATTAGGGTTTTTGACGTAAATCTGGTGTTTAATTGTCTTTGGTTGTGTTTGCATTGTTGTTTCATATGTTTACATTCTACTAATGCTTAATGAGGGTTTAAATTTTGATAAGGGTTTGAAATTTAATGAGGGATTGAATGATTTAATGTACAACTAATTCACCTCCATCTCTCAATTATCTTGTGCATCGAACAAAAGTAACCAAAATTTCTAATAAAATATTAATTGGAAACTTTGAGGATAAAAATAAAGCTATGAATCAATATAAAAATAGTTTAGTATTAGAGAATATTATAGTTAATAAGATATATGAAATGATAATGGAAAAATCAAACCATTCCAAACTTATCCAAAAACTAAAGGAAATCATGGCATAATAAACGCATAGTAAGTTGTTAGTTTGCACTAGGAGATTGGGCTTGTCTTTACAATTCAAGGCATTATGAATTCAAATTTAAGCTCCATACAAGATATTTGGGGCCCTATGAGATGGAAAACATATTAAAGAACGGATAAATATCATTTATTCCTATTAATTGTTGCTAGAGAGAACTTCTAATCAATGGGCATAGATTTAGAGTGTACCAAAAATAAATTTCTAGAGAGGAATTTATTGTAGAATTGTAAAATCACTTTGAAAACTACATTATAGAAGATATTTACTCCATGGGAGTGGAGATATAACTACTTTTGAATAAATAAATAAAAATGGTTGAGGATTGAAAATGAAAATAATGGTCCATAGGTGGGAGGAAATTGAAAATAGATAATTATAGTACTCTCCATAAATATTAGTAGCATCCTAACAAATTAAAATTATTCAAAATATCTCTATAGTATACCAATTCAATATAAAAAATAGATCAAATTGGCTCCAAGATTACAAAGCATTAGCATTATCACATCTATTTTTTGTAAATGTACAATATTATAGATTTGTACATTTAGGAAGGTATGTTCACATGTTTAGAATAAGGTGTGGGCCCATATTTTTTGTTGGTTTAAATAGTTATAAAATTAACTAGTAATAAAATAATTATTCACTATTATTACACATATGTGATGATGTAACTAAGATAATAGAGGTGAAACTTTGGGGGAGTTAGATAATTTTTCATCATAAGGATTTTGTACACGAAATTTGGTAAATACAACTACCTATTTTGTGATATGGTATCACACTTGACATAATTGTCTCAATTAAAGCCATAAGTATGATCATTATTATTATTGTACCAATATTAATGATCAATTATATCACCATTCTTTTTATTAAGAGGGGTAAACACTTTTGACCCAGATCTATGAACTGGTGAGGTCACAAATAGGGGACCTCATCCCCAATAAATTTTTTCAATAATTACACCCCAATGGGGTTTGAGCCTTGATGTCAAGAATAACAACACAAAAAATTAACCATCACACCATGTCACTATTGGCTATTATATCCCCATTCTTGCTATAATGAGAAATTATGATTCCAAATATGGAATAAGACCATGCCATTTATTTACTATACTTTACTTAGGTGGTTCTTATTTGAATAAAGTATAAGTAGCTTTTTTTAGCATTTTATTGACTATAACATACCACCCTTGCATATAATAATGTGATTCATATAGCCTTCCAAATCCCATTTGTTGTAGTTAACCAAATTCAATGGCATAATACTTCTAGTTTCTAGGGGTGTAATTTCATCCCTATTTGTTGTATACACCTAAAATTGGTCTCGAGAATCCGATTAATTAAATACAAATTATTTGATTAATTATCCTAAATTCCTCTACTATTGAATAAATAAAAATATTTGTTTATATAGTTCACGTTTAAATTCACATAAATTCTTCTAATTCTTCTAATATGTCATCTTAATTAAATAAACAAAATTGAATACTATGTTTGATTTGATTATCATTTCCCTATTTTATTCTATCACATCAATCTTAAATTAATTAAATAAAGATCAAACAATTTATTGATTAATTACCATATTCTTCTATTTTAATTTAATAAACAAATTCCATAGTTTGTTCTATTAAATTATTTATCTCTCTTTTGCTAATTTAAATAATCAAAAATATTTAAATAAAGGTATAGACAATATTCCTCTATATTTCCTCAAAATCAAATTAGATATCCTATGTCTAATTTATGTCAAAAATATGTCAAAATTAATTGATTCAAACTTCACAGGAAGATTTGGAGAAAAATTGGAGAGCAATTGGAAATCCATCTCTCAATCCTCTTCCATCAATCCTTCCTATTCTCTTGCCTGGTGTTTTCATGGGTAGAGACAATTCCCAAAATCTTCTCAATCTCCTTTGTCTCTCACCATTCAATCCTCTAGATTGAATCCAAGCCTCTACTTTGCTATCCCTATGCAAAGCTGCTGCCAGGAAATCTATAAATACAGCTATATTCAACAAAGAAAGGATCCCAGATTATCAAGTTTATGCAATCTTATTCTACAGAAAAAAGCATCAAGAATCAAGCCTCAAGCAATTCAAGCATCCAACATTTGAGAATCATAATCATGGCTGCCTCCTATAGCTTCATTCATCAATTTTCATGTCAATTCATGTTACAATAGTTTCTTTTATCATTTAGCATTATCATATAGTTTCACAACATTCGATTCTTTAGATTTTCATTTTAATAGTTATAGTGTTTCATTTAAATCTAAGAGCACTGTAACTTAATAAATCTTTAAAGATAGGAGACAATGAGATGCTTTCAGTAGATTTATTTCTTTAGATTAGTTTATTTGCTTAATCTTTGATACAATGTTTCATTAAGAAGTGTTTTCCTTTGTTTACTTATTCACACTTACAATTTGGCACCCACCATGAGGCATTAACCCCATATTTTGAATTTTTTTTTGAAAAGTGTCACACAGGTTTCCGGCGTGTTTTGTTTCAGCGCTTCCATCAAAAACTATAACGCATCCGTGGAAAACTATGGCACTTTCATGCTCTATTTCAGTGCTTCCGTGAAACTATAGAACATCCACTAAATGTTTTAGCGCTTCCATGAACTATTTCGGTGCATTGGTCACCCATCTCCAGTGTAGCTAATATAGCACTTCCGCGAACAAATTTGGCACTTCGGTACTCTATTTTAGCGCTTTCAGTTTTAGTGTATCTAGTAAATGCTATAGCACTTTTGTAATTTTTTATCTGGATCCGACGTGACCGCAGCCAAAATTTCATTTTGATACATTTGGACTAAAATGAACCAATCCTAGGATAATCATTTGGTTTAAAATCTATCAATCCTAGGGTAGCCATTTTGGTTTAAAATTTATCAATCCTAGGGTAGCCATCACACTTTTTCTATATTAGTTAAAATGGAAACCATGATTTTTGTGAAGCAAAATCTTCACATAGATTAGAAAAATTTGTCTTTTGGGCTTAAAACAAATCATTTATCTATTATGCTTGTGTGGTGAATAGGCTTATGCTCTCCCCTTAACTAGGTGATCAAAGTGTCAGACTCATCCTTTATTTTGATGAAAATTTACACTTATGTTAAAACCTTTAGAAGGCTTGCCGTAGTGGGAAAAAGTACTCACCCTACGGGAATGCCTAAAGCCAAGGATTCCAACCCACTCTAATCAAAATGCAAGTTGTTAATGAAAGTCCAACTTGACGGAAGTGTGCAAGATAACCATCCCCAAAATCTTTGTTCTAAAGATTGGGAGGTCTCCTGAGGGAGTTTATCAATTGTTGCACCACACGCAAACCCTATCTAAGAACCATAGCATAGTATCCAACTGATTCAGTAACCAGACATTGAAATACTCACGTTGCAAGGGGAGGGAAGAATCTGCCCCCAAGACACTCACCATAAAATTCCCAAGGACCATTTTCTTAGAGGACGAGAAATCCAACTTTGAGTATGCACCTAAAAATGACAAAAAATGGGCGCCCTCTAGGGGGTGACACTGTTGTGTGAGTCAACGCAATTTTAAGATGTGGGTTGTTGAGTATAATGATGAATTTTTTTACTTTAAGAATGAGTATGTCTGAAAGTATATATTTGTTAAAACAAACTAGTGAAAATCAATAAGGACCATTCATGGTTCTTGAATATACACTATCTATTTGGATTCTAAAACAATTATTCTATAATTTGCTTGCTGTGTTTTAAAAAAAAAAAATCAGACAAAAGATCATCCAGAAAACTACAAATCAAATCAGGGTAGAAAAATTCACGATTTGAGAGTGGAAATCAACCAAGTTTGTCAAGAAAACCATCGAAGTCAACAAACCCAAGAGGCCACTTGTTACCAAAATATTTTGAGAAAAAGGAATTTCTTATATCAAATTTGAAAGATCTTATTACAACACAAAACCTTCATTCATAGGTATCACAATTTCGCTAGAGGTCATACTCTTGATTACACTATAGAACCTCTTTATTCATGAGCTTTCTTTCAAAGGAGATCCCTCACACAATATCATAATCATAGTCAACGCATACGTCAGTCCTACATCCCACAACCGATGATAGAATATGCCACAAGGCCGAGTCAAATTTTGCAATAAAGAGTCTTGAACATCAACCCTCCACCAAGTGCTCTAGAAATCTGTTTCAGTGCTTTAAGACTCTGTTTTAGCACTTCCATAAAATAGCACTTCCAAGCACTATTTTAGCACTTTCATAAAATAGCGCTTTCAGGCATTGTTTTAGTGCTTCTGAGCACTGTTATAGCGCTTACACAAAATAGCACTTCTTAGCACTATTTTAGTGCATCCACAAAGATAGCGCTTCCATCATCTATTTCAGCGCTTTTGAACTCTATTTTAGCACTTCTGTGAAATAGCGCTTTCAAAAATAGAGAGTTCCAAAACATATTAGTGAGTTTGTTTGTCATCTATACACGGATTTTTTTCAAAAAAAAAGTATCTTTTAATAGAGTCATTGTATAGAAACCAAGATTAGATAGGTTCCTACAAGTTCCCAGTCTTTTCAACTAAAACACAGATCTTGCAAATCCTAAAGTGTCAAATCAAAACAAAATCTTGATTATTACGCTAAAGTTTCATCATCAGGATATTATCATCATATTATCACGAAACAAGGCATATTAATCAAATTTTTAACCTAGTCTTATCAATAAGATATATCATCTTATTTGACTTTGTTAAAAATTCACTTGACATTTTCCAGCATAGAAGATCAAAGTTTGGAAGAAAGAAAAAAACACTTGTATGCCAATCTTCACTAGGTTACAAAAACAGAGGCTCTTAGAAAAGGAACTTGAAACATCAAACACAATAGTAGAAGAAAATCCCTAGAATAGTCTAAATCGAAGTGAAAAAATGAAATAACTCTAGAAGACATACAAACAGCTCATTAGGATCCAAAATTCCATAAATTCATGGAAAAGGTCTTAGAGTAGGACATGGAGAAATACCTCTTAATGTTGGCCGAATCAGGTGCTAATCTTCCCAAAGACTTTGATGTAAATCGCCTAAGAGAAGCACTTGGAACAAATGAAACCAAAATACCACAACACACACAAGGTGTAGATCCGATTATTGCCTCAACATCCCAAATGTAGAACTTACAACAACAAATACAAGACATGACAAAAGGAAACACCAAAAGGTATGCAATACAGGATATTTGTCCTTATCTTTTTGACTCAATAGTCAACATGATATCTTTTCCTCGACACTGTGAATTCCCCAAGTATGACAAATACAATGGAAAGATAGATCCGATCGATCATATCTAAGAATTCAAGACCATGAGCCTAGATTTTGCTCAAGAGGAAACTTACCTGATGAGATTATTCCCAAGAAGCTTGGGTGGCTCGTGTATGGAATGGTTTTCCAAATTACAACCAGGAATAAGGACTTTTGAAGAACTTGTCAACAAATTCATATCCCAGTATTCTTTTAACATCCAACACGATGTCATGATAAAGATCTGTATAACATGAAACAAAACAAAGGGGAGACATTCTTGTCTTTTTTACAAAGATGGTGATGACTATTCACTAGATATCCTCGCTCCATTCTTGAGGAAGAGAAAATGGAGTTGTTCATAGACAATTTGATGGACGAGATGAGTTATAGACTTGAGTTACAATGTCCTCCTACATTCGAAAAGGTGATAGAAAATGGCCTTAAGATTGAAGAAGCGCTAGTAAAAAGAGGGGTTATTAAACATTACAACGACAAATCGAATAACACAAACTCCTCAAATCAATACCCAAACAATGACAAACCAAAATTTTTGGCAAAAGAACATAAATATGGGGACTAACAAAATGATAAGTGATTTAAAAAATGCCAAACCAGTTTTCAACTTGACAGCATCTACTTCAAAAAAAAATCAAAACAATGATCAAATCGTCAAGTAAAATGTCATTCAAAACAACGAAATCACAAAACTGCAAGCATACCAAAAATCATCAAACCAACATAGGTTCACACCTTTAGGCCAAACATTGGAATTAGCGATGAAAGAACTAGTCACAAGTGGTCTTATCACTACGCAGGAAGAAAGATTCTAGGATCCAAAGGTCAAACCACTATGGTGGAATGACGTAGATTATTGCAACTTTCACAACAATAAAGGCCACAAAACTAATGATTGCATGGAGTTAAAACACGCAATTCAAGATCTGATTGACAATAACAAGATATATGTAGAGGGACACCAAAACAATAATGATCATATAGCCTTCAAGGAACCTTTACCAAACTATGACAAAGGAGCATCATCTTCTACAAACAACAAAGGTAAAAATATCAATCATGTCTACGATAAAATGATCCTTTGTCTCATCGAAGTGGAAAATGATAATATAGTTGGTCATAACATGGGTAAACACAAAACCAATGACACTACCCCTTGGATTTTCTCCCAAGCATACAAGTCTTTGAAAATCAAATAAACATTTTAAAAATCAGAGAAGGACAGGACTATCAACTAGCAAATGTAATGACAAGGGGGAAATCCAAGGTAGTCTTAAAGGGAGTTGCGCCTAAAAACACAACTCTGCCTCCATCTCATTACAACAGTGTTGATTAAGTTCAAAACATTCTAGCGCAGATATCAATACTAGAACTCCTCCAACTATCACCATCACATAAGGAGGTTGTAGAACAAGCACTAGTTGCCACTACAGTACTGAAAAATCTAGATGTTTGCCAATTCCAAGCTATGGTGGGGCATTTGACTACACCACACTATCTATCATTCTCTGAATAGGATGATGTGTCACTTAACCATCCCCATAACACCACACTCCATATTGAAGTCTTGATCCATAATCATCATGTCAAAAGAGTCTTAATAGATGGGGGAGCTAGTTTCAACATTTGCACTCTAAATTTAATTCGTGCACTAGGGTATTCAGATGATGCTATTGATGCCCGAAGGAAAATGACAATAAAGGCATATGATGAGAAAGAGAGATCTTCTAAGGGACTAATTGTGTTACCCATTCAAGTGGGACCAATGATGGAACACATAACATGCCAGGTACTAGAAAAAGAGTTGACTTACAACATACCCTTAGGACGCCCATGGATCCATGAAATGCAGGCAGTACCTTCCACATATCACCAATGCTTAAAATTCCTAGTAAATGGATAGGAGGTGACTATATCAGCTAAATATAATCATCCTCAACATTGTGACACACTTAGAATCTCTCAAGAAAACTTTGTGCCTCACAATAGGGAAGCATCTAGTTCAAAGTCATCGAATGAGGAAAAACATCCAAATATCACCACCAAGTGGGTAGAGAAAAAGGATAAATCAAAAGATAAAAGTCTTGTTGATACTCAATTATTAGACAAACTAGATCCCCAAAATTCTTTATTAGAGAAATTTCAAGAACACGTCCAGTTGATAGACAAGGGAATGGGACAATATTATATTGAGCAATCGGTTAATCTTTCACAATTGATGCCATCTCCAAAGCAATATGGCCAACCATCAATGATCAAACATCAAACATCACTACCTATCACAATTCTAGAAGAAAGATTTGTAAAAGCCACTACTATAGAGGATGAATTAGACAACAAGGCTATCCTCGATTGGTTATACAAAGATGAAGAACCATCAACATCAAAAAATATCAATATCAAGAATATCAATATCAATACAAACAAATATGGCAAAGGGAAGGCTATCCTAGAAAAAATGGGTTATGAGGGACAGGGACCTGTTGGAAAAAGGAAGGCATTGTAGAACCTATTCAACCTCTCACTCTTCATTCAAAAGATAAGACAGGGCTGGGATATTAAGAAGAACAAAAACAAGAAATGAAAAAGAAGGTTGTTGAAAGAATCCTTTAGGTTAGAGATAGCTCTGAAACGGATTCAAATGAGTATGAATGGGATCTGTGTTCCAATATATCTTACACCAATATCCAAATTGATGTAATAAAACAATATGCACCTATGCGTGAGGAGGGATAGAGCTCTGGGTCTAGACCATTCGTATTAGGATCACTAAATATCGATGACTCAAGTGGGGATGGACAAATATCAAGTGAACTAGACGATCTTGAAGAGGGTACCATCATTGATCTTGACATCCCTAACAAAAACTATTTTGACAGAGCTGTACTAACCCTCACCCCCATTAACCTAAGTCAGTCTGATGACTTCATGTCTTTAGTCCATCCCGAACTTATTGACTAGGAACCTGTTGAACCTATAAATGTACCCATATTTGCAAATGATGATGCCATCATAAATTTCCTATGTTGTGACCAACCTGGTACAAGTTCTATTCATAATTCTCATAACAATGTGACTCAGAAGGAGGGTGTCAAATATTACAATTGCAAAAGTAAAAATAGGGATAATAGATTTAATGGTGAAAACCATTCTATGGCAGCATTAGATCTTGAAAAAGAAAAAATAAAGAACGCATCTAATGGTGAAAACCTCTTTGAGGCACTGAAAGATGGGAGATTTGACACTCTTCTAGAGCATTATCATGAACGATCATCAGTTCTGGTGGAGCCAACACAGTTTGTAAACATTGGCACTGAAGAAAGAGCAAAAATCTTACATCTGGTAGAATCTGTGACAGATCAAGAGAGACCAGAATTTATCAAATTCTTTAAGGAAAGAAGCATTAACTTTGCTTAGTCATATTCTGACATGCCAGGCTTGGATCCAAGCCTTCTCATGCATCATTTGTCTTTGCCTACAGGAATCAAGCCTGTAAAGCAAAAGTTGAGAAAAATGCATCCCCATATCACATTAATGGTAAAGGCTAAGCTAAAGAAATTATTAGATGTTGGATTCATAGGGTCTATTGATTATGCTGGATGGATATTGAATATTGTACCTGTCTCAAAGCCAGACAATAGCATTAGGATATGTACAGATTTCAGCGACCTGAATAAAGCATGCCCAAAGGATGATTTCCCATTACCTAATAAAGACATCATTGTAGACTTAATGGCAGGGCATGTGATGTTGTCAATAATGGACGGTTTCTCTAGATACAACCAAATTAAGATAGCTCCAAAAGATTAAGAGAATAATGCATTTACATGTCCATGGGGAACCTTCTGCTAGAATGTCATGCCATTTGGTTTGAAAAATGCAGGAGCAACCTATCAAAGAGCAATGACCATAATCTTACATGATATGATGCACACCTTTATGGAGGATTACGTGGATGATATTCTAGCTAAATATTGTACTAGGGAAGGACATTTGCATATCCTGAGAAAAATCTTCACAAGGCTAGAGAAATTCAATGTGAGGCTAAAACCCAAGAAGTGTGTCTTTGGGGTCACATCAGAAAAACTCTTGGGATATATAGTCTCAAAAAAGGGCATTGAAGTAGATCCAGCAAAATTCAAGGTAATAATGGAAATGTCGCCTCCCAAAAATATCAATCAACTCAGGTCACTACAGGGAAGGCTCCAATCAATCAGGAGATTTATCTCCTAGATGGCGGACAAAAGTCATCGATTCAATCATCTATTGCATAAATTTTTTTTTTTCAAATAGGATAATGGGTGTGAAACAACGTTCGATCAAATAAAGTAATATCTAATGTCACTGCCTATTCTCATGTTGCCTATAGAAAGAAGACCTCTGATACTATACATTGCAACAACAAATATCTCTTTAGGAGCATTATTGGCACATGAAGATTATGAAGGAAAGGAACACACCATCTACTGCATTAGCAAAACTTTGAATGGCTATGAAATAAACTACACTATCATTGATAAATCTTTCTTGGCGGTGGTGTTTTCTACTCAACAATTGTGACATTATATGCTGACTCACACAATCAGGCTTATAGCAAAAATTGACCGCTTAAAATATCTACTCAGTAAGGTTGCCTTAACAGGTAGACTGGCCAAATGGGTCATGCTCTTAAGTGAGTTTGATATTCAATATGTGGAAATAAAAGCCATCAAGGGTCAAGGAATCACCAAACAATTGGCTGAGGCTCCTTTACCAAATGATCGACCTATGACAATGGAATTTCCAGATGCAGACATTTTGACAGTGACGCCACAACAATGGATATATTATTTTGATGGATCATATACATAGCGAGGATTTGGAGCAGGGATTTTGTTCAGCACTCCCCAAGGACACACCATCCTGAAATCTTATAGACTGATGTTTCAATGTATAAATAATGTGGTGGAATATGAAGCATTAATCATTGGGTTCAAAATCGCAATTGAATGGAAGATCATAAAATTACAGGTATATGGGGATTCTCAACTAGTCATTTATCAAGTAAATGACGAGTATCAGACAAAAGATGAAAATTTGATTCCCTATAAACAAAAAATAGATGATCTAAAACAATCTTTTGTCAATATCAAATTCGATCAAATTCCAAGGGCAGAGAACAAAGCAGCAGACTCTATGGCCATAATTGCTTCACTCTTACAATTGCCAGAGAAACGTGGTCATTATGAGTTAATGGTAGAACAAGTATCATATCCTTCTTATAATAATTTGAATCTAATACCATATGCCATTTAGATACCATTGAAACCTCTGTCTATGAGAAAAACTATGCTTACCTAAAGGACAATATCCTCCCTCTCGATCTTTCCAGGAACCAAAAATGAAATTTTATCTGCCAATCCGCCCGACATATTTTAATCACCGACATCCTTTATCATCGAGGTCTTGATGGTACCTTACTCTGATGTTTAGAACATGATGAATTTGAGACGGCCTTACATGAGGTTCATGAGGGTATTTGTGGCAATCATTCAAGTGGTATAACTTTGGTGAAGAAACTCCTTCATTTAGGATATTATTGGCCATGTATGGAGAAAGAGTCTTATCAGTTTGTAATGAAATGCCAAAAATATCAGATTCACAGTAATCTGATTCATGCACCAGCTCAAGAATTGCATCCATTCACCTCAGCATGGCCCTTTTGTCAATGGGGACTAGATTTGGTAGGAAAGATAAATCCGTCTTCATCCAATGGACACAAGTTCATCATCACATCAAAAAAATACTTTACAAAATGGATAGATGCAATTCCTCTTACAACTATCACTGAAAAATAGATCTCGTCATTCATATTGAATTACATAATCTATCGGTATAGCATACCTCAATCTATTATCACTGATAATGGACAGCCATTCAAAAACCAAGGTGTCCAAGAATTATGTGAGAAGTTTCATATCCAACATTGTTTCTCAACATCGTACTATCCTCAGGGAAATGGCCAAGTAGAGGCCTCTAACAAAACAATTATGAAAATACTCAAGAAAATGGTTAACGATGTTGGACGTGATTGGCATGTTCAATGTAATCCTACACTATGGGCCTATAGAACCAGTATCAAAACACCAACAAGAGCTACACCATATGCCTTGGTATATGGATAAGAGGCCATACTACCCATTGAAGTAGAGATTCCATCACTTTGTGTATCACTAAGAGGAATCATTACATATGAGGACTATAGGGTATCCAAACTTCAAGAACTAGAATTGTTGGATGAGCATCATCAACAAGCTTTCAACCATCTAACGACATATCAATAGAGAATATCAAGGTGCTATAATCATAGGGTAAAACCTAGAATCTTTCAGGTTGGGGATTTGGTCCTAAAAGAGAACCCTAGAAATCAATAGGACAGGGAAAAGAAAGGGAAATTTGAACCTAACTGGCTAGGTCCTTTTGTCATCATATCAGTGTATAGATCAAGGGCCTATCAACTATCAACATCAAAGGGGGATTTGTTTGATGAACCTATCAACAGTATCCATCTCAAAAATTTATGTACCTAAATTACCTAGTGCACGGGTCAAAATTCTGGAAAATGGTTTCCTTGATGAAAACCTGGAAAACAGGAATCTTGGTAACAAAAAATATAAAAAAATACAGAAAATACAAAAAGTAAAAAGAGAAAAAGGAAAATAAAAACTAAGAGTGCAATCAAAACATATGGTGAAAACCTAGAAACAGGCATCATATGTGATTCTAAACTAGCTTGCCCATCTATTTTGATACATATCAGGATCATTAGTCTTCCCATCATTACCATTTCATATCATATCATTTATTCTTGCCATCATTGCATCCAGTATCAAATCATTTCACATGGTCATGTCTCACTCTAGCTTGGGGGAAACATCTGGATACCGATGGGGGCATTAAAACATCGGCTTCATGAAATGCACAAACAACGGTATGACGAGTACAACAAGAACAATGATCAAAGCACAACATCAATCACCATCGAAAATGCATCAAACATCCGTATCCTATCGAGAAAATCCAAAAATAAGTTGAAAAGCCAGTTTAGAAAAGCAAAACCAAAAACATAAGTTTGTGTCAGTTGAACTACATGGTCTCTACTTGTATAACATAGGCAAGGCTAATCTTTGATCAGCCCTCGAGGCCCCTAGCATAGGTATTTAGGTTAGGTTTGATCCAAAATCACTAAAAAACATAAAAACATCAAAAAATAAAACATAAAATCAAAATCAGGATGGATGATCTAATCTAAATAATGATTGAAATACTTTAAGCAAAGGTTGAACATGTTGCATTTTGATCATTGTTATCATTTCTTTGGAGCAACTCGATGATGTATTGGACTAAAGAAGCTAGCAAGGAGAATGGTATTTTATTTGTCTACTGTCTGTGAATTAATCAAAATTACTATGTGAATTGTCATGGGAAGTGCTCTATAAAGTATCATGGATGACATTCCAATTCACATAAGAAAATGATTGATTCTTGTCTATTTACGCAAATAATTCTTAGGTCATCTCGGTTTAATTATACCTCGATGCTTGTGTTCACTTGCAATATCAAAATCATGAAAGTAGTACTCAGGTCGTCATTGGTCTAACATATACCATTGATGCTTGTACTTACTTTCAACATTTTTAAAGCTCTATGATGATACAAAGCACAATAAAAGTACTATTAAAATGCCAATTGTTTGCATATAGTTGCATGGTTAAATTAGATTGCATTCATATTTGTTTTGCATCTACATTATGGATTTTCCACATCGACTGATGATATCTATATCAGTCTGCGCTAGATGCGGAATCATGTCCCACATCTTTGGGAAAAACTCTAAAATCCTCCTATAATCAACCAAAAATCAATCAGCCTATCAATCTAATCGGATCTAGTGATACTTTGTTCAAATATCATGAGCGACTATCATTGAACCTCACCTATCATGAGTTCAATCAATCAGTCTATCATTGATCCTCGCCTATCATGAGGTCAATTGTCAATCTATCACTGATCCTCGCCTATCATGAGGTCAATCATCAATCTATCTTTGAACCTCACCTATCATGAGGTCAATCAATCAATCAATCATTGAATCTCACCTATCATGAGATCAATAATCTTCTAATCTATCAGCATCATCAAACATATCAAATCAAAGGCTGACGTGATCAAAGAACATCGAAATCAAGGAGTTTACTGAAATTAATTCATCACTATGGAATTTTCAGCACTATTTGTTGGGAGATAAATAATTTCATCATCAAATCTTTATCAAATCATTGAGAAAACATTAGAAAATTGAAAATTTCCAAAAATCCAAAAAATCATAAAATCATTAATTTATCTCCCGAGGGGGCATATATCCATCATCACCTGAAAATCAACGAGTGGGGCATGCCTGGGGGATATTGAATTTTTTTCATCAATACTGGCAGTAGCAGCAAAATTTTCTTTGAAGCAATGCGTAAACACATCACTTCAAAGAGGGGCAAAATGTATACACCTAAAATTGGTCTGGAGAATCCGATTAAATAAATACAAATTATTTGATTAATTATCCTAAATTCCTCTACTATTGAATAAATAGAAATATTTATTTATATAGTTCATGTTAAATTCAAATAAATTCTTCTAATTCTTCTAATATCTCATCTTAATTAAATAAACAAAATTGAATACTTTGTTTGATTTAATTATCATTTCCCTATTTTATTCTATCACATCAATCATAAATTAATTAAATAAATATCAAACACTTTATTGATTAATTACCATATTCTTCTATTTTAATTTAATAAACAAATTCCATAGTTTGTTCTATTAAATTATTTATCCCTCTTTTGCTAATTTAAATAATCAAAAATATTTAAATAAAGGCATAAAGAATATTCTTCTATATTTCCTCAAAATCAAATTAGATATCCTATGTCTAATTTATTTCAAAAATATGTCAAAATTAATTGATTCAAACTTCATGGGAAGATTTGGAGACAAATTGGAGACAAATTGGAAATCCATCTCTCAATCCTCTTCCATCAATCCTTCCTATTCTCTTGCCTAGTGTTTTCATGGGTAGAGACAATTCCCAAAATTTTCTCAATCTCCTCCATCTCTCGCCATTCAATCCTCCAGATTGAATCCAAGCCTCTACTTTGCTATCCCTATGCAAAGCTGCTCTCGGGAAATCTATAAATACAACTTCATTCAACAAAGAAAGGACCCAAGATTATCAAGTTTATGGAATCTTACTCTAGAGAAAAGCATCAAGCCTCAAGAAATTCTAGCATCCAACATTTGAGAATGATAATCATGGCTACCTCCTGTAGCTTCATCCATCAATTTTCATGTCAATTCATGTTACAGTCATTTCTTTTATCATTTAGCATTATCATATAGTTTCACATCATTGCATCAGCATCATTCCATTCTTTAGATTGCCATTTTAATAGTTATAGTGTTTCATTTAAATCTGAGAGCACTGTAGCTTAATAAATCTTTAAAGATAGGAGACAAGGAGACGCTTTCAGTAGATTTCTTGCTTTAGATTAGTTTATTTGCTTAATCTTTGATACAATGTTTCATTAATAAGTGTTTTCCTTTGTTTACGTATTCACACTTACAGTTGTAGCTAACCAAATTCAATGGCATAATACTTCTAGTTTTTAGGGGTCTAATTTCATCCCTATTTGTTAATGTAGAGTTCTCTTAATTAAAACCATGGGTAAGAAAAGGAGGTCCAAGATGAAGCACCTATGTTTTAAATAACTTGAAGTAGTACTTTTTCTCCCAAGCTAGTTGGGATTCTTAAAAAAGTTTGAAGGGTACAATGAATTTCTAGTTGAGAAATTTTTCTAGTACTAGCAACTAGATTTCTCAACTATCTAAGACATCAATGTGGAGGTTATTTAAAACATAATTATCCTCCTTACTAATATCCATAAGGTAGGCATTGATATATTTCATTTAAAAAAAATTTATGAATAATTGATGAAAATATTTCATGTGGATCCTAAACCTCTACCCAAAAACGTAACTAGTAAGGGTATAGTGAATGATGTGGATAGAAATAGTCTCTTATGGACCAAAGAAAATGCCATTTTATGGGAAATGAATTTTTTCACATGTGATGAGTAATATGGTATAGTTTTAGGTCTTGGGATAAGGCTCGTAAACCACCTTATGAAGGAGACCCTCTACCTTGACTGTTTGGTTAACCTTCCCCTCTTTCTACATAATTTTATATGAAGTATTACTACTAGGCATAGGGTAGTAGGAGGCTACTTACACCATCATGGACTAATTTAGATAATCACCAACCATTATATTTTGGTGCAACCTAATAGTCAATTCATCCTACAACCAATTTGGAGCCTACTCTTTTTAAGGTTCCTTTATGTATGCCTCTAAGAGATCCAAAAAAAAAGCACACAACCCTAGAGCCACCTCCAATTAGGGAAACTAAAGCTACTACAACTACATAGAGAACTTGAAAGATATTTGTGGCCTACAAGTCAAGGGTAAAAATAAATGAGAATATAATAGAGTAACCAAAGCCAATGCCCTTGTAGTGTCTTAAAATTACACCCCATGGAAATTTCATACTTATGCATTAGGCTTGTCGTATTTATAACAAAATCCTATAAGTTGGAATTTCACAATTCTAACTTCATAGGTGATAATGATGAAGCACTAGTAGCCTAAATAACTTGTGCAAAGTTTTGAGTAGGAAAATTGCACAACACTTAAACATCTCCATGCCATGCTAGCATCCCCAAACTTTCTAAGATTCAAACACTAATATTTTATGTCCTTTGTCTATGAAACATGTCATAATGGTAAGGAAGCATGTGTAAAGGCTCCTCCTACCCATGAAACCTCATAAAAAATCTTGTTTTCACTCTTTTCCTTCATTCTATCTCATTCTTCTCACTTCTTTATCTCTCATTGCTCATAGTGAAGCTCTGACAAATTTCTTCCTCAAACAATAGTCAAGGATTCTCTTGCATGCATTGCTATCATGTCTGTCTATCAAAGAGAGGAGTCACACGTTACTCGTAATGCTCTACCACTCATCTTTTATATTTGTGATAGGGGTTCTCCTCCTTTGCAAGTTTTTTTTTCTATCACACTTCCTTTATTTCATGCATTTTTATCTCTCTATCTATTTGGTTATCTATAGAGGTGGAAACACCAAAATGGGGGATTGATTGAAGCAAGCCCCAAAACAACCCCCAATTTTTTTCTCATTATGTTTGTCTACAAATGTATAGTGTAGACACCAAAAATTGGTCTAGGCCTGCGAGCACCACTTTCGACATAATTTTCTATTATCCATGGTCATGATTAAATAATGTTTATTATTTAATCTCCTTTCTAAACACATATTTCCTCTATTAATTAAATAACCTTTTAATTATTTAATTAATTCATAATGACCTTTATTCAACTTGATTAATTAAATAAATCGTACTTATTTAATTATGCCACTAACTAATTAATTCTCCTTCTTAAATTAAATAATTTATTATTTAATTACCCCTTTTTCATATTTCAACTATAATTAAATATTCATTATTTAATTATTCAATTAATCCTTTTCAACAGTCAATTAAATAAATTACATTATTTATTTAATTAAATCATTTCAATTTCGAATGTTGAATTAAATTAACATTTAATTCATAATTAATTTTTTGTCACATTCTTATGTCGTCCAGTTATCTAATCATTCACTCACCTTCTGACTGGAGATCAAATTTAAATCCGTCAGTTATTGCTAAATTAGATATCTGATCGTCTCTACAAGGAGACTCTCTGTCACAACCTGTTAGTTAACTAGTTCTAACTCATATGCATGAATGTGTTTATTAATTAAATATCTTTATTTAATTAATTAATTCATGTGTGCATTCGAACGGATTATTCTTCGAGTTCTAACTTTGTCTTTTTCATTCAAAGTCTATTTCTTCTATTTTCGAAGACTCTCAACTGAAGATTAAATTGTTTATTTGATTTTGAACTCGTGTTCTTTCTATTTTCAAACAGTCTTGACACAAGATTAAGTTATTGTTCTAATTTAATCTCTATCCTACATAATTTCCTAACTCACGTTCTAACTGACACATAACTCACATCGCATGGAATTCATCAGTCTCAATCGTCAATCTCTCTTTCGAATCTGAGCCGATCGTTCGAAAACCCAAAATCTATAAATTGACCTGTCATTATCATTATTCCTCCTCTCGAAATCAATACTTTTGAGAAGAACCTGTTATCTTCAATATTTTGCTAAGACAACACATCTAGGTTATGCTTGCATCAATACTAAAAATCTAAGGGCAAGAATACTGAGACAACAAAATGGAGAAGGACAATCAAGATAATTTGAAGAAGTGGATGCATATTTGGTGAGACTGTTCTAGTTATAGTTTTAATTGTTTTGTTCTTGTTTACTCATTCTTAGTTGTTTGATTTTAGATTAATATTTGTTAGATTAGATTTAACATGTCTATCTGTGCAGATTTCCATTTATTCTAGGTCTACATTTGGTGAACCCGATGTGAATCATGCTTCAAATTTCACAACATCTTTTCATTTTTTGTTTTGCAGAAATCGTGCGACAAACCGCAATTGATTGAAGAAATAATGCATTTGTTCTCGAGAACCGCATCTAATACATCACACAACACATCTGACAACACAAACCTCATCTGTAACATTATGCACTACATCCGACTGTCAACATTTCGCACCACATCCGACTGTCAATGACGCACCGCATCCACCTGTCAACATCGCGACGCATTTGTGGGTCCAAAAGCCGCATCTGCCTAGTAATACGATTTTTTTTTTTCTCATTAACTTTCGTACTTTCGAGTTTTGATTTGTCATTTTTGTCTTGTTTTGTTTTTGCTAATGTTTTGTTTGCAGCTATGTTTAGGGGGATAACTTAGTTTTTGCAGGACAAAGTGTAGAAGACCAAAAAAAACTTATTTTTTGTAGAATGAAAGCTGAAGACACAAATGAAACTACTAAACATTTGCATACAAGACCTTATGAAGAAATTTATTTGTTTAGTTTATTTTAAAAATATTTTTGTTTGGTAGATAGAAAATTGTCATTTGCGTTTAAAAAATTAACCAGTGTTTTTCATGTTTGCAATTGTTTAGTTTAGAACCCTAATTCGGTATATCGAAGTATCCTCTCCCCTTGCACATTTATGCAATCCTGGGTGTAAGAGAAATGATTATTGACTCTAGAACTTGGGCTTATCTTGGTGGGAAAAGTACTCACCCCAAGATGACTCAAAACCGGTTACGCGCTTATTGCCAGCGACTCCCAACCGGTATACAAAGTTTAATACTCGAGGAAAGCTCAGTATTACAAGAATCCCAACGGACTAACACTTGACTCCCCAGTACCCTTGTGGTATGTTGAAACCTGAAGAGCCTAACCTCTACAAAACTGGGATGATATTGCCTCTCGCATGGCTCTTCTGAATGGGTGCCCGAATTAAAAATCCAAATTGTTGTAGTTTGCCAAAATCCTTTCTATTTGCTGGTGTAGCAGGTTCAGACCTTTGAAGCCGTATTACATATTTACCGTTCATGTGTGGAGATGAGATGTATGCCATGGGAGTTTTATGGGTATATTAGCTTGGCTGCCTCGTATAAGTGAGTGTCATGGAGGGGAGCCAGTGGGGTCAAGATACTACTCATCCCCCTTGAATATGCGTAGCTAGATTTATCTAAGTAAGAATTCAGTAAATATTGTCCAACATAGCCTAGGGTGTAATTGTTCTTTGATTTTAACAGATACATCACTACAAATTGAAAACACATTGTATTCTATAATTTTTTTTGTTGTATTCGCCAAAAAACTTGATCATCAAACGAAGTCAGTCGAAACATCATCTTTAGAAAACCGCAACTGCCAAACAAAGTCGCAACTGTCATTTTTAGAACCGCATCTGTCTTAGAGAGTCACAATTGTTAAGTTAAATGCCACATGTGTCTATCAATAGTTTATAACTTTCATAGTCTGGTTTCTGAGCTGCAACTAGTATTTTTGAGTCGCATGTGTATTTTTGAGCCGCAAGTGTCTGTCAATAGTTTTAGATTCACAAAGTCCATATTCTGAATCGCAGCTAATCAACTGAGTTTCCTCTGCAATACATTAGACCACATCTATTAGAAAACCGCGATTGCCTGTCAACATTTGAAACCTATTTTAGTCAAATCATCGTATGTGCAACTTAAACCGCATCTGTCAAAAATATTAACATATCTGATAGGTGAACCACATTTGGCTGTCAAAAGGAAACTTCGAAAATTGCAAACTGAGTCCGAAAGCATAACTATCTTTTTCGCTTTTGTTTCTTAAGATCAACCTTGGACATAAATTGGAAAAAAATTGCTCAAAACCTTGCAATATTAGGTGTCATATACATCCTACTCATAATCATCCTAAGTTGCATACATTTAAACATTTCCTAAGAAATTACATATCGTAGAATGGTATAACTTTCCTCATCATTGGATATGTTCATGCTCCGATTTGTCACTATCATTGAACCTAGCCACTATTATCCTATTTGTAAATCTTTCCAGCTCAATAGTCTAGTTTGGAAAATTCACCTTGTCAACTGTCTTTGTCCTACAATCAAGTTCCTTGGTCAACTCAAATCATTGCTTGGATTTATTCCATAGGTGGAAGGTTATACCCATCTTAGAATCATTTTACCGTCATATTTTTTTTGATATTTTACATATTGTTCATCCTACCATACGTCATCTTAGTATACATCATTTTAGAAATCTTTAGCAATATCCTTTATATTCAGAAAATCAAAAAAACATAGAAATAAGACACATCAATTTTTAGACATAGTTTGCATTACCCTATTTTGAGCAACTTTTCATGGTTGAAACAAGGTCTAAAAAGAAACAGAAAGCAATGTCAGACCCTAATGAATTTGTCAATCCTTTTGGAAATCAACCATCAGGAAAAGAGAGACCACACAAACCTTTGCTTGAAAAATACATCACTAGAGATACACGTGGACAAATCTATGTTGAAGACATAGATGCCACCATACAAGATCCTGAATTTGCATCCTTTATGGATGAATGTTTGATAAATGATCCCCAATGATATCTAGCAAAGTTGCTAGTAGAAGGTGCCACACTACCACCAGGATTTGATATTCATACTTTGAAAACACCGTCTACTCAACCAACAAAAACTATGATGTCAAGTGTTTATATTCCCCAAATTACCATAGCAATAACAACTAGCTTACCTACTCAAACATCATCAATTGTAAGAACAATCCCTTTCAACGTAACACAAGGTTTACAATTTACTGCGGGAGCAACTTCATCAAACCCCTTTGGCACAAACACTACTGGAAAGAGATCCAAAGTTGGCATGAATATTCCTATACCAAATCAGAACATTCAGATAGGAAAAATTCCTATACCAAATCAAAACATCTAGATAGGAAATATCCCCACACCGAATCAGAACATTCTAACAGGATATATTCCCTCACCAAATCACAACATTTCAAAACACCTACATTGATCCAAACAACACAAACATGTCCTTGACACAAGTAGATGTTCTTCAAAACCAAATGAAAATGCTTCAACAACAGATGGACAACATGTCTTGTCAGGCAAATGAACTATCTCAGCGCAAGATCTATGTCCATGTCCTTTTGACAAAGCGCTCTACATGACACCCTTCCCTCATGGATACATTATACCAAATTTTCCTAAGTATAATGGGAGGAAGAATCATTTAGAACACATTAAAGAATTCTCTATGACATGCATGGACATATCATATGACCCCACATACTTGATGAGACTATTTCCATGAACCCTTATCAGGATAGCACTGGAATGGTTCTCTAAATTACTATATGGAATACAATCCTGGAGTGAATTAGCTGAGAAGTTTGTCAAGCACTTTTCCTTTAACATAGACAATGAAGTAAAAATAGCTACCTTGTGCCACACAACACAAGAAGATGGTGAAACTTTCACCACTTTCTTTCAAAGATGGAGAAGTCTAGCTAGCAGATGTCCAGTTGAAATACCAAAAAAAAAAGGTCACGATATTCCTTGAAAACATCAATTCAAAACTGAGAGGTGACTTAAGGGTACATTATTGTACTTCATTCCTAGACTTGTTACAAAAGGGCATCATCCTTGAAAAAGGCCTTATTGACAAAGGAGAAATTAAAGTACCACGAAAAATCCTAGTGGTTCAACATCAAAATGCACCCAATGATAGAAACAAGTTCTGGTCTAGAAACAAAAATGTTACAAATGACGGCATTGTTGATGCTAAGACCATACATGCGGGACTAGTTATCACACTTATAGGTTACAACCCCAATCAAGACATGACGAATAGTCCAGATCAAACAACAAATTTTGTCCAAAATTCACATCAACAACGACCACAAAGGAGATTTCCTACACATGAATTTACCCCTTTGGGGCAACCAATTGAGACAATTTTCAAAGAGTTGATTAAACATGATCTCATTAAACCTTTGGAAACAAGAGAGTATGATCCTAGACAGTTTAAACCTTCATGGTGGGATGATAATGCCTATTGTGACTATCATCAAACAAAAGAACACAACCTACAACAATGTCGACAACTGAAGAATATTATACAAGACTTTGTTGAAAACAGAACCATAGAGGTCAATGGGCAGAAAAATACCAAGAACAATGATCATAAGGTCTTCACAGACCCATTACATGACCACATGAAAGGTAAAGCCTCTAGTTCAGGAATCAAGAATACTCCATTAGCTAATTATGCAAATACCAAGTATGACTATGGAAAAGGAAAGATCATAAATCACCTCCGAGCTACAAATGAAAATGTCCATACCATAATGATTAAGAAGCGTCCTGAATGTGATGTAAACACATGCAGAACTAAGATAACTCTTCCATGTCCTTCTTCTGAGCCACCTACACAGTCTTCCAAGTCTAAGTACAATCTCCTTGATCAACTGAGCAAATCCATTTTGGAACTGTTGACTCTATCACTTGATCATCAAGCCATTCTCGACAAAGCTTTATAGAACACGAATATTCCTATAGACTTAGATGTCAATCGTTTCGAAGAAATGGTGGGATATTTAACGAACTCACATCATGCCACATTTTTCCAACAAGATTACTCAATCGAAAAGATTGATCATAATGAACCATTACATCTTGAAGTCCTAGTCCATCAAACCAAACTCAGACGAGTCTTGGTAGACGAATGAGCAGGTTTGAACTTGTGTACCCTAAAATTGGTTAAGGCATTAGGATTCTTAGAAGAATGCATAGACACCTCTAAGAGTATAGTCATCAAGGCTTACGATGATGAGGAAAGATCATCCAAAGGAGTTGTCACACTCCCTATTAGAATTGGCCCAACAGTTATGAACACCAGCTTCCAAGTCTTGGATCTCACCCTTTCGTATAACCTGTTGTTAGGTAGACCTTGGATACACGCAATGAAATCCGTACCTTCCACATATAACCAATGTCTTAAATTCTCATATAATGGCACCAAGATCACGATTGATGGTGATCCAGATCCTTTTCAATATTGTACAAGCCTAAGGGAAATTCCATAATGACAGGTACCAGTTAACCAAGAAGCTTCATCATCCACTTTATCCCTATACGTTGATCCATCACATCTTACCAAGTCCATTTCATTCAAACCACCATCATCTACTCCTAAGGTTGAGATCCAAGACAAGGGCTGTGGAGAATATCACAAAGGCATCCTATTGTGTCAGTTAGATGGTTCCACCTAAGGCATATGGCTTACCCATGGTAGATAGAAGACAGTCAGTAGTCACTTTTCATGTTCCCCCTACAATGACATTAACCAAATGGGGAGAGTTAAGTGAAGAAGTTGTGGACCAAGTTGATATTACCTCCTAGTTGTACCAGGAAGACAATGAATACCCCTCACCATCTATTCAGATAGCTCCGAATCAATATGGAAAAGGCTTTAAGATAATGCAAATCAAAGGTTATGATGGGCATAGTGGGTTAGGACTACATCAAAATGGAAGGACAGAACCAATCATTGTCTCGCCACGACCGAAATACCTAAGGCTAGGGTTTCAACTGCTCGGAATTGGTTTTCCTAGTACTCCGTCACCATTTGAAGAGGAAGTGAGTGCTAATGAAGACATCGAGATATCTCACGAACCACTTCCCCCAATTTATGATGAATCCCCTAGCTCAAGCAACTGTGAATGGGATTCCCTTTCCTCTACCAGTACCATGAACCTAGATAATCTCTTTGGAGAATGGGACCAAATGATAAAACCTTTACCAAAGCCATCTATTCCCCATAATAAGAAGTCCTTATCCAAAGAAGAATGGATTAAGCACTATTATTGGGAAACCCTTGATCATGCATCTTGGGTACCTAACGAACCATCTTCTGATGACCTAGCCATTGCAATAGTCGCACATTAGAGTTTACCTACCCATAGGAAAAAGAACAAGAAGGAGTTAGTCCAAAACTTTTGTGACCATGTCAACCACTCTATATTCACCTTGTCAGCTTCCACCTTTGATAACTCCAATGATGAAATTCCCCATATATCCCCAACTTATAGACTGGGATCAACAAGGTACACCCATCTTAGACACATTCAAGAACAATGAAGCAATAGCTGAGTTCATGGGACTTGGAGAAGGCATACCAAGAGGGGATCATAAAGCTAGTTTTACCATAGACTTGGATGAAAAAGCATATTTTGGGGAGTCTATTTACACCTCGAGTTGCAAAAATGAAAATAAAAAGAAAAACAATGAAAATGAGAAAAATGACGAGTCCCTAAGTGAAAACCGAAAGGCGCCTTTGGATGAAGAAATAGTAAAAACAAAGGACAAATCGGAGGGGGAAAACCTCTCTGAGACACCCAAGGATGGAGGTTTGAATATTGTCCCCGTTGCTTAGGAAAAGTCACCGATGTTAGTAGAGGAGTCTATTGAAGTCAACATAAATACAGAAGAATACCCTCAGTTAGTATATGTTGCGGCATCATTGATAGAGACAGAAAAACAAGAGTTTTGGGACTTCTTCACAAAGAGACAAATAAAATTTGCATGGTCATATGTAGACATGCCTAAGCTAGATCCAGACCTTATATTACACCATCTACCATTACATCCAGGTATTAAGACCGTCAAATAGAAGTTAAGGAAAATGCATCCACAAATTGCTCTATTGGTCAAAGCAGAACTTAAGAAACTTTTGGATGTTGGATTCAGAAGAACCATAGACTATGCAGACTGGATTACAAATCTTGTGTCAGTGACTAAACCAACTAGGGGCATCCACATTTGCATAGAATTTAGAGATATCAACAAGGCATGTCCTAAGGATGACTTCCCTTTGTCGAACATAGAAATGATAGTAGGTCTTACATCAGGATACAAAATGCTATCCCTCATGGATGGTTTCTCTAGATATAACCAAATCAAAATTGCAGTTGAAGACCAACACAAGATAGCTTTCACGTGTCTATGGGGAACATACTGTTGGAATGTTATGCCTTTTGGGCTTAAGAACATAGGAGCTACCTATCAATGAGCAATGACTACTATTTTACATGACTTTGTACATACTCTCATGGAACATTATGTGAATGAAATTATAGCTAAATTAGTAGCAAGGGCAGATCATTTGAAGGTTCTAGACAAGATATTCCAGAGGCTAGAGAATTACAATGTCAGACTAAATCCAAAGAAATGTGTCTTTGGAGTGAAATCAGGGAAACTTCTAGGGTATATCATTTCCAGAAGAGGCATTGAAGTAGATCCGAAGAAGGTAAAAGCTATCATATAAATGCCTCCTCCAGTTAGCATTGGTCAACTAGGAACACTACATGGAATATTATAGTCTATTAGGCATTTCATTGTACAACTGGTAGAAAAAATACACCCATTTCAACATTTACTCAAGAAAGGAGTACCATTTGTGTGGAAACCTAAATGTCAGGAAGCTTTCCAATAGATTAAGGATTATCTTCTCACTCCACCTGTCTTAATGCCACCTATAGATGGAAAACCATTGATACTATACATTTCAGCAACTCACTCAACATTAGGAGCTCTTCTTGCACAAAACAATGATCAAGGTCATGAAAGAGTAGTGTACTACATCAGTCGTACCTTGGTAGGATATGAATTAAATTACAACAACATAGAACATGCATGTATTGCAGTAGTCTTTGCTACTCAAAAAAATCAGCACTATATGCTAAATTGCCAAACAATGTTGGTCACAAAGATTGATCCCCTCAAATATCTCCTAAGTAAAGCAGCATTAACAAGTCGATTGGCTAAATGGGTTATGATACTTAGTGAGTATGACATCCAATATGTGGAAAGGAAAGCTATAAAAGGACAAGTTATTGTAGATCAGTTAGCAGATGCACCCATGAAGGCAGACCGTTTAGTGGTGAATTTTCCTGATGAATTTATCTTCACAGTTGACACTAGAACCGAATGGAAATTATACTTTGACGGGTCACATACAAATCGTGGTTCAGGATTAGGTATCCTATTTGTTACACCTCAGGCTGATACTATTCCTAAATCATTCAGGATTGCTTTCCCTTGCACCAACAACATAGCAAAGTATGAAGCCTTAGTGACAGGACTACAAATGGCAGCCCAGTGGAAGATTAAGAGTCTACATGTTTTTGGTGATTCTCAGCTAGTAGTCCAGCAAGTATATGATGATTATGAGACTAAGGATGAGAAAATTTCCCCCTATAAGCATATGACCGATAGTTTCAAGCAATACTTTAATGAAATTACCTTTCAACAAATACCACATATTCAGAACAGGGTTGCAGATGCTATAGCAATTGTGGGTTTCTTATTGGATATTCCGAGCAACATGCCTAAGTTTGAGTTTTTGGTTGAACAATTTTTGGTCCTTGCCTACGATGTCCCCAATTCTATGATGGTGTGTATGATTATTGGTCCTACTTCCCCTTGGTACATGTTGGGTCTCAAAAATACAGGTTTTAACAAGAAGAGTTTGCCAAGCTCTTACTACACTTTTGGTCAACGTACAAGGCCAATTGATGCAATTGTACCTTCTTCTCTTTAGGTTCTGCTAGACCAAGGTGGGTGAACCTAATGAAAGATGCATATTTAAAAGTATTTCCTGATACAATAATCTACCCACAATGGCAATCAGGTAGTGGATAGATAAGAATCTCTACAACTAATCCTACTCCTACTGCACAAATGAAAGATTTGAATGAATTGTCTGATATGAAATTATGTCTCTGGGTTGAGGCAGATCAGTGCCTTCTGTCCACATGGGCAATGGAGTCAAGAATATTAAGAATTGAATGTATTTCCCTCTCTATCATAATTCAAATTGCTAGGCACTTTAAAAAAAATGGAACTATATGACTGGCATAAAACCTCATTGATTTATGACTTGCATAAATAAGGCTGGAATGTTTTCTTATCAAATTCTACTTCAACAATCCAAAAGAAATCCTAAATCACTGTGATTTACTTGAAGGAATTTAATTTTGGCTTGCAGATACCAACAAATAAAAATCACATAGATGAATCAAACATATGCTTGATATATTGATTTAAATGATCAAAGGACTTCAAGTTGGAGACAATTAAATAAGAAATATATATTATTGCAACACAACAATTAACAACAGGAAAGTTTCAGCAATTCAAAATAATCTCCCCATTGATCTATTTCACAGAAAGTCTGTACATTCTTTGCATTCCTAGTCCCCTACTGGGAAAAATCTCATTCCTACTCTCACCTCTAACCCCCTAACTCTAACCCCTGAATCTCCTTTACAACTGATTTATACAAATAAAATTTGAAGAGTCACAACCCTTCGGTTTCTGGTTAAACTGTTTGCATTTCTCTCGTAGAGATAAAAATATTTAATTAGTTGCCTAATCGGCAAATTAAATATTTTTCACATAGTCTTGCCTTTTAAATTTTTCTTTTTATCCTTTCCCGCCTGTATTTCTTATCTTATTGGCATTTTATACTTTTCATTGCCTTTATTTTTATTCTCCCATGGTTTCCATTGCGTTTACCACTCTACCGCGGGTTTGACTTTTCAACCCGCGGTTATGCGGTGCCTAGCCCTCACAGTCATCCCTCACTATTACAGTGTTACCACTGCTTGCTTGATGCCTCCTCACGGTACCATGGTAGCTCATTTATTAACCACTATCATCTTCGTCGTATACCGCTACGGTCATTTCCATTGTTTACCGTGCTACCACGGTCACTGGCCTGTCTGCTAGCGGTACCACGGTAGCCACCACTAACCATTGCCTCACCACTTCATTAACTATTACTGCGGTCACCATGGTCTACTCGGAGACCATCCACGGTAACGCGGTAAGATCTTGGCTGCTGTCTCTGACCGCTCACCACCACCTTTTCCGGTTATCTCATCGCCACTGCGATACCGCGGTCAATTCATTGACCGCGCGTGGTGTGGCAGTATGAACCTTATGTCGGCCTATTGACTACTACCGCCATACCGCGAGCCCATTATCGGAGGCCGCGGTAAGGCGATAAACACATAAAGAATGAAAAATAAGGGAGCGGTATAATACATATGTCATTTTTTGACTTTATGGAAAGGGAAAAATGAATATTATATGAAAAGGATAGGAAAATGCGAGGGAAAAATGGGGAAACCCTTAGTTTTTCATATGGATTTTTTTAGGTTCTAAGAGTACAAAGACATATTCGACTATCTAAATGACCAAATTTTTACCTCTAGACCTATCAAACAACCAACACAGAACCTTTATCCATAAGTCAGCTAAATACACCATCATCGGAGATACCCTATATAGACGTACCTTAGATAATGCCCTAATGAGATGTCTCGATGCTGAGGAAGCACAAACAGCCTTGTGAGCGGTGCACGAGGGTATATACAGATCCCATTCTAGTGGTCCTACTTTAGCCCATAAGATTATGAGATTAGGTTATTATTGGCCTACAATGGAAAAAGACTCATATATCTTTGTAAAGAAATGTAGATAGTGTTAGATACACGGAGATCTGATTAGAGCACTAGGACAAGAGCTTCATCCGATTACATCACCATGGCCCTTTTCCCAATGGGGACTTGACCTCATAGGTAAAATACACTCTCCATCATCCAATGGCCATAAATTCATCATAACCACCACTGAATACTTCACCAAATGGATTGAAGCTATTCCCATGACCTACATCACCGGCACGCAAATATCCAAGTTTATCTTAATCTATATCATTTGTTGGTATGGTGTACCCCCACCCATGATCACAAACAATGGCCGCCCATTCAAAAACCAAGAAGTACGCCATTTATGTGAAGAGTTCCATATCAAACATCATTTTTCCACCCCGTATTACCCACAAGGTAATGGCCAAGCTGAGGCATCTTATAAAACCATTATTAGAATCCTAAAAAAGACTGTCAATGACGTTGGTTATGAATGACACCTACAGCTAAATCTTGCTTTTGGGCTTACCGCACAAGCATCTGTACTCCCATTGGCGCCACTCCATACTCACTAGTATTCGGATCTAAAGCTATCTTACCTATTGAGGTTGAAATTCCTTCCCTGAGGGTATCCTTGAAAGGTCACATTGACGATGAAGAATACTGTGTATCCAGATTACAAGAGTTAGAATTAATGGATGAACAAAGACAGAAAGTACTAGACCATTTGCAAGCATATCAGAATCATCTTCGTCATAGCTATAACAGGAAATTTATAAATTGACACTTTGACATTGGTGACTTGGTTTTAATGGAGAATCCTAAGAATCAACCTGAATGAGAAAAGCCAGATAAGTTTGAACCTAACTGGTTAGGCCCTTATATTGTCATAGAAGCTTTTGGATCAGGAGCATACCAACTCTCTACCCCTGAAGGAGAGCCACTTTTTTCACCAATTAATAGCCTTCATCTGAAGAGGTTCTATGCATAGCTTCTGAGAGTCTTTGTCTTAATCAAGAAAAAAAAAAACAAAACAAAAAAATGGTTACCTTGATGAAAACCTGGCAAAAAGGCATCTTTGTAATAGTCAACTATAATTAATTCTCCTTCTTAAATTAAATAATTTATTATTTAATTAGCCCTTTTATCATATTTCAACTATAATTAAATATTCATTATTTAATTATTCAGTTAATCCTTTTCAACAGTCAATTAAATAAATTAAATTATTTATTTAATTAAATCATTTCAATTTCGAATGTTGAATTAAATTAAAATTTAATTCACAATTAATTGTTTATGTCACATTCTTCCATCATCTAGTTATCTAATCAATCACTCACCTTCTGACTCGAGATCTATTTTAAATCTGTCAGTTATCTCCGAATTCGATATATGATCGTCTCTATGAGGAGACTCTCTGTCACAACCAGTCAGTTAACTATTTCTAGATCATATGCATGAATGTGTTTATTAATTAAATATTTTTATTTAATTAATTAATTCATGTGTCCATTCGAACGGATTATTCTTCGAGTTCTAACTTTTTCTTTTCCATTCAAAGTCTATTTCTTCTATTTTCGAAGACTCACAACTGGAGATTAAATTGTTTATTAAATCTTGAACTCGTGTTCTTTCTATTTTCGAATAGTCTTGAAACAAGATTAAGTTATTGTTCTAATTTAATCTCTATCTTGCAAAATTTTCTAACTCACATCGCATGGCATTCATCAATCTCGATCGTTGATCTCTCTTTCGAATCTGAGCCGATCATTTGAAAACCCAAAATCTATAAATTGACCTATCATTATCATTATTCCTCCTCCCAAAATCAATACTTTTGAGAAGAACCTATTATCTTTGATATTTTGTTGAGACAATACATCCAGGTTATGCTTGCATCAATACTAAAAATCTGAAGGCAAGAATACTGAGACAACAAAATGGAGAAGGATAATCAAGATAATTCAAAGAAGTGGACACATATTCGGTAAGACTGTTCTAGTTATAGTTTTCATTGTTTTGTTCATTTTTACTCGTTCTTAGTTGTTTGATTTTAGATTAATATTTGTTAGATTAGATTTAACATGTCTATCTGTGCAGATTTCCATTTATTCTAGGTCTACATTTAGATTTAACAAGTTGGGAATTTCAAATTCAAGCATTTTATTTTTTGTTTCATCAAAGACAACATCATGAGGTGAAAACTTCTTAATGATGCACTACTGTCCATGACTAAGAGGAAATCCTCTTAAGGGTAAAATCTATAGTTTATGTGTTTTCTACTTTTGTATACTAAAAATTTTAATTTTGTCATTCATCTCTTTAATTTTTTTTTTTTGTTATTTGTGTCATTAGTAGCCTAGTGTTTGTTTAATTAAGTTGTATAACTAATCTTCATTCTTTATCTCATCACCTGAGCTTTAATCCCTAAGGTAATCAAGGGTTATTTCCTCCTTAAGACCCCATCATCTTGAGGGTAGTGAACTGGTGCATTCGCGGTAAGGAGGGTCTTTAAAGAGAACTATTTGAACCATGCAGCAAGAGTAACACAACAAAAGAAACACAATTTATGGAGGAAAATGCAGGCACAAACATTCTCATTATCTGAAATATTGATTACATATAGTCGGCAACATCTGGGCTTACAGATTCGGTACCTAGGCCTGATTACAATATGCTCAAAATACAGTGCTCATACATGCGAGCAGAATCCTACAGATCAGACCTAATATACAACATATCCTTCATAATAATAATCTATCTCCTCTACTAATGATTCAATACTATCTTTATATCATATCTGTGAGTCTAGAGATATTCATGTTGGCCAAAGATCATTACAACCTCCAATGAGGAGGAATGTAACGTGTGCAAGAATAGGTCGGCCACAAATCTGAAATTCATCCACGGTAAATGTGTATGATGAAGTGTTGACCTAAGTATAAGGTCAGGGACACTCCATGGAACAAATCTTAACACACCGTGAGGATCCGCAAGTCACGGGAAAGGTTCGTGAGTGATCCAACTAGCCGTTAGGTTTTGAAGTTATTCCGCGGCCAGCCTCAAAACCGTCATGTACACCAAAAATGATAACTTGCCAGAAAAAGATCCAAATGAGCTCAAAATTTTAGAAATGAAGATTGAACACGTCCACAATGAAATCCTAGGTACGCGCGATCTAGTGAGAAAACATCCAGAAACACCAGATCTATCAACTCGAATAGGTACAAAATAAGAACAAAACTAAAAGGAAATATTTTTGGTTGATGCAAGATTGCCAAGAACCAAGGATGCTCCTGCATTAGACATTCAGGGTTAATGAAAAGTGAGCCTCTCACTTTGCTGGGGCCAAAGGAAAACCAATACAGTCAACCTTAGCTTGAGAAATCCAAGAAGAATCCTCCACTGGTCTACCTTTCCACTTCACAAGATATTCTTTGTACTATCTTCCATGAGTCTTTCTCCCATATCTGACATCAAAAACTTCATCTATCTCATTTGATTGTTTTTTAGGAAGCTGTTCTTCCAACTTCATCTTACTATCCCTACTGAATTCTACTTCATGGTACTCATGTAGGTCTGCAATGTTGAATATAGGTCATATACTCATGCCAACTGGTAAATCCACTTCATATGCATTCCCTGAGTCAAATTTCTTCAATATCGTATAGGGTCCAAATTTCCTCATATTCAATTTACTATATGTTCCAACTGGAAATCTTTCTTTCCTCAAGTACACCATCACTTCATCTCCAACTCTGAACTCTTTATGTCTCCTCTTTTCATCTGCTTTCTCCTAATACTTCTGGTTCATGTTCTCCAAATGTTGCTTCACTTGAGTATGTATTGTCTTCATATGTTCTGTGAATTCTTCTACTTCTACACTCCTCTTATTTTCCTTACTAATGTATCTTAGCTCTGATATACCTCTAGGATGAACTCCTGTAACAATCTCAAAAGGGGTATTTCCAGTACTCCTGTTCACTGAATTATTGTAGGGAAACTTTGCTTGTGCTAGGACTAGATCCCAACCTCCGGTCTTCTCTCCAACCAAACATCTCAACAAATTTCCCAAAACTCGGCTCACTACCTCTGTCTGTCCATCTGTCCGCAGGTGAAAAGTAGAACTGAACTTCAAATCTGTTTTCAACTTCTTCCAAACTGTCCTCCAAAAATAGTCAACAAACTTCGTATCTCTATCTGAAACAATACTCCTAGGTAATCCATGCAATCTGACTGATGGCACTCTCAAATTTTGCAAATTTGAGATGCCTATTTCAAAATTTTGCTTCTACATTTTCAGAAGTGCACCTAATGAATCACTCTAAGTAACCCACTTTGGAGGCTTGTAATTTAAAGCCTATTGATTTTCGTGCACAAACCATTTACGGACATATTCAATTGACATATGTGGACATGCATATCAATTTTCAGCTTCCCACGAAGATTTTTGTCAGGGTTGCGAAAAGTGATGTTGGAGGGTTTTGACACTTTTTTGTTGTTTGCAAACGTTCAGTTTTGTAAAGTAGCCTCCCGTTTGAGCTTGCATTTTGCAACCAGATGACTATCAAAGAAAAAATAATGTTGTTCTGCATTCTTCATACCAAGATGAGCTCACATGTCCGGTTTCAGAGCCTTATGATCTTATTTGCTATTTTTAACAGATCAAAACCAAATGCAGTTTGTTTAGTTTTGCATCTGCATTCCTAACAGCATTTCAAAGAGGCCAACTTCGACCGTCAATATATTTTGACCGGTGATGATTCAAGAAAATTCCCTTTGCACACGTGCTCAAGGTACCTAAATGATATACTATGTCCAGTAGCAGCTCGCCAGGAGTTGATTTGCTATTTTTGTAAAATGACAATTGGGTCAATTTCAATTGGTTCAGAATGAGCTATTGTTACAGAAAGTTTGACTAAGCAACTTTGCAGATTGATATCTTCCACCTTGTGATACATTTTTCCAAGCCATTTGCTGCACTACATTCTCAGATCAAATTTCTACATGTCTACAAGTTTTTATGACTCCAGGAGGTCACTTGACTAGTTTCCCAGGTTGATTCTAGAGCCAACTTGGCCAGTTTTGACTACTGTGCAAAAGTGCCTGAAAGTGAGTTTTAATGAAAACCCATTTCGTGTTTTCACTTTTGAAGCATTCTAAAGTTGTCTTGAAACAATTTGAGGATAAAAGTTGTTTGAAAACAAAAAAAAGAGGAAAATCACTCTATATAGGCTAATCTGTTCGAGTTTCCTGATTATGTGGGTACACATATATTTGCAACCATGGCTCATAGTTGGAAAGGGTAAAATTGAGTATAGTTTTGATTTAGGTTGCATTAAAAAAGGAAGCAACTAAAAGTGCACAATTGAGTCAAATTGCAAAAATGCATTGCAATGACGAAATGAGGTTGAATAAAAACAATATAGAACTGTTTGAAATATGCCCATTATCAGTGTTATCCATTAAAGGTTGTAATTTCTTAATGGACCATGGTGGAGTGTGGGGCATATCTGGAGGTTATTTATGGCTAAGCCATGGAAGACTATTGATGGACTCTTTGATGACATTATTGAGGATCTATTGGCACACAACGGATCAGGGCTCTTGTCAGTACATTGACTGGTGTAAAGAGTAGAAGAACGATCTATGAATTGTGTGGAATTCAATTGTCGTGGAAATAATTGTCAAAGAACATTATTAGGGAGTAATGAGTGGTCACTTTCATTGCTAGCGAAGGGGTCGATTTGACAAATACAGAGGAGTTTTACACAAGATCATGAAGCTATTGCCTAAGTGTATGCCATGTACATTGCAGCTGATGCATAAAATGCAATTGTTGAAAATGCTTTAGAAACTTTTTAGAAAATGCATTTGGAGGTTGTGAAGCCACACTCCACAAATGCTATCACCATACATGTTGCCTGCACCAAGAAGAATGGATATCCATCAAAGGTTTTTTAGAATGTTAAATGATGGAATATGGGTAACTTGCAAGTATGAGTAGAAGAAATGGGGCCTGAATTCATGTGGAGGAATTGATTGCCTCATTTCTCATTTGATGGGTACGCATTTATCAGGGTGGTGTTGTACAGATGAAAGCTAATGAGAAGATGCAATGAATTAAGAGTTTGATCTCTTTTGTGGTAGAGGTATCCATTCAACCCAACAGAAAGAAATTTGAAATGGCAGGAAAGTGTATCAAAATTGTTTGATGAAAATTTTTGATGCTATGGTGAAGTGCGCAAGGAGAGGAGGGGCTTCTATTTCAATGTGGTCTCATGCAATGCCATGATTCTGATGTATGCACAATGTTTTTTGTTGAAAAGACCTTCGAAACCTTCAAACAAGTGCAAATTGAGGGATCCAAAGGACTTAATCTGTGGGATAAAGTCGCAAGACTATTTAATCTTGCTAGGTTGTTTGAACAACACATGATGCACTGCACAAGTTAGTAACTTCCAAACAAATGCAATAGCACATGTAGCAAGAGGGAAATGTGCCTAGAGTAGGGTATGGAGATCCATGAAAGCATAAAAAAACAAATGTAATCTCATGGAATGCCAATATTGTAGGTGGAGGGGTGCCATTAACAAAAAATAATACGTGCAAACTAGGAGAGGAGGTGTATGAACTGTGTGATAATGCCTCAATGAATGTGGTCTTCGGGACTGTCTCATTTACAGCATGCGCCCATTATAGATTTGTTGAAAATACTTTAGAAACTCATAAGTGAGTGCCATTGATGGAAGGAGTTGTTGTGATGGTGGCTGCCATAGTCGAGCAAACTGGGGAGAACCATATATGATGGAGGAGATTAGGACAACTATGAGGAACAAAATATAAATCAACAATGAAGAAGAAAGTTGTTGATGCAACCAAATCACAACCACTCCCCGCTAGTTGGCAAGAAGAAGTTTCTCACTCATTATTTCCTATGAGGTTAGCGATTTTCAGCCATGTGGAGGTGGTGGGCCCATGGGTTTCTTCAAATGTTCGATGGTTTTCTTTACTACAAAGTCTCCAATTCTTTTCTAATGCAAAGCATTTTAAAATATAAAGTATTGCCCGAGATAGAGGTGACATGAGGTCAAATACAAAGGCTCCTAAATATAAAGTGCGGGTGTTGGGAAAACAAGTAAAAGATGGGTGAAATGTTCTACCCAGTAGAGTTGAAATACCTTCATGTAAGAGGTAGGTATTTTAAATCCAAATTATGAATGGGTTGGATGCACAGGATGAATAAAGGTAAAACTTAAAGGTGATGTGTTTTTCTCGTAAAATATTAAATGGGTAAAGTAAATTAAATGTTGCACAATGTAACATTTAAATATTTTCATTTTAAAAGGGGAATCTTAGAAAATGAGTAAAATATTCAATAAAGTTTCTATTTTCTAGGTAAAACACATGTGAAGGTGCAGGGAGTAATGTGAATTAAATATTCATTTTATAAATGGGTTTTATTGTAAAATAGGTGAAGTTTTATTTGCTGGGAATTAATGTGAAGTAAAATATCAAATGTGAATAATATAATAGCATAGGCAAATAAAAGATGAGGTCAAAGCTCAAATATTAAAGTTGGAAAAATTTAATAACTGGAGGTAAAGTATAAAGTGAATATGCAAATAAAGTGCAGCATTGTGAAAGAGATCTAAAAGAGAATTTTCATGGAAGAGGTATTTTCTAGCAGCTGGGTGAATAATGAAAATCTCCACATAGGCAGATTTTCAGTTGCAAAATAACTTGAGAGAAAGGAATTTTTGGAGGCAGAATAAGTTTGTTGGGTGAGTGTGGAGAGATTCTTTTCAGCTTGTTGATCAATGGGAATTAAGCTTCCAGGTGGCATTGGCAGATCAAATTTAGGGTTGATCCTGTTTTCTTCTCTTCTTCTATATCTTCTTTTCTCTTCTCATTGTAAAAGGGTTCCAAATTTTTTGAAAGCTCTACAAGTCAGACAAAAGCTATGGGTAGACTGTGAAGCTAGGGGGAAATATGACTGTTAGTCATTCAATCTGAAAGTGTGTGTTCTAGATTATTCTTTTATGTTTATTTTAGCTGATAATTGTCTCCATGGTTGAACTATAATGCTATTTTGGATTCAATAATAAAATTATCCAAGTTTTTTCATTCACATTTGCTGTATTTGAGTTACATCTGTTGTTTCCTTCTGTTCTATGAATGATGTAATTTCTTTAATAAAGCACAAGCTGCATTTATTATTGCATATTGTTCAAGGATAGTGTAATTGATTTAACAAATATGACAAGAGTGTTATGTTTCAGGTGGACTTATAAGAAGAGTTATCAGAGAAAGCTTTAGTGGTCTGGTTGTCATAATGTGACAACATTTGCAAGACCTTCAAAGCATTTTCAACACTGAAAGATGAATGCTAGTTATATGACTCCATAGCCCATTTTTATGGCACTAGTCCATTATCATGTTTCTGTTCTTTTCAGTTTGGTCTCGACTCTTTGAATCAAAAATCATTTCAAATCTATTTTACTGAGTTGTGTTTGTCATGTTCTCCATGCCGGTTGATAAAATGCATTCAATATTTTGCCAATGTTGAGTGATATTTTAGGTTTCTCAGCATATTTCTGTGAGAGCATTATCTTTTAAGAAATATCATGTTACTTGTGTGTCTAGATTTTTAGATGTTGCTAAAGGGTTACCCCCCTAGGTCTTACAGAGCCTAAAGTGCAGGGGAAATGTGTGTCAATTCCATTTCCTATCAGTTGACCACTAGCCTTTGTGGTTCTTTAATATAGAGGTTGGCTTCCTCTTAAAGAGTTTCAAAGCCTAGCTAGAAAATAAAACACCAACACTAACCACTTCTAAAGAAAAAATTTGCTACATGTACTGCATTCGTCATTTTCTTACAAGTTATTAAATGTGACATCTTAGAAAATCTGTCCACTACCACAAATACCAAATCATTACCTCTATGTGTCTTAGGTAAACAAAGTATGATATCCATACTGATATCCTCCCAAGGTCCTTCTAGTACTATTAGTGGCTTATACAATCTAACATTGTGAATACTTCCTTTTGCAACTTGAAAAGCTTTACAACTCTACACAAATCTCCTTACATCCTTATGAATTTGTGGCCAAAATTAGTTCTCACTCACCAATGCTATTGTCTTGTCAATTGTAAAATGTACTGCCAATCCTCCACTATGTTTCTCTTTTACCAAGTTATCCTTCATTGAAATTTGGGGTATACACAACTGGTTTCCTCTAAACAACATGTCCTCTTGGATGAAATAATCCAACCATTGACTTCTATCCTCCAAGATTGGTTTTCTACACTCTCTCCAAGGTTCTACAAAATCTGGGTTTTCCTTATACAAGTTCCTCATTTCCTCAAAGCCTAATACCTCCAATCTCATCTGTGCCAGTAAATTCCTTCTCCTACTCAAAGCGTCAGCAACTTTATTTGACTTTCCACTCCTATGTTTCAAGACAAAAGTGTAACTTTTTAAGAAATCTACCCATCTCATGTGTTTCTGATTCAACTTACCTTGACTATTCAAATACTATAAAGCTTGATGATTCGTATACAACACAAACTCCTTAGATAACAAGTAACGTCTCCACTTTTTCAAAGCTTGAACTATGGCATAGAACTTTTGATCATATACTGAATAAATTCTCCTTGCATCATTCAAATTCTCACTAAAATAGGCTATTGTTCTTCCTTCTTGACTTAACACTAATCCAATTGCTTTTCCACTTGCATTACAGTCTACTTGAAATACCTTATCAAAATCTGGTAAATCCAACACAGGCTGCTCAGTCACCTTCTACTTCAACAATTCAAAACTTATGTCTACTCCAGATGTCCATCTCAAATCCTTCTTATCTCCTCTCAGTGTCTTTGTCATGGGGTTACAAATAGAACTAAAATTCCTAATGAACTTCTGGTAGAAACTAGCCAATCCATGAAATGATCTTACCTCTCCAATGCTTTCAGGTGTAGGCCATTCAAAAATAGCTCTCACTTTCTCAAGATCCACCTTCAATCCATCCACTGATATCACAAATCCTAGATATACCACTTCCTCCTTCATGAAACTACACTTCTTGAGGTTTATCAACAACAATTCTTTCAACCTCTACAAAACTTGTCTTATGTGCCACAAATATTCCCTCTAGTCTTACTGAAAAATAAAAATGTCATCCAAATATACAATTGCAAATTTACCCAAGAATTTCTTCAATACCTGATTCATCAACCTCATGAAAGTACTCGGTGCATTGTCAACCCAAAAGAAATTACCAACCACTCATACAATCCTGATTCTTTGATTCTGATACGATGATATGCACTCTTCAAGACTATCTTTTTAAAGTACTTAGCTCCACTCAAACAATCCATAATGTCATCCATATGGGGCAAAGGAAATCTACACTTCACCATGATCTTATTTATGGCTCTAGAGTTGGTACACATTCTTCATTCTCCATCCTTCTTAGGTGCAAGCACAACAGGTACTGCACAAGGACTTAAGATTTCTCTGATCAAACCTTTCCTCAAAAACTCTTGCACTTGTCTATTCAATTCTTCATTCTCTACCAGTGTCAACCGATGTGCTTCTTTGTTAGGAAAACTAGCTCTAGGAATCAGATCCATGCAATGACTAATACTCCATATAGGTGGTAATCCATCAGGTACATTATCTGAAATGATAGCCTCATATTCTGTCAACAAATCTCTTATCTCTTCTATTTGTCCTTCTACATGCTTCAAGTCTTCAACTTTCTTAGGTACCAATGCATAGCACAAGTTCTCATGTCTTAGTCCATCTAGAAATCTTCTTCCATCAACCAAACAGATTGTATTAGTCATGTAAATCTCAGCCTTAGGAACATCTTCCAAGGGTAACAAAGTATGCTTCATCCCATTAGCAACAATGGTGCATATGTTATTCTTTCCATCATGAATAGCTTGGCGATCATACTGCCAAGGCCTTCCCAACAAGATATGGCATATATCCATGGGCATAATATCATACAAAACTTTGACATGGTAGTTTCCTATTTTCAATTTCACCAAACATTGTTCACTTACCAGTATTTTATGCTCATCTTGAATCCATGCTATCTGATAGGGTTTAGGGTGTTTCAACCTTTCGAGCTTCAATTTGGTTACCATTTCTTCAAAATCTAGGTTCTCTGAACTTCCACTATCAATGCTCACTTTGCAACATTTACTAGCTACCTTACATTTGGTCCCGAACAAATTCTTTCTCTATAATGGTTCTTTCTCCAATTCACTTTGATATAATACTCTCCTATTCACCAATACCTCTCCTTCTTCTTGTTGATTAGATGATCCAGCATGATCCTCCTCAACAAGGGTTGTTCTCCTATTGTTCTCATTCTTTCTACTTGACTCTCCGTGTTTGCATTCAAAGGCTCTATGTCCTTCTCCGCCACATTTAAAACAAGTTCCCCTAAATACTCTTTTCTCTTGTCCTCTGTCATCTTTTCTATACCCTTCATTTATGTAGCCACCATATCCTCCTCTTCTGTAAGAGTTTCCATCATCTCTTCAGTATGAATTTTCACTCTTATTGACCTCCTTATTCTGATCTACAAAGGTTCCTCTTTCTCCTCTGGTAAATTTTCTTCCTCTCTGAAATCTTCCACCTCTTCCTCTCTGTCTTTATTCATGTCTTTTATTCATCTTCTCCTCTGCTTTTAGGGCACACTGATATGCCTCTTCCACACTCAACAACTTAATAAAACTGATCTCATCTTGAATAGATGACCTCAAACCATTCACATATCTAGCTACTTGTTCAATCTTATATTCAACTTATAGAATTCCTCTGTATATTCTATCACGCTTGATTCTTTCTACTTCAAGTTCTACAATTTCTTGAACAAACTAATCTGGTAATCTGCAGGTATAAATTTTCTCTAAAATTTATTCACCATCCGATCCCATGATCTTATCTTCTACTTTCCTTTTCTTTGTCTATCTATCTACAAATGTTCCCACCAAAGGGATGCATGTCCTCTCAATCTTGTATAGGAAAATTTTACCTTCTTATCATCTAGGGTACCTTCAAAATCAAAGTATTTCTCCAAATCTGTTATCCAATCCAACTTACCATTACAGCCCAGTGGATTGAAATGTGGCTTATTGTTTACTCTGGTTAGGGATCTTATGAACCTCTCTTCTCCTTAATCAAGGCCAGGTTGCTCTTCTCTTGAAAATTCTTCTTGTTCTTCTACTTCTTCATCACTTAAATCATCAACTAGTCGACCTCTTCTCTGGGTCATTTCAACCGCTTCTAATATGGTAGCAATTCCTCTCAAAATTTCCATTATAGTAGGGTCTGCATCTCCATGCACTCCATTTCCTCTACCATTTCTTCTTCCTGACATCTTTACACAAGTGCTCTGCAATTGCAGGTCAGATTTTCAATCCACCACCCTACAACAAATCTTCAACAAGACTGTGCAACTTCTGACGATCTTGCAAGGAATGAACCTTGCTCTGATCCCAATTGGTGCAGTCGCGGTAAGGAGGGTCCTCAAAGAGAACAGTCTAAACCATGCAGAAAAAGTAACACAATAGAAGCAACATAATTTATGGAGGAAAATGTAGGTGTAAACATTCTTATTATCTGAAATATTGATTACATATAGTCGGCCACATCCGGGCTTACAGATTCAGCACACAGGCCTGATTAACAACATGTGAAATAAATCCTATAGATCAGACCTAATATACAACATGTCCTTCATAATAATAATCTATCTCCTCTACTAATGATTCAATACTATCTTTATATCATAACTACAAGTCTAGAGACATTTGCATCAACCAAAGATCATTACAACCTCCAATGAGGAAAAATGTAACATGTACAAGAACAGGTCGAACTCAAATCTAAAATTCATCCATGATAGATGCGTATGATGAAGTGTGGACCTAAGTGTAAGGTTGGGGACACTCCATGGAACAAATATTAAAACACCATGAGGATCCACAAGTCACGGGAAAGGTCTGTGATCAATCCAACTAGCTGTTAGGTTTTGAAGTTATTTCAGGGCCAACCTCAAAACTATCATGTACGTCAGAAGTGATAACTTGCTGGAAAAAGATCCAAATGAGCTGAAAACTTGGAAAATGAAGATTGAACACGTCCACAATGAAATCATAGGTATGCATAATCTGGCGAGAAAACATGAAGAAACACTGGATCTATCAACTCAAACATGTACATAATAAGAACAAAACTAAAAGGAAATATTTTTGGTTGATGCAAGATTGCCAAGAACCAAGGATGCTCCTGCATCATGAACCCCCTCCTTTAAATTTTGGTGAACCCAACGTGAATAAAATTATGTTGGATATTTTTCTTCAAAAATTATATGCATTTCATAATTCTTTCTTTAAACAATATTTTGATATGTTGGATGATGTCCTAGATGACTTCTTATAGGTATCTCCTTCTACTCAAAAATTCTTTAAACCAAAATACTTATCACAACCTTCTTCTTTGCAATTCAAAGAGTCTATAAATGTAGTCATAGTCTCTATCATCCCTCAAAGGCCTAAGAGACCCATCATTTACATGACTCCAGCTAGCCTATATCCTAAGAGAATTTATTCTATTCATGGGGTTCCTATCAATAGTGGCACGCTATACATTTATACAAGTCATAAAATCTAAGGTTCCCTCTTATAGAGAAAAATCCCATACCTATAATACTAGAAGGAATTAAAAAATATTAATCAACCTACTTCCTTACTACCTTCTCAACCCAGTCTTACCCAAGCACCTAAACCTACAGCTAAGGCAACAAGTGAGTATGATATTGCCGAGCAATTCTGCATTACTCCTGCCAAGATATCACTTTGGTATTTACTTCAAACTACTATGGTTTACCAAGGTATGCTTCAAGAAGCCTTGAAAGATCGTATTCATGTGGATTCACTGAATACTATGTTCCATCCACATGAACTCCCACCTTCAAAAGTACAAAATCAAGCTGGTCATATAATTATAACTCACATTAATAACATTAGCATTATACATGCTCTTGTTCACACCTATTCAACACTCAATGTGTGTAACATTGATTTGTTACCTAAAATAAAAGTGGATTCAACTTCCCTTTCTATTGCTTCTTTTTACATTCGTGAATTTGATAATGACATTTGACAAGCCTTAGGCACATTAATATTTCCTTTGAGGTTGGGACCCATTACCATACCTACCCTAGTATATGTTATGCCAAGACCTTTACCATATAATATTCCCTTGGGAAGGCCATGTATTGATTCTTTGGGATTAGTTACTTCTACTTTGTGTCATTTTGTTGAATTTGTTGCTAACAATGAGGTGATAAAAATCAAGGTTGACCCTGATGCTATACACTTATGTGAAATGACAATTTCTATTCAAAATTCAGTTGCACCTACTCTTAAAAATCTTATCCCTTCATTATCTTCTAATGTGTTGACATCTACTCTAGCAATATTTGTCACAAAGGATACTCTTAAGATGGATGTCCCTAAGGAAGATCCTCTCAAAGCAGAAGATCCCAAGCCTAATCCTTCTACCTCTTCTTCTAAATTGAATTCATGTCTTAGTGATGATTGGGGATCCTTGAACTTCACTAAATTTTATGTCGAAGAGTATAAAGTAGATTTGATCCACCCATATATTCTAAAAATCACATTCACCTTTGATAAGAAATATGATTATCCTTCTACTGAAAAGGATGATCATGCTACTACTAAGGAGGATGGTGATTGCACTAATATAAGAAGGATGATTAAGTTTCTATGAAAATGTGTGACACCTATAGCATGGATTATGCTCTTTACACTAATCCCCCTTATTTCAAGGAATCAAAATCACATTACAAACCTAGATTTAATATCCTCTTCAAATTTTGTTATGGGGGTAAATTTTGTGGGTATAATGAACAAGGTATTAGAGTCCCCTTAGAGGTCAATACATGTGACTCTAAGATTTGACTTGAATACCACCCCATGAAGTCTAAGGTTAAATCATGGTTGAATGTCAACATGGTTTCTATCAAATCTCATTCTCTTAAGCTAGTTCATCTTGAATACATCATTCAAGAAAGGTGGACTCTAAAGAAGTTCCTCTAGATGTTTTCTCCTCAGATGAATCTCTAGAATAATTCTTAGGTTCATATTCTAATCTTCCTCTTGATCACCATAAATGATGATTCCCATATTGTTTGTGTAGCATCATAAATTATTAGCCTTGATAATTTTGCATTATGTTTTGCTCCCCCTAAATTATTGAACCTAATTAAGTTCCCAATTTCCCAAATTATGCATTCTATAGCCTATTTTTACTATTTTCTAAGGGATTGCAAGAATTGAATAAATGCATTAATTTAATGTTTTGCCCCCAACAGCTTAAATCTTGGAAAATAGGGTTAGGAATGAGATGCCCAAGGGTGTCCCAATCCCCCTATTTTATCATGATCTAAATTTGAATATGTCAGTGTTGGAATTTTAACATTTGAAATTCAAGTTGAAAATGTCAGCTATCAGGATTTATATTTTGGGAAATTAGAACAAATGCCTATAAATACCTAGTTATTGCATCATTTGAAGTCTAACAAGATCTAGCATTAACAAGAATTAAGGATAATTTATGAGAAATAGATATTTTCAAGAGCAAGTCAACATAAACATTTTAAGAGCTTTATTACAACAATTCAAGATCCAAGCATCATGTCAAATCTTATATGATTTTATATGTGTTTATGTTGTCATTATTTGTGAATATAACCCTTGTTATAGGTCTCCAAGTAGTTCAAGCAATCCAGCAAGCAAGATCCAAGGCCTTGAAGTGATGTGTATGACTTCAATCCTTCAAGGAATCCATTGAAGGGTGGTGAGTTGTAGCACTTTTTTGATTCATCATTCCTTCCTATCATTTATCTTTCCTATCATTGGTATTTCCATTGTGTAAATGGAAACACTAACATGGGGTTTGACTAAGGCAAGCCCCTAAATGGAACAACATTTATTCTCTTTGTGAATGTGTAGATTATAGGTTTGGAGAGGATTGAAGGAAGCTTGAAGATCATTTTCCATTGTTGCATTCAAAGACCTATACCTTGTCAAGTCACAAAAACTCACCTATAGAATTATTTGACATTGTTCTGAAAAGTTTGCAAGTGGGAACATGGACCTCATATCTGGTATCAAGGGATTGGAAAAGTAGAGTAGGAAATGCCTACAAGGACTAGGATGCCCTTGGGTGACTTTATCCTCCTATACAGATCAACATCAAACTTTCAAGATAGGTGCACAACACTCAACCCTTCCCAAATCTACTTGTAATTCCTTGTCTTAGTCTATTAATTGTCGACAACTTACATTTTCCATAATCTAATTAGGTTAACCAAAATAAATCAATTCCAATTCATTCCAAGACCCTAAAAGATGCAGATCTAGGTCTGATTAGCTCACCTTCATTGTTGAAATTCAATCTAAACACCTTGTTGATATCCATCTTAATGAAACATTAAAAAAAGATCACAAAACACCAAACCACCCTAAAATTTGAATCTTAGGTTTTATGTACATAAGACCTAGGGTTCTATTTTCTTTGTTTCAGTTTGGTTGGACATGCATATTTTTGGGATTTGTTATGTCTTTTGATGAGAAGGCTTCTTTATCTAATGTGGATGAAACTACTTCTATACCCCATCTTGAAAATCGTAGCACTATCCTTAAAAGGGATATTTTTGATGTTTTCATGGATCCCAAATCTTCTAAAAAAGTAATTAAGATTTGAAAATGTAACTCTTCAAATGAATCTAAAAAACATATTCATTTATTGCACTCTCATTCTGATATCTTTGCTTCATCATATGAGACATGCCTAGTATTGATGAGTATGTGGTGGATCATAATATCATTCTATGCTCTAGTTCCAAGACCATTAAATAAAATATTGCAAAATGAATCCTAAGGTTACTTTATTAGTCAAGATTGAGATAGAAAAGCTTTTAAAAGTTGGTTTCATCTGTCCCATTGACTACTCACCTTGGATATTGAATATCATTGTCATTAGTAAACCTAATGGTCATATGCGTATCTGTATTGACTTTTGTGATCTTAATATGGCTTCTCTTAAGGATGATTTTCTACTACCTAATATCGATATGTTTGTAGATTTGACTATAGGCCATGCCTTATTATCCTTTATGGATGGCTTCACAGGATATAATCAGGTTTGTATTAACCTATAATATTAGGATAAGACAACCTTCACTACCCCTTGGGGTACTTTTTGTTATGTAGTCATGTCATTTCAGTTAAAGAATGTTGGAGCAACTTACCAACATACAAAGAATCTAATCTTTCATGATTTTATTCATAAGATCTTAGATGATTATGTCAATGATATCTTGGATAAGTCTATGAATCACCAAGATCACATTGAGAATGTCCATATTATCTTTGAAAGGCTTCGAATCTATAAGATGATACTAGATCTTCTTAAGTGTGTCTTTGTCATAGATGCAAGAAAACTTTTAGGATTTATTGCCTCTCATCGTGGAATCAAAGTCAATGCGAATAATATTGATGTGATCATTAACATGTCTCCCCCTAAGAACATCTCTCAACTATGTAGTCTGCAAGGTAAGATTCAAGAAATTTGTAGATAATTATCTCAATTGACTGATCACATATTTCCCATCACATGCTTGTTGAAGAAATATGTTCATTTTTTTATGGGATGATGAATGCGACAAAGCTTTTGAATCTATCAAGAGTGACTTGGCCAATCCTCCTATCTTGATGTCAATTATGCAAGATAGGCCCTTTTTTCTTTGTCTCTACATCTCCTGATTCTTTATCATCTTTGTTAGCTCAACATGATAATGATGGTAAAGAAAGAGTGGTCTACTACATTAGTCATATTTTGGTTAATTATGAAACTTGGTACTCTACTATGGAAAAATAATGTCTCACTCTCATTTTCAAAATGAAAAATTTACAACATTATCTACTCCATACAAAGACTCATGTGATTGTGAAATGTGATCTTCTTAAACATTTATTTACTTGAACCAATATTTATTGAAGGTTGGAAAAATGGGTAATATTTCTCTCTGAGGTCAATATTAAGTTTGTAAATCAAAAAATAATTAAAGGAAAAGTTGTTTCCAATCAATTGGCAAAAGCTCCCTCACCTCAATATTTTCCTAGCTTAGATTTATTTCCAAATGAAAACCTATTTGCATTGGATCATGAACCCATGTGAGAAATGTACTCTGATGGATTGAGATGTCAAACTGGCTCTTGGGTAGGTGTAGTTTGAGTCTCACCCGAAGGGAAGCCAATTCCTCTATCTTTTCATCTAGAATTTCATTGTATTAATAACATCGTTGGGTACGAATCCCTAATTGTTGGCTTGCATGTTACAATAGCATTGAATATTTAACATATCTACATTCATGGTGATTCAAGCTTACCGTAAATCAAATCATGGGAGTATATCAAGCTAAGTAGATTAATCTATCTCAGTATCAAGATTGGCTTTATCCTTGCTTGATCAATTCTCTTTCTTTGCCATAAACAATGTTCTTAGGAGAGAGAATCATCACATAGATGTAATGACAAATGTGGATTTCCTTGTATCCTTGGATGATAGTGTAGATGAGTATCACTTTATGGTTCAAATTCTCTACTCTCCTATTGTCTCTAATCAACCTGAACCCAATGCTCTCATGTGTGATCATGTGGACTTGGGGGAATGCTATTCTCATATATATAATTATATGAAGATTGGAAACTTTCTTGATGATGTGACTAAAAATACTCGTGTCCAAATACAAAATATTTCAGCTTGATACATAATTCTATCTAACGTTCTTTATCAAAATTCTTACAATGGTCTTCTTCTTTGATGTCTCACTAAGGCTAAAATACCTCTCGCCCTTCAAAAAGGTCATTCGGGCTGTAAGGGTGGACATTTTAGTTGTAAATCCTTAGTGTGTAAACTAATTCATATGGGATATTATTGGAAAACAATGGAGCAAGACTCCTTTGTTCCAAGAATGAAGGTGTTTTCAAAGATGTCAACTGGTTAATTAGTTATCAACTAGTTGTTGTTGTCATTGATGTTATGGATGTAGGTTATTGGCTATATATGTCGAGGATATTGAGAAAATTGTATTGAAGAAAGGTTTCAGGTGTTCAATGGTTGCTCTGAGTTTTTCTTCGAGATTTAATTCTATATTTGTGTGGTTCAAATATGTTGATCATGGTTGTTGGAAGTTGCTTTATCCAAATTCTTAGCTTCTAATTTATTGTACAGTGCGAGTTATGTTCGCAGTTGTGAACTGTGGTTTTCTATGTATCATGCTAAGGTTCGAGAGAAATGTTGTTGGTCCAAATTTATTTTTGGTTGTCTTATGACTTGTGGTTCTAGAGTTAAGTTTTTATGATCATGCTAAAGATAGTTTTGGCATATAGAAGGATTTGATCGTGCTATGAGTTGTGTGTGCTTAATTACTTTTTGTTTTACACTAGTTTAGTCGACCTTGTGTTGAACACTACCTTTGAAGTTGATGAAGCATTTTGGGACCTATTTGGGTCCACATCAATCATGTTTTTGGTTTTCCCTCATTCTAATTCCACCCTAGGATGTTTTGGCACCAACCTAATTTGAATCTAAGTATGGATGGTTGACTATCGATATGTTTCAAAGTTGAAGATGTTATAAATACAAGATGAGTTAGTGGTGAAAGATGTACATTGAGAGATAAGTGTAAAGAAATAGAGAAAATATATGTGAAATAGATGTGAATCAATGTGTGTGAGTGATGCGAGTGTGGTAGATCAGTTTCAATTCTAAATGCTAAGTTTTGGATGCAATGAGTAGAAGGTGTACCCTATCATTCATGCATGTCTACAAGTGGCTGAGTAAAATTGTGGTGGAAATCTCTATTGCATTAAGATTGTCTTCTCTCTAACATATCTCTTCTATCTTCTTTGTATCTCTGTGGTACTGATCCCTTTGGGTGGTTAACTGTATTGGATAGTGATTCCTTGTTTTGGAAATGAGCCTTTCTTAGGCAATGAGCCTTTGTAACCAGTTTTGATATTCTCTATAGTGTGAGTTAATCCTCATTATGGTTTTTCCCTCATTGGTTTTTCCACGTAAATCTAGTGTTATTGTGTTTATGTGATTGTTTTTAGTTTCTACACTTGAACTTAATGTTTAATCATTTTAGCAGAGTTAAGTATTTGTGTTTTATCTAAGTTTCGGTGAATTATTAAAAGTTTAATTTTCTATAACTGATTCACCCCCCCCTCTTATTTTTCTTGTTCAACAATTGGTATTAGAGCTTGGTTCCTCGGAGAAGAGCTTAATTGCTTAAGGAAGGTCTGAAATGGATAATAAAGTTACTCATGATTATTAGAGGTTTGATGGAACTAATTATGCTATCTAGAAAATATTGATTGAAGAATATCTGGAGTATTATGGATATGATGTGGAGAAATCTTACAAGAATGCTTGCACTCCTCTTGCTAATGGCTGAGTACGATTGATGAGATCAAGGCACATGGAGTGAACAATAAGGTAAAGGACATTTTGAAGAATAGTCTTGTACACTCTGAGTTGATTAAAATTCAAAATCTAAAGACTGCTAAGGAAGTCCAGGATGCTTTGGAAAAGGTTCATGAAGGAGATGAAACAGTCAAAGAGGAAAAGTTGTAGAATTTGGAGACACATTTTGAGCTCCTACGTATGTCTGAAGATGAGAATGTTAAGGTTTATGTAAATATTGGAAGAGGTAGTGGTTAGAATGTGAGGACTTGGTACTACAATAGATGAATCTAGGATTGTAAAGAAGATTCTTAGAACTCTCCCTAATACTTATAGTGAATAGTTATGTGCTATTGAGGAACATATAGATTACAAGACTTACACTAAAGATAAATTTTTGGGATCTCTGACATTTTATGAGATGAGAAAGCTGAATTTGAGAAATGGATCCAAATCAGAAACTGCTTTTAAGGCTACAAAAGCTAAAGATACAGATGAAGAAAATCTTGATGGAGTAGAAGCTAACTTTTTGATAAGGATGAAGAAAAGATCCAACAGGTATGAAGGTAAGTTACCCTTTAAATGCTTTAGTTGTGGAGGAATAGGACATTATGCTTCAAGGTGTCCAGAAAGAGCTAAGAGCAACAAACAAATATTTGAGAAAGAAAAGAAAGGTACGAAGATCAATAAAGCATATTATGTGAATAAGAATGCTTGTATATCTGATGAGGAATATGATTATGGAGATATTCATGATAATGAATTCTTGTTCTTGGCTTTAAAAGATAAACCTACTTCTGTTGATTCTAAAAAACAAGTGAAGGAATGCCCTCCAGAGAAGGATAAAAATGCAGGTACTATAATCTCTACCCTACATGCTAAATAGGAAAAGAACTATTGGGTTGTTGATAGTGGTTGTTCACATCACATGAAAAGTGATAAGAGTAAGTTTTTTAAACTTGAAAAATATGATGGAGGATTAATTATGTTTGGAGATGATACTGGTGCTAAGATTTGTGGGATAGGTTCAGTAAGTTTTGATGGCAAGCATAATACTAATGATGTCTACTATGTTAAGGGTTTAAGGAATAATATCTTGAGTGTTTGATAGATGTGTAGTAAAGGATATAATATTGTATTTAAGGATGAAAATTTTGAGATCAGGAAAGAATCTGAAATAGTGATTGCTCCAGGAAAGAAATATGAAGGAAATATCTATCAACTTAAGGGTGTTGATGGACGATGCTTTATGACTCATATTAATGACAATTGGTTTTGGAATCAGAAAATGTGTCATATGAATTTCAATAATTTGGTGAGGATTAGTGCAGTTCAGGCTATGAGAGATTTACCAAGGATTAAAAAGCCTATAAATGCTATTTGTAGGAATTGTTAGTTTGGAAAGAAAGAAAGAATCCTTTACAGATCAAAGGAACAATCTACTACTGGACTACTAAATTTAATTCATACAGATCTATGTGGTCCTACAAGAGTGAGAATTCTACAAGGTTTAAGGTACTTTATGCTTTTGATTAATGATTATTCTAGATATACATGGGTTACATTTCTTAGCAAGAAGTTTGATGCATTAGATAGATTCAAGAAATTCAAAGCAATGGTTGAGAATGAAGTAAATTTGCGGATAAAATGCTTAAGGTCTGACATAGGTGGTGAATTCACCTCCCGTGAGTTTAATATATTTTGTGAAGTGCATGGAATAAAAAGACAGTTATGTGCTCTGAGAACTCAACAAAATGGATTTTTTGAAAGAAAGAACAAAACAATTCAAGAGGCCGCTAGATCAATGAATACTAAGGTTGGTTTACCAGAATTTTACTAGAGAGAAGTTATTGACACCACTGTTTTTGCATTTAATTGAGTTCAAGCAAGAGAAAATAGTATAAAGACCCCCTATGAGCTATGGTGTGGAATAATTCCTACTGTTAAGTATTTCAAAGTATTTGAAAGAAAATGTTATATCAGACGAGATGAAGAAAATTTAGGGAAGTTTGATGCAAGAAGTGATGAAGGTATTTTTCTTGGATATTCTACTAAAAGAAAAGCTTACAGATGTTTCAGTAAAAGACTGAGAAATATTGTACAAAGTACAAATATCAAGGTTGATGAAGTAATGAAGAATTCAATTGATGTTGATGGATATGTATCTGATGAACCTAATTGCATAAGGATTGAAGAAGTTGTGGAAGAATAGGAAAAGGATGAGAAAGATAAGTAGAATGAAGAAGAATAAGAAGCTTTGGTGGTGTTCCCTAAGACACCTAGATATGTGTAGAAGAATCATTCAGAAATTTAGATAATTGCAAACAAAACAAAAGGAGTATTAACAAGAAGCAAAGTTGTTGTTGGTGAAGTAAATCTGTGTCTACTTTTTGAGATTGAATCGAAGATTGTAATTGAAGCATGTAAAGATAAGAATTGGATGGAAGCTATGAAATAAGAACTTATGTAAATTGAGAAGAATCAAACTTGGGAACTAGTCCCAATATCGACAAATAAGAGCATTATTGGATCAAAGTGGGTGTTCAGAAATAAGTTGAATGAGAATGGAGAAGTGATTAATAACAAAGCGAGGCTTGTGTAAGGGTTACTCACAAGTAGAAGGCATATATTTTTAGGAGAATTTCTCCTCAGTGGAAAGAATGTAAGCTATAAGGATGTTCTTTGTGTTTTCTTCTCATAAATATTTCAAGGTCTATTAGATGGATGTCAAGTTTGCATTTTTGAATGGTGAACTAGAAGTAGAGGTCTACATGGAACAACCTGAAGGATTTTAGTTGTCAGACCAATTGGATATGGTATGAATATTGTAGAAATATTTATATAGATTGAAGCAAGCTCCTAGATCTTGGTATGCAAGGTTAGATAGGTACTTGATTCAATAAGGTGTCAAAAAAGGTATGATAGATAGTAATCTGTATTTCAAAATTCAAAATGGAAAAATCTTGATTGTGGTTGTATATGTTGATGACATTATCTTTGGAGGAAATGAAACTATGCGTAAGATTTTTATAGAAGAAATGAAAAATAAATTTAAGATTTCCATGTTTCGTGAGATGAATTTCTTTCTTGGGCTACAAATTAATGAAACAGAGAAAGAATTTTTTATTTCATAGTCTAAGTATGCAAAAGAGATATTGAGGAAGTTTGGGATGGATGGTTCCAAATTGTTATGCACTCCTATGGTGACTGGTTGCAAATTAGGTAAAGATGTTGATTCACCTTAAGCTGATCAGAGCAAGTATAGATCTATGATTGGTGGACTGCTATATTTGACTGTTACTAGACTAGATATTATGCATGTTGTATGTCTTGTGGCTAGATTTCAAGAAGATCCTAAGGAAACACATGTTGCTACTATTAAAAGAATATTCAGATATTTGAGTGGCAATCCAGATTATGACTTATGGTATCCTATGGATACTAACTTTACACTCAATGCTTATACAGATGTAGATTGGGGTGGATTTGTAGATGATAAAAAAAGTACAAGTGGTGGTGCATTCTTTCTTGCTTGCATATTGGTGGCATGGTTAAGTTAAAAGAAAGATCCAGTTTCCTTCTCTACTACTAAAGCTAAGGATATTGATGTTGCATCTTGTTGTACAAAAGTTCTATGGATGAAACATACATTGAAAGTGTAGACACTTAAATATGTCTCTATGAATCACATTGGCTAACTAACATCATTTTGTCCACAAACCCATCCTCTTTTCACTTAATTAATTGAATTAGCCTAGCTAATTAATTAATTTCATCATTTTCATCTATTAAACTAATCCATCAAATTAGGTTAATTCACCCCCTTTCATGCTGCCATTTCATCTTATTAAATTAAATAAATCAAAATATTTAATTTAATTCCCTATGTCTTCTAATTTAATTAAATAACCCTAAGTTTTTTAATTAAATGTCATCTCACCTTTCTCCCTTTCATTGAATCAATGAAAATCACTATATTCCTCCAAATTCTCTAATTGTGTGATTAAACCTTTGTTTAATTCGCAATTAAACTAATTTTCCTCTAAAAGGCGAGTATTCCTTATCCCCCTTTTTGTACAATTAAAACTTTCTTTTAATTTGAAAAATATATTTATCCTCATCTATGAGAATATCGCAAAAGGAATATTCTCTCTCCTCCAATCGTTTAACGAATGGATATTCTCACTTGGTTCCAAATGAAAGTTATCATTTAACTTCTTGAGCAAGTCACCTTGTGACCTTTGTGTGAAGATCAAAAGTGTGTTTGTTTGGAACAATTGTGAACCCTTGATTAATTCACATCTTTCATTCTCATCCGTTGATGAGAATCCATGATCCATGACTCCTATTTCCTCCATCCTTGATCGTTGATTAATATTTTCAATCATTTAAAGCAAGTATAGCAAGTCGTAAATTGAGAACCTAAGTGTCAAAATCTAAAGTCTAGATCATAGGTAAATGCATTAGTGAAGTTTGTATCAACGATCTATTATAAATATCATCATCATCCTAAGATCAAAAAACCATTTGATCTACATGTCCTAGGATGTATCCTTCTTACAATGGGCATCAGTATCAGAAATCAACTTAACTAAATTAAACAAGCAAGATATATATATATATATATATATATATATATATATAACACTAACTGTTTGTCTTTGATCTTTTCTTGTGATTTATCTTAATGACCCATTCTGAGGACCTCTTGATGATTTCTATCAAAATGATTTAGAGAGAAAGGAATGGGCCATCGATCATGATCTTTTATTTGTTGTGTTTGTGGGTAATCTTGTAAAATAATCTTGGTGCATACTTGCTTAGTTTTGTGTAGGAAATTTGTGTGGGGTATGTTGTTGACTATTGTGTATGCTTTGGTCCAACATATTGTAAGATTTTGACTTGAATTCCAATGAGGTTTTCGTATGTCAAGGTGTGAACAATAATTATCTTATTTTTTTGTGGAGTCAAAGTCCATTACACTAGATATAATGTCGTCTTGGTTATCAATACCGAGTTGCATCATGTCTATGTGTTATATCAAACAATAAGGAATGAAAAAAGATCCCAATCCAAATATGTGAGCAACTCATCATCTTGTATTCATCCTCATCATGCATTTCTCATCACCATCTCTAATAAAGTCTCGATGGATCATGGACTTCTTGGAGCTTTTGAAGCAATCGTCAAAATCAATGGTCAATCCATTCATCTTATATTTCTTATTCTTCTATCTTTACTAAAAATTCTATCTGAGCATCAAATATATGTGATCTACATCTACATACACATGAGGCTACCCATAGCCAATGATTATTTATCTATAATGAACTTTGTCTACATCAACATCTGATCTTTCCAATAACTATTTTTCATCCTCTTTACTAGAAATCCATCTTCCGTTGGGGAACAGTGGGGCATCTATATCATCTTCAACTCAACAATATGAAAATTTGCAGCTCTTTGATTCAAAAGCACCCTAAAATCTCAAGCATTTCAAGCATAAGTTTGATTCTCACCTATCGTGAGATCGATCAGAACACTTTATTCTCTGATTAATCTCTTTAGGGAGCAACCAACCATATTTCAATCATATCTATGTCAAATCATATAATGGAATTTTTTCCTAGTCTTGCTAACTAAATCTTGATCAATCTATCAAATCAATCATCATAGGGATATATCTTTCTCTATGAATCCTCGTGTCATTCAACATAATCCTTGCATTGTTATGAATCCTCAAATTTTTTATCAATCAATCAATTAGATCAATCAACCTTAGCTTGGCTATCAACATCTCAAAGATATCATTGATATCCATTTCTACATCGAAATCAAAATCAATCTTTGAACCAATGCAACGAGTACATTGCTTCAAAGAGGGGAAAAATGTAGACACTTAAAAATGTCTCGATGGATCACATTAGCTAACTAACATCATTTCATCCTCAAACCCATCCTCTTTTCACTTAATTAATTGTATCATTTTTGTCTATTAACCTAATTCATCAAATTCGTTAAATTCACCCCCTCTCACACTAACATTTCATCTTATTAAATGAAATAAAATAAAAATATTTAATTTAATTCCCCAAGTCTTCTGATTTCATTAAATAACACTAAGTTATTTAATTAAATGTCATCTCACCTTTCCCCCTTTAATTAAATCAATGAAAATCACTTTGTTCCTCTAAATTCCCTAATTGTGTGATTAAACCTTATTTAATTAGGAATTCAACTAATATTCCTCTAAAAGGGGAATATTGCCATGGAATATTCCTTATCCCTCTTTTTGCACAATTAAAAATTTCTTCTAATTTGCAAAATATCTTTATCCTCATCCATGAGAATATTCTAAAAGGAATATTATCTCTCCTCCAATCATTTAAGAAAGAGATATTCTCACTTGGCTTCAAATGCAAGTTATCTTTTAACTTTTTGAGAAAATCACCTTGTGACCTATGTGTGCAGGTCGAAAGTGTGTTTGTTTGGAACAAATATGAACCATTGATTAATTCTCATCTTACATTCTCATCTGTTGATGAGAATCCATGATCTATGCCTCCTATTTCCTCCATCCTTGACTGTTGATTAATCTTTTCAATCTTTTCAAGCAAGTATAACAAGTCATAAAGTGAGAACCTAAGTGTCAAAATCTAAAGTATAGATCATAGGTAAATGCGTCAGTGAAGTTTTTATCAACAACTTATCACAAAGCTCATCATCATACTAACATCAAACAACCATTTGATCTACATTTTCTAGGATGTATCCTTCCTACAATGGGCATCAGTATCAGAAATCAACTTAGCTAAATTAAACAGGAAAGAGATATAGATAACACTGACTATTTGTGTTTGATTCTTGTGATTTATCTTAATGAGCCATTCCAAGGACCTATTGATGATGTCTATCAAAATGATTTAAAGAGAAAGGAATGGGCCATCGATCATGATCTTTCTTTTGTTGTGTTTGTGGGTACTCTTTTAAAATAATACTGCGCATACTTGCTTAGTTGTGTGTAGGAAATTTTTTTGGGGTATGTTGTTGACTATTGTGTATGCTTTAGTCCAACATATTCTAAGCTTTTGACTTGCATTCCAACAAGGTTTCCATATGTCAAGATGTGAACAATAATTATCCTATCTATTTGTCAATTCAAAGTCCATTACACTAGATACAACGTCGTCTTGGTTATCAATACCTTGATGCATTGTGTCTATGTGTTATATCAAACAATAAGGAATGAAAAAAATCCCAATCCCGATATGTGAGAAACTCATCATCTTTCATTCATCCTCATCATGCATTTCTCATCACCATCTCTAATAAAGTCTCGATGGATCATGGACTTGTTGGATATTTTGAAGCAATCGTAAAAATCAGTGGTCAATCCATTCATCTTATTCTTCATATTCTTCTATCTTTACTAACAATTCTATCCAAGCATCAAATCTACATGATCTACATCGACATAAACATGAGGCTACCCATGGCCGATGATTGTCTATACATCATGAAATCTATCTACATCAACATTTGAGCTTTCCAAGAACTATTTTTCATCCTATTTACAAGCAATCCCTCTTTTGTTGGGGCATAGTGGGGCATATATATCATCTTCAACTCAAAAAGATTAAAAGTTGTAGCTCTTTGATTCAAAAGTAACCTGAAATATCAAGCATTTCAAGCATAAGTCTGATTTTCACCTATTGTGAGCGTGATCGAAGCACTTTATTCTTTGATTGATCTCTCGAGGGGTAAACCAACCATATTTCAATCATATTGATGTCAAATCATCTAACAGACTTTGTTCGGAGCCTTGCTAAGAAAATCTTGATCAATCTATCAAATCAATCATTGTAGGGATATATCTTTGCCTACGAGTCCTCATGTTATTCAAAATAATCCTTGCCTTGTTGTAAATAATAAACCATGTTATCAATCAATCAATAAAATCGATCAACTTTAGCTTGGCTATCAACATCTCAAAAATATCACAAATATCCATTTTTGCATCGAAATCAACATCAGTCTTTGAACCAATGCAACGAGTACATTGCTTCAAAGAGGGGAAAAATGTAAACACTTAAAAAATTCTCGATGGATCACATTGGCTAACTAACATCATTTCATCCTCAAACCCATCCTCTTTTCACTTAATTAGTTGAATTAGCCTATCTAATTAATTAATTTCATCATTTTCATCTATTAACCTAATTCATCAAATCGGGTTAATTCACCCCCTTTCATGCTCACATTCCATCTTATTAAATGAAATCAATCAAAATATTTAATTTAATTCCCTAAGTCTTCTAACTTAATTAAATAACCCCGTTATTTAATTAAATGTCATCTCACCTTTCCCCCTTTCATTAAATCAATTAAAATCACTTTATTCCTCCAAATTCCCTTATTGTGTGATTAAACCTTGTTTATTTAACAATTAAACTAATTTCCCTTTAAAAGTGGAGTATTCCAATGAAATATTCCTTATCCCACTTTTTGCACAATTAAAACTTTCTTTTAATTTGCAAAATATATTTATCCTCATCCATGAGAATATCCCAAAAGGAATATTATCTCTCCTCCAATCATTTAAGAAAGGGATATACTCACTTGGCTTCAAATAAAAGTTATGATTTAACCTCTTGGCCAAGTCACCTTATGACCTATGTGTGCAAGTCAAAAGTGTGTTTGTTTGGAATAAATGTGAGCCCTTGATTAATTCTCATATTGCATTCTCATCCATTGATGAGAATCCATGATCCATGCCTCTTATTTCCTCCATCCTTTACCATTGATTAATTTTTACAACCTCAACCCTCTATTTCTCATTTGTACTCCTATAAATAGAACAGTATTTGGAGAACAAATGTATCCATCTTTCAGTTGAAAACTTATGTTGTTTTAATCGCTCACACTCACATTTTACTCACATTTAGCATATTTTAGTTCATTTTTAGTTGCATAATAGCTTTAAGCTTCCATTAATGGATTCCATGCATCCATCTTTTCTTGTTTATAAATTAGGGGTTTGAATCTTTTAGCTTAGAATTAGCTTAGCATTTGTATATCTTCATTATTTAGCATAAAATCATGTTTAATTAGTTTTCATCATGCTAATTTAGCATTAAATCATGTTTTCATACACATCTTTCATAGGTTTCGTCAATTCTCTTCAATAGAATCGATCGAAACGAGCTCATTTACACACAGGATTGGGAAAGGGTCATCATTTCACATCAACATGATACCAATCTCCCAATAGAATAAGTTTCAATGGATTAGAGTAGGTATTTCAAAAGCTTTTGCAGTTTAACATTTTAAGTTTTAATGGCTTCCACTTCTATTTACATTGGATGATTTTATTGGGACTAAGGTTTAGTGGCTAAATCACACTTTGATTCCTCATCGATCAAGTGTGGTTAAGCTGTACTAATCCATTGGTCACATTTTTATGATAGAAGGATGGCTTTACTAACTTTGTTTGATGATTTTCTCTTAAAAATTTAGTGAGTTGTACCTTTTTGGGCTAGAGGGATGCTTTTGGAGGCTACAACAATGGTATATTTTTAGCAGAGTGATGCCCTTATTCACCAGAGCGACGTTTTTGCAAAAGTGTCACCATAATTGAAAAAATCATCGTCGTAATGCAAAAGTGTTGCTATATTGATATAGCAACACTATCATTTTCTTGCTTTTATAGTCTATCTTAAAATGGTCATATCTTGGTTATACAAAGGTCTTTTTCAAAGATTTTTTTTAAATGGGGTAGAATTTCATGCTCTACACAATGGTATATGTTTTTTTCAATTTTGGTAGAGTTAAATTTTCTATTTTTGCATCTAAAGTCAAATCACATTGCAACTTGGTCTAGGTTTTATGGTTTTAATGCTTAATCGTTTATCTAACCATCACATCTTCTTATTTTCTTGATTTAATCTAACATTTGGAACATAGATTGCAGGTTTGAAGAGGAGCATGGACCACTTAATTGAAGAGAAAACATTCCTGTCTTTAAATATTATAATTGTAACAAGTGTTTTGATACTTTTGGGGAAATTATAACCCATCATATGCTACTTTGGTTTATGTTTTAGGACAATTAAATTTCCATTGGGTTTTAAAATTTACAATCTTAGGACAACTAAATTTCAATTGGGTTTAAAACAAACACTCAAACGGGACAAAAATTGAACCCTCGTCTCATCGTTGTCTTTTGGGCTTTAAAATTAAACAAGGAAACTTAACATTTTCATTTGGTGCTTAAAACAAACTCATCACTTCTTTGAGGTGTTAAAAGTTACATTTGTTTGTTGTGTCTTGATTTACAATGGTTTTATTAGATGTGTATGCAATTCTCTCACGTCATTTGGTGACCTTGAGAAATAGAAACATTCCTTAATGCTTTGCAAAGTCACCTACATCTTTGATTTTGGATTAAAAATAAACCCCTTTGTGAGTGTGAGAAAAAATATGTGGTGTGTGTTGTCTCCTTGTTCATGCGAACAAAGATGATTGAACTACAAATGTACTTCCTTGCTATTATTTATCTTGAGAGGGCCTTCCTCCCCACTTCGAAAGGAGGGAATGAACCAAGTGGTAATGAACTAAAGCCAAGTTCTTCCAAACCTCGATATAAATATGTGGTTGCAATGAAAATTGTGATCAATGGGATGTTGTACATGATAGCTCTCCCCCAGTATCTTTATGATGTGTAAAGCCCTTGTTCCAAGGGTTGGGAGACCTCTTGATGGAGTTTATCATTGCACCCCCTAAACTGGAAGCCCTTATTACAAACCTTTGTTTATAATCCAAAATCCTTAATAATTTTTGGTGCAAAATGATCGATTTGAAGCCTCTCAACATTATTACTATTCAATTGTAGAAACAAAAAAATCCTTTTGATCTCCATATTTTAAGTATTTTGAGATTTGGTGGTCTCGAGAAGTGTGTGCCGAGAAAGGGGGAGCCAGTGTTGTGAAATCTCTAACTATTTGCATTGTTTAGTGTTTGGAGAAATCCAAGTGGGGACTCAACAAGTATAGCCATTTCAAAGCTAGGATTTTAAATGATTGTGAGTCATTTTTATACATTTCTTGATTCCAAAATGTTACAAAAAAAAAACATTCACTATCTTCCTCAGAATTTCAAACACTTTGGCTTAAATATGGATACCTCTTGAATTAGCCTTGATATTAGTGCTTGTCATAAGGATTTATATCCTTAGATATTTCTAAATATCTTAACTTAATCTCAATCCATATTTCCCAAAGACAACATAAGAAATTATGGCTCTAATCTCATGATTTTCACGAAATGAACATTGTGAAAGTTATGATGTTTTTGACATAAAAATTTAGTTTGAAAAATTAATCAAGACAAATTGAACCCCACATGACCATTTTGGTGATCGATTGCACCAATTGAGCAACCCGACCTTACGCCTACTATCATACAAGGAAAACATTACAAACATTGAGTCCAAAATTATTGAGTTATATTGTCAAAATCATTGAGTTTCACTTAATCATGGGGCCTATTTCCACAATCATTGAGTTCTTGGAGTGTTATCACTTTAGAAGTATAGCATTTTTCTCACTACCTTGGTCCTAGAAAATAAAGGTTCACTCCAGGTCAATATTGGGTCAAACATTTCATCCACCCCTTCATTAAATTTCATCCTTCACTTCACCAAACTTTGCAAAAAAATTGAATACAACAACACTTTTTGACTTAAAAATATATCAAACCAACCCCTAACTTGGCTACTTTGTATATGAAATGTATCCTTTTCCATACATTTAGTCAAGATAGTTATCATCTTTGAACTAGTTTATCTTGAAGGTCATGAGTCTACCCTCAACATTCTCAAGCTCATCAACATCCTTTATCCAAACATCAAACATCAAAATCTTAAGTAAAAAGTGTTGTCCCAAAAAATTGGAAAATATCACTCTCCACATCATCCACCTTTTCATCCCCCATTATCATTATTGCTCCAAAAAGACTTAGAGAATCCATTTTACCTAGATTTGAGCCAACTAGAGAGTTCAAACATTACAAATCTCAACACAACTCTCCCATAGGTGACCCACAATTTATGGTAACAACAAGATCACAACACAAGAGAATCATGGAATAAACTGAAGTCCCATTCACCTTAAGTGATCCCAATCTTCAAGAATTTGATCCAAGAAGTCAAGTCACCCAGTCACATCAACCCTCATCTCCATCAGGACCATATGAGATAGAGGACATCATGAACATAGCTTTTGGACTTACTAGGGAAGAAATCATGGAACATCAAGGCTTAGAAAATTTGGCTCCAATTTCCCCATATTTTGTTGCACAATCATTGATACAAGGCTTGACTTCATCTACAATTCGACCAACTCCATCCCTTGTGTCACTTCAACCCTTAACATCTAGTCTTGCAACTAGGCTAGGAATCAACCTTGGTCTCACTTCATATCTAGGAACAAACACAACTGTGGGTATTCATAATACAACCATTCCATTAACCACCAACCTTCCCCAAAACACAAGTTGGACACCAACCTTTTCCAAACCACTTACATTTCATGATGCCATGATAACCTTGACATTTCAAGCGCATCCATCTTCATCCATCATCACAAATACCCCAAGTATGCCTAATGGTATGCAAGGTAATGTGAACCAAGTGCCTCAAGTAGGACAACAAGGGAAAGATAATGCCCTCACACAAGGGAAACCCTTAGCAAGTGGTTCCAAAAACCCCATCGACACATCGAAACAAGTGGTTACCCAAGCTAGCCAGGTCAATCCACCATCCACATCAAACCCAAATATCATCAAACTAGATCAAAACAACACCTTGGTTACGAATCCAATCAACCAAGGAAATCCTCAAGACATCGGTCAAGGGAACCCTTTCAATCAGTTACAAGGTCCTAATATGTCATTACCATCATAATATCTAATGCAATCATCATCTTTCCCCACGGTCCCTCTCACCATGAAAAATCAAATGGTACCTCAAACTTACATTTCTCCACCTCAATCCACCATCTTACAAGGAATGTCAAACCAAGGGAACTCACAACCCATCCAAAATACCAACACCCAAAATCCATCGTAAGCTCCCAAACAACCAAATAGTCCTACATTACAAGTGCATGCCTTAGCTAAATTACAACAAGCACAATAGGATTATCAACAAGTTGTCCAACAACAACAACAATAGCAAGCAGCCTTAGTATCACAACAATAAATTCAAGCAACCTTAGTAGCACAACAACAACATCAAGCAGCCTTAGTAGCACAACAACATCAAGCAATCTTAGTAGCACAACAACAACATCAAGAAGCCCTAGTAGCAAAACAACAACATCAAGCAACCTTAGCAACACAACAACAACAACAATAGAAATTATAGCAATCCGCCTTAGTAGCGCAACAACAACATCAAGCCCAACAAGCTGACTTAGTTGCACAACAACAAACTCAACAACAACAAGCCCAACAACAAGAATTTTTTTCTCAGCAATAAACACAACAGTAATAAATTCTTGCACAACAACAATAATAGGGTTTATACTATAATCCTTACCAAAACATCATCAATAAAAATATATTGGAAACATCTACATCCACACCTCAATCACCTTCAAAATATCCTACACAACCATACACCCCATAGAACACCTTATCAGATCAAAATCCCACATACAACCCATCTATCATCCCAACATATGTTCCTCCATAAAACCCGCCAAACGATCTAGCATCACAATTTAAGGCACTATCTCAAGTAATGGGGACCTTTGAATGGGCAAGACAAAGAAACCCCATACACAAAATTTATATCGTTATCCATTTGACTAAAACATCACAATGGTACCATTCCCTCCCAATTTTGAAATCCCCAAATTTGATAAAAAAAAAGGGAGAGGAAATCCTATGGACCATGTCAAGGAATTCAATTTCATGTGCATGGAGCTGGCATATAATGATTCCTACTTAATGTACCTCTTCCCATGAAGTTTAACAGGTCCTACCATGGATTGATTTTCACAATTTCCTCCAAGCATCAAAACTTTCCAAAAACTCATTGAAAAATTCATAGATCACCTATCCTTCAATCTTGACATGGACATAAGCTTAGACGCGTTGTATACTCTCAAGTAGAACAAAGGAGAATCCTTCACCAATTTCTTGCAACAATGGAGAAAAAAGCTAGTAAGAGCAATTGGACCATTCCTGATGAACAAGAAGTAGGGATTATTGAATAGAAAATCTAGATCCGGATCTATCTTTCCACTTAAAAATGAAATGCATTTCTGCTTACGATGAGCTTGTCCCTAGAGCCCTTAACATCGAGAGAGCCCTAATCTCATAGAGAAACACACAAGTTTATAAAGACAACTACCCATCCACTAGTTTTGATGACAAGCCCTGCTATTGGGCCAAGAACAAAAATGTTACTAGTGATGGTGTTGTTGATGTAGAGGTCATCTTCACTACTGCTAAGTAAACAAACACCCAAACCATGAATACACAACAACCATACATGTCACCGTCGAACACTCGAACAACAATCAATGTTGCAAACACTCAACCTAGATAACAAAGAATAAACAGTTCTCCTAAATGACAATTCACTTCCTTAGAGGAACCTATGGAGGATGTGTTGAAGAGGTTGATACAGTCTAATCTTATCACACTCCCAGATTTTTCAAACTATCAAGAGCCACAAGTCAAACCTTGTAGCTATAGAGATGATCACTTTCGTGAATTTGACTCATACAAAGGTCATAACACACAAAATTATTTTAGACTAAAACATCTAATAGAAGATCTTATCGAACAAGGAGACATTCATGTCAATCAAAAATCTAGGAATAAAAATCTGAAAATTTACACAAACCCTATGCCTAACCATATCAAAGAAAAATACTTAGGAAAGGCATCAACCTCAAAAAATGTAAACAATACTCATGATACCACAATGGGACATATTTATTTATCACAACAAGAGGAATCATACATGTATCAAGATACTATTTTAAAACAAAGTCCAAACCCATGAATAGTTTTTAGCACTATTTTATATCATGATGAAATCAAGTGGATATTAGATTGTGATATCTCTCCCACATATGGCTCAATGATTGGGCATGTTGAAGAAGTTCTAAACAAGCCAGAAATATCCCTTATTGCACCCATACCCAAAAAATGTTGCAAAAAGTCTTTTACCGATGATATATCATCCACCCAAGGATCATGTCAAGAGGAGGCTGTTGAGGATAATGAAAGTTACTTTGAATCGAGTCAGGATCAAGAACCCCTATCCCCAGAGTTTCACCAAGAGCTAAGGGGCATCTTCCAAACCATTTTTAAATCCAAATATGTCCTCGATATCACCCCAAGATGTTTCTTTTTGACAGACATATAGATGTTCTTCATCCAAAACAAGAGTCTCCCACTCTTGATATTCCTACATAAGAGAAAAAAATGGTCGAGATTCTTGATTCTTATAGTGATTGTACACGATCAACATCTTTTGAAACAACATCAACAAAATCAGAGAAAATAGTTCATATTCCTGAACAAGATTGTGCATCATCGATATCCTTTGAATCAACACCAATATCTTTTGAAGCAGTATCAATAGATAACAATTTCATATAATTAGATCAAATAGTTCATATTCCTAAATCAGATTGTGAATCATCGACATCTTTTGAATCAACACCAACATCTTTTGAAGCAGTATCAATAGAAAATGATGTCATAAAACTAGAGCAAACAATTCATATTCCTAAACAACAAGAACCCATAGCAATATCATGTGTTCATGACAAGTCATATTCAATGGCTATGGATCAGAGGATACACTGTCAAGGCAAAGGATTACGTATTGATAATACCTTCACAATGCCGAGGGAAATCTTGTCTACAAAAAACATCAACATATGGGGTATGAAGGATCCTTATGATGAAAACACTGTCAACACTCCAATAGTCGTATCATGAATTGACATTCACCCATCATATCATACACAAATTGTGACCAACATAAGAAGAAGAATTCATATCAAAGCAAGGTGAAGATCATCAAAGAAAATTAAGCAATAAATAAACAGGACAAAATAAATACAAATGGGTACTAAGGAAAAATAAAGAAAATCATCCCTCCAAAACTCCATTAGTCAAAGAAACTATGGGGAAAAATAAAAAAGGGCATTGTATCCATCAAAAGAGTCCTCAAATATAAAAGAAATCTTCTCAAGCAAGGAACAAAGTATATCTAGTGGTTGGTCCTAATTCCACGAAAATTTCCATTCCCACCCATCATTTCTCATCTTCCCAAGTTTGGAGAGTCAAAGGTTCCAAACCATAAACCAATCAATTTCATATTCCTCCATGCATGACACCATACACTCCATTCACAATATCAATTCTTTGCATTGACCGTGTGTTGGAAGCTACCCTTCGTCATAAGGATTTTGAAGGTACCATATCGCGATGTGCACACATAGACAAGGTTAATTTCAGTATCCACAAGGTAGATCAAAGTTCTTCAAAATTGCATTCAAGTGCTCATATCTTAGCAAAGAAACTTCTTCAAGCATGATATCAATGACACGTTATGAGAATGGCCTCTACATCAGTTCCACCAAGTGGTTCAACATGAGAGTAAAATCTTCAAAAAAATAAAAAAAATAAAAAAATAAAGAAAATAATAAAAAATAAAAATCATCCTCCAAGGAAAACCACTATGGTGGCGCTTTGGGAAAGTAACATGATGAAAACATGGAAAACAAGTGTCATGAGTAGAATCAAGCATCTATATGATCCTTCTCAAATAGAAGCATCCCATCCTTGTCATGATAAATCTAATGTTCCCCCCATCTATCCAAATCCAGATTTTATCTCGATATTCAACTTTATCTTGATCTTGACAAAGATTCGACATATACTTCAACTCTCCTCATGCTAAAATTTGGACGGGATATTTACCATTTTATCTCGTGAAGTCCCATAGCCTATATCTAGCATGCTAAAACTCTGTTAAACTCTTCGCATATACATTACCTATCTTTTTTTTTTCCATTAATCTATATAAAATTGCTAGACATTGGGGGAAAGTTATTGCACTCATGTTTTCAAATAACTCTTGATCCATGTCTTATATCTCACAACATGACATCAACATCATGATCTAGGTATTGTTTACCTCAAAATCTCATCAAAAATCCCAAAATATTTGTAAAATGATCATCAAAAAATCAAAAAACATCAAAATCATATATAGCTAAAATCCAAAAACATTCAAAAATTTGTAAAGGAAAAATACAAAACATCTGGAAAACATCAAAATCCCTAAAAGGGTCAAAAATAAAAAATTCAAACATATTACCCTTGTCGAACTATGCTGTCTCTGAGCTTGAACGTAGGCAAGGACATCATTGATGTGCCCCCGAGACACCCTAGGTCAGCCCTTTAGGAGTCTATCATAATAAAAAGACATCCCTTTACATGTTAATATCTCATATGTTAATAAGGAGTCAGTTGAACTACATGGTCTCTATGTGTATAATGTAGGCAAGCCTTATCTTTGATCAGCCCCTAAGACACCTATGATAGCTCTTTTAGGTTAGGTTCTTGGTCAAACTATCAAAAATCGCTAAACATCCAAATATCAGAAAATCCCTAAATATTCAAATATTCTAAAAATCCCTAAACATTCAAATATCAGAAAAAAATGAAAACATTTGAAAACTGAGAAATCCAAAAACAATAGAAAACATTTAGAAAACCCTAAACAACCTCAAATAATCAAAAACCAAAAACAGCCTCAAAACATTTTCAACATACCAAAAACATTGAAATATTCCAAAAAATCCAAAACCACCAATCTCATCTCGCTTTCACCCCCAATAAACCCTCACCCATAATAAAATCAAGTGCCACCTTATCCTTTTGTGAGGCAAGTAGAAAGAAAGTATAGTGAGTCATAAATTGAGAACATAAGTGTTAAAATATAAGGTCTAGATGATAGGTAAATGCGTCAGTGAAGTTTATATCAATAGCTTATCATAAAGCTCATCATCATCCTAACATCAAACAACCATCTAATCCACATGTCCTAGGATGTATCCTTCCTACAATGGGTATCAATATTAGAAATCAATATAGCTAACTTAAACGGGAAAGAGATATAGATAACACTGACTATTTGTCTTTGATCTTTTCTTGTGATTTATCTTAATGACCTATTCTGAGGACCTCTCGATGATGTCAATCAAAATGATTTAGAGAGAAAAGAATGGGCCATCAATCATGATCTTTCATTTATTGTGTTTGTGGGTACTCTTGTAAAATAATCTTCGCACATACTTGCTTAGTTGTGTGTAGGAAAGTTGTTTGGGGTATGTTGCTGACTATTGTGTATGCTTTGGTCCAACATATTCTAAGCTTTTGACTTGCATTCCAACGAGGTTTCCGTATGTCAAGGTATGAACAAGAATTATCCTATCTATTTGCTGAGTCAAATTCCATTACAATAGATACAACGTCATCCTGGTTATGAATACCTTGATGCATCGTGTCTATGTGTTATATCAAACAATAAGGAACAACAAAAAATCCCAATCCCGATATGTGAGCAACTCATCATCTTTCATTCATCCTCATCATTCATTTCTCATCACCATCTCTAATAAATTATTGGTGGATCATGGATTTGTTGGATCTTTTGAAGCAATCATCAAAATCAATGGTCAATCCATTGATCTTATTCTTCTATCTTTACTAACAATTATGTCCAAGCATCAAATCTATGTGATCTACATCGACATATACATGAGGCTACCCATAGCCAATGATTTTCTATACATCATAAAATATATCTACATCAACATCTAAGCTTTACAAGAACTATTTTTCATCCTCTTTACTAGCAATCCCTTTTTCATTGGGGCAGAATGGGGCATCTATACAATCTTCAGGTCAACAATCTGAAAAGTTGCAGCTCTTTGATTCAAAAGCAACCTGAAATCTCAAGCATTTCAAGAATAAGTTTGATTTTCACGTATCGTGAGCTTGATCATAAGAATTTATTCTTTGATCGATCTATCAAGGGGGTAACCAACCATCTTTTGATCATATCAATGTCAAATAATCCAATCTATCAAATTAATTATCATAGGGATATATCTTTCCCTATGAATCCTCATGTTATTCAACACAATCCTTTTGTTTTTTTGAATCCTCAACATTGTTATCAATCAATCAATCAGATCAATCAAATTTAGCTTGGTTGTCAACATCTCAAAGATATCATCGATATCCATTTTTGCATTGAAATCAGCATCGGTCTTTGAACCAATGCAACGAGTACATTGCTTTAAAGAGGGGAAAAATGTATACACTTAAAAATGTCTTGATGGATCCCATTGGCTAACTAACATCATTTCATCCTCAAACACATCCTTTTTTCACTTAGTTAATTGAATCAGCCTAGCTAATTAATTAATTGCATCATTTTTGTCTATTAACCTCATTCATCAAATCGGGTTAATTCGCCCCCTTTCACACTAACATTTCATCTTATTAAATTAAATAAATCAAAATATTTAATAAACCTAAGTTATTTAATTAAATGTCATCTCACCTTTCCTTCTTTCATTAAATGAATGAAAATAACTTTATTTCTCCAAATTCCCTAATTGTGTGATTAAACCTTGTTTAATTAGCAATTAAACTAATTTTCCTCTAAAAGGGGAATATTCCCATGGAATATTCCTTATCCCCCTTTTTGCACAATTAAAAATTTCTTTATCCTCGTCCATGAGAATATCCCAAAAGGAATATTCTCTCTCCTCCAATCATTTAAGAAAGGGATATTCTCACTTGGCTTCAAATGCAAGTTATCTTTTAACTTCTTAAGCAAGTCACCTTGTGATCTATTTGTGCAGGTCAAAAGTATGTTTGTTTGGAACAAATGTGAACCCTTGATTAATTCTCATCTTGCATGCTCATCCGTTGATGAGAATCCATGATCCATGCCTCCTATTTCCCCCATCCTTAACTGTTTGTTAATCTTTTCAATCTCAACCCTCCATTTCTTATTTTCTCTCCTATAAATAGAACACTATTTGGAGACAAATGTGTCAATCTTTCAATTAAAAACTTATGTTGTTGGTGTTGGGTCTCAAAAATGTAGGTTACAAATCCTAAGACAATGCCAGGCTCTATAATTTATATTGCAACATTTTTGAACCAATGAATGGAGATAACCTATTTGGTTGATGACTCCCTACACTTTAGGCTCTGCTAGACCTAGGTGGGTGAACCTTGATAGCTGAAGTAGATTTAGATTTGTATGACTTGGTTGAATTTATGGATCTATCCACAGTGGCATGAAATGGGATAGATGAAATCTTGTTAATTACTCCTACTCCTAATGTTCTATTTGAAATGTCAATATTTGGATAAGATTTTATGAAATTCTAAAATGGAACTGGTATGACCAGTGCCTACTCTTGTTGGGTAAATGGAGTCAAGATGTAAATGATATGTGGCTTACTAACTGGCTACAATTCTAATTATTTTTCACTTATACTTGTTTATACCTGGTATAAACATGCAAGGATGTGACTTACAGACTCTTCTTATTGATCCAAATGACCTTTTCCAAATTACTTTGATTAATTTAAAAAATGCAATCCTTCCCTGAAGGATCCAGTTAACTGAACCACACAAGAACAACAAATGTTCCTTGATAAATGTAAAATATCCTTGATTTATCAATTTAAATAATAATTAAATATCAACCTTGGAGACAACCTAATAATCTTATCAATTACCTAACTCTTCTTACTGATCCAAATGTTACCTCCAAGTTACTATAATCAATCAAAAGGATTTTAACTCTTTAATAGAAACCAATTGACTTCATTACACAAAAACAAGTGTGTCTTGATGAAATTGAAATATCAACTTGGATACACAAGTTCAAATAACAAAGAAATAATAATATGGAGATAGCCAGATAATTGCTTAATTCAACAAACAACAAACACCAAGTATATGCCACTAGATTAAATCTTCTTGGCCATTATATTACTTCAAAACATTTTGCAATACATAGAAAAATGTTGTGCTTAGGAAACTATTTAACCTATCCAACTACTGATGATTTTCTAACCTACTTTTAATTCCCCCTTTTCCTTGATTTCATTTGGCATATATATATTATATATTCAAGAGTTGTGACCCTTCGCGCATATGTTCGCTGCATCTCTTCAGTATTATTCTTTTTCTTTGATAAAAAATATTTAATTAATTGCCTTCAGAAAAAATAAATATTTTAATCTTCATCACCTCTTTGAAATTTAATTCAAAAATAATCTCCTTTTAGTGGAAATTTTCACTTCACTTTTCTACACATGGCATATATCTTCAATATGATCTTCGGGTAGAAATAATTATCCTTTTTATAATCCTTTGGTAAAAATTGATTCATTTGCCCTTTGAACAATTTTTTCATGTGAGCAATAACACCAGATGTATCAATTCTTTAAGCTCTGAAATCTTTCATTTCTCCAAGAAAATTCGTCATACTTCTCCCTTTCACGCCTCTTTAGTCATTGTTTACTCTTTTCATTCTTCTCGGACAATCTCCAAGACTCAGTGTGACTCCCAACAATATTGGAGAGTCTTCTCGATGAATTATTCCATGCATATCGCTGCATGGGGAGGAATTTACTCCATTGGGGACCTCAAGATAAATCCTTCTGATATCAATTATCTCAACGATGTGTTTCCATTACATGCTTTATTAACTAAGAAAGGTTAGTGTGACTTTCCTTGAGATTATTCTCATCAGTATGACTATCATCATCAGAGAGACTTGAGGGGTTCAATCTGGTCATACATGTCTCTTTGATATATCTTTTTCATCACTTTATTCATTTAGATGGATTGGAAAGACTCTCCCTAAAACTTCCTTCCTCGATGTGACCCAATTGATCGGTAGGAATTGAGTGATTCATTTTGACTATACAAGTCTCTCTGATAGTTGTTCTACTTCTTTTTCGGTGAAAGAAGACATGTTTCTCACCAATGATATTTCCATCAGTGTGACCTTCATAGTCAAAGAATTCTACTAGACTCATTATGATTCTATATGTCCCTATGATGTGTCTCTTCCCTAGCTTTGTCCATTCGGGTGGATCAATAAGACTTTCATTGAAAGTTTCTTCATCGATGTGACTCATGAAGTCAAGGAAATCCTAGTAACTCATTTTGATTATGTATATTTCCCTAATGAAAGTTCAATTTCTCATTCATGCTATCGGTGAGATCGTATTTGTCTCTCCCTAATGAAGTCTTTGTCGATGTGACCAATGTGATCGGGACGATCTTGAGGGACTTGGTTTGATTGTATAAGTTTCTCTGACATAGTTGTTCACATGCTTTATCGGCAGGAGGCAATATGTTTCTTACCGATGGGATGTCTATCGGTATGACTTGTGAGCTCAGCCTGATTTGAAAATTCTACTCTGACTGCTTTTCTCATGCCGATAGACCTACATCAATGGAACAATGGGATCTTTCCTACCGATTACGCGATCTTGTTATCTCTGGGGATTTTTGATCACTGTGACCTAGCTCTTGTCTCCTCGATGTTATTTAACTGCCATTCATGGGGGTTTTGATCGGCGTGACCTTGTGTATCTCTTCCCAACATACATAAAACACTCAAATGAAGGATTTGTGACTTATTGATCGGGAAGACAAATGTATGATCTCTCCAATAAGGGCCAATTATCCATGATATGAGAATTAGCTCTGCTATATTTTGGCTAGGTATGAAATGGCAATGGAGCTGAATGATGAAATGAAAAATGGCAATAAAGAGAGAGCTTGAGCAAGAAACTCAAAGGCACATAGATCCATTGCTTTGTGGTTTTTCTCTATTATGATTAGGGGAATATTTGCATGCACTATGCAGAAGGCCATATTTATGGGACTGTGAAATGGATCTTGTCACACAATTTTTAGCGACTTTCCTTATTCATGAGATCAAAGTATGGTGATTTTCAGTGTGAGAAAGAAGACAAATGGATGGAGGCTGGTGAAAATGTGGGATTTTTCCAGTCCTAACATTTGGAATCACTCACACTCACACTCATACTTTACTCACATTTAGCATATTTTTGTTCATTTTTAGTTGCATAATAGCTTTAAGCTTCCATTAATGGCTTTCATGCATCCATCTTTGTTTGTTTATAAATCAGGGTTTTGAATATTTTAGCTTAAAATCCAATTAGCATTAGATTACCATTTGTATATCATCATCATTTAGCATAAAATCATGTTTAATTATGTTTCATCATGCTAATTTAGCTTTAAATATTTTTTTCATATGCATCTTTCATTAGTTTCGTCGATTCTGTTCAATAGAATTGATTGAAATGAGCTCATTTACCCACAGGATTGGGAAAAGGGTCATCATTTCACATCAACATGACATGAATCCCCAAATAGAATAAGTTTCAATAGATTAGAGTAGATATTTCAAAATCTTTTGTAGTTTAACATGTTAAGTTTTAATGGCTTCCACTTCTATTTACATTGAATGATTTTATTGGGACTGAGGTTTAGTGGCTAAATCGCACTTCGATTCCTCATGGATCAAGTATGGTTAACCCGTACTAATCCATTGGTCACATAAAGATATCACAATTGTATATGATGGTCTTATTCCTATATTTTGTGATAACACATGTGCAATTAACATTTCATCTAGTGATGCACTCAAGGAAAAAGCATATATCTATCAGGTATCACTTCTTGAGAGAGAAGGTTGTGGAGAATTAAGTAAAGCTTGAGTATGTACCTAAGAAGGATTAAATTGCTAATATATTTATGAAGGATCTTCCTAAAGATACTTTTGAGTATCTCTAGGAGAAGTTAGGGGTCATTGCCCCTCCTTTCTTGAACTTGATGCATATGGAGTTGCATCAATCCAGTGGGTCTATGGATCTATCTTTCTTCTAGGCTGATGTTTTGGTGGCTACTTCTCAAGCGGAGTAGGTAGTGCCATGTGTTTTCATTAAAAAGAGTTTTTTTTTAATATCAAAGGGAAATCAATGTAAAATATCCTTTTCCTTTTCCATTGATGTCATAGGGGGAAGGAAGAAGATCAAATGGAGAAAAGTATAATGTGAAAAATATTATCTATTAAGGGGGAGAAATAGATTGCAAAATAATGAAAAGTGTGCTCAAAGCTAGTATATTTTCTTTAATTTTTTTCACATCATGTGTTGCCATCAATGAAAAAGGGTGATATTGTTACAAGGATGAAGGTGTTGTCATTGATTTCAATTGGTCAATTGGTTATCAACTAGTTTTTTTTTTCATTGATGTAGGTTATTGACTATATATGTCGAGGATATTGAGAAAATTATATTGAAGAAAGGTTGTAGGTGTTCAATCGTTGCTCTGAGTTTTACTCCAATATTTAGTCATATATTTATGTGGTTCAAATATGTTGATCATGGGTGTTGGAAGCTACTTTATCCAAATTCTTGGCTTTTGATTAATTATACAGTGTGAGTTATGTTGATCAGTTGTGAAATGTGATTGTTTGTGTATCTGGTTGAGGTTTGGGAGAATGTTGTTGGTCAAGATTTATTTTTGGTTGTCTTATGACTTGTGACTCTAGAGTTAGTTTTTTATGATCGTGTTGATGATAATTGTGGTATCTAGAAGGATTTGATCATGTTGAGTTGTGTGTGCTTAATTTTTTGTGTTTTACACTGGTTTGGATGACCTTGTGTTGAACACTACCTTCGAAGTTGATGAAGCATGTTGGGATATATTTGGGTCCTCATCAAGTGTGTGTTTGGGTCATTCTAATTCTAACTCCACCCTAGGATTTTTTCACACTAACCTAATTTGAATCTAAGTATGGATGGTTGGATTTGGATATGTTTCAAAGTTGATGATGGTATAAATACAGGATGAGTTAGTGGTGAAAGATGTCCACAAAGATATAAGTACACACATGGAGTAGATAGATGATAAATAGATGTAAATCAGTGTGTGTGACATGAGTGTGGAAGATCAGTGGGAATTCTCAATGTTGAGTTTTTGAATGCAGTGAGGAGAAGGTGCACTCTATCATTCATGCATGTCTACAAGTGGTTGATTAAAATTGTGGTGGAAATATTTATTGTATTGAGATTGGCCTCTCTCTCTACCATAGCTCTTCTATCTTCTTTGAATCTCTATGGTAGTGATCCCTCCAAATGGTTAACCCTATTGGACAGTGAGTCCTTATTTTGGTAGTGAGCCTTTGTAATCAGTTTTGATATTCTCTATCTAGTGTGAGGTAAACCTCACCATGGTTTTTCCCTCATTAGCTTTTCAATGTAAATTTGTTGTTACTATGTTTATGTGATGGTCTTCATTTTCTACACTTGCACTTAATGTTTAATCATTTTAGAAAAGTTAAGGATTTGTATTTGATCAAATTTTCAGTGAATGTTTAAAATTTTAATTTTCTAGAACTGATTCACCCCCCCTCTCAATTGTCTTATTCAACATCCTTTGCCTTTGTCAATAAATATCCTCAATTCCAAGAACATAGTAATCTTATCCAAGATCCTACATAGGAGCTTCAAAATTAGACCTTTCCTTGACTATTTGCAAAATGAGGGTTGGATATTAATGGGAAAATATCACCTCCTTCTAAGGGACATACCTTCATCATAACAACTACCAATTACTTTACGAAATGGGTTGATGCTATTCCACTTCAATCCACTAACATTGAAGCAATTTGTAGGTTTCTTCTAAAAAATATCATTTCTCTCTTTAGATTGCCTTCTACCCTTGTTTTTGATAATGGTACTTCATTCAAGAACAAATAGGTAAAGAAATTCTTAGAGAAATTTTGCATTCAACATCAGTTTTCTACACCTTATTACCCTCAATCTAATTTCTAAGTGAAAGAATCTAATAAAACTCTTGAGTTAATTCTTCAAAAAATATTTTAAAAACATGGTAAATACTATCATGCTCAATTGACTTATGCCTTATGGGCCTATCACACAAGTGTTTGTATGGCTACTTGTACAACCCCGTACAACCTTGTGTATGGTGTTGAAGCTATTAAACCTTTAGAGTTGGAAATTCCATCTTTGTTAGTTTCCCTTAAAGGGTTAATTGATGATGACACTTACCATGTTGAATGTCTAAATTATCTTGAGTTGCTCAATGAGAATTGATTACAGGCCCTCAACCATCTCTTGGATTTTACTAATAGTATATCTCTAAACAATGTAATCAAAGTTTTCTTTCTTAAACTTTCAAGGTAGGTGATCTCGTTCTCTATGAGAATCATAGAAATGTAAATGTGCAACGTGATAAAAAGGGGAAGTTTAGCTCTAATTGGCTAGGTCCTTACATAATCACTTTCATGTATGGTTCTAGTGCAAATGGCTTGTCATTTATGGATGGTAATCCTCTAAAATAACTAGTCAATGCAATACATCTTCATTGATACAATGCATAAGGTCTATGTGGCATGTGCATGTCGCTCTTCCCTCTTCAAGGATAAAAATTCATTATGATATGAAATTTTTTTATTCACGCATTATTCTTTTAGTTTGTGTTATGATGTGAACATGTGCATGTAGTTAATTGCTTTAATTATGAAATAAATACATGTGTTATATTTTTATTCTATTTGAAATAAAGGAAAGCGGGTGAGGGTATGTTTTAATGGGGGTATACACCTATCTTCCTACTTTCATTACGAAAAAAGAGATCCCCTAGGGAAAGATTGACTTTCAACCCATAGGTGAGTCAATCTTGATGGAGATCTTGTTGTTTTCTTTATGACTACGAATAGGGTAAATCATCCTAAAATCCACTTTTGGGAGATAAATGAAAAATACCAAATGAATGCAATTATGTAATGTAAAACATGAAATGTCAATTTAAAACCGTAATCTAATAAAATCCGCCAAGTTCCAAAAAATCTGAGAAGGTTATGAATTTATGCACCTATCACAAAAATCCTCTATTGAGTGTCCTCCTAGGAAAAATTAGTCCTAGGATGAATAGGTCTTGCTATAGGATCCAAAATCTACTTTTATAGATCTCTGATCCTAGGTCTACACTCCCAATTTCTCTGAGTTTCATAGTCAAAAAGTTGAAATTAAATTTTGTAAGTGAGTTTTTGTGGCTTGAAAAAAATGTTGACAACTTTGAAAACTTTGCAAAATTTCACTTTTTATCAATCTTCAATCCTTCTTCAACCTACAAATCTACAAACACAAAGGAGGATAAAAATTGTTTTTTATGGTGAATGGGAGTTTGCCTTGGTCAAACCCCATTTTGTTAATTAAACCTTGAAATGAAATGAAATGTGAATAGAGAGAATGATGAATGAGCAATGCTATGTTGCAACTCACTAAACCCTTGAATGGATATCCTTGAAGGATTGAAATCTAACACATCTCTCCAAGGTCTTGATCTTGCATGAAATGGCTTGATTGGATGTTGATCTTGATGCTTGAATGTTGACTTGAATGCTTGAAACCTATTCACAAAGTTAACTCCAAAAACATGCATGAATGAAGATAAATTTGACATGATGCTTGAGATCTTGAATACTACAAAAAATGACTGACAAATCTTCCCTTGAACACTTTTCATAATAATATTTTCTATAGGAATCAATCTCTTGAAAACTCTAGGATTTGAATTGATAAAAAGACCTTGTATTTATATGTAATTCTCTATTTTCCCAAAAATTAAACATCAAAGGCCAACAATTGAAAATTGAATTTGAATCATAAAAATTCCACCAAAAAAATATTAAAAATTGGGGTCCTAAACTTAAGGGGGACTCATTCTCCCTAGGGAGAATGGGTTCTATGACCCAAATCTAGGACACACCAATTTCAAGGTAGTTTAATTAATGTTTGCAATTTTTTAATAAAAGTTTCCTTTTCAAAAAATATGATTAATTAGGATTTTAAATGTATAGTTGGGCCAATTAGAGGATTAATCAAGTCCAATTAATTAAGGGATCCAAACATAGTGTCAAAATGGTAAAGATTACTTTTTTGACACTATATTTAGCCCCCACTTTAGTGAGAGGATGAGCTCTACACTCAAAATCACCCTAAATTGCACAAACAAGAATCAAGAGAGGTCTAATTGTATAATTGTTGGAAAAATAAGACAACAAAGGTCAAGAAGGATGATCAAGCCCCCAAGATCTAAGATGTCTTGGAAAACCAACAAAGGCACAAAGAGACACATGTCTATGTTAAATATACAATAGAAGGACAAGATACACAAGCATACAATGCCAAAATTAATGAGAAGAGAAAGAGGGATGGATCAAGCCTCAAATATTTGTCTAATCAGTATGGATCAATCCTTAGCTATTTGTCCAATAACATTTACAAGTGGAAACCTATTGTCCACTATGCAAATAAAATTTACTCACATGGGCTAGTGAAATCCATTGTCCACTAGGTGAGCCCCAAAAGTGGCTAATGGGAAAGTCATGCCAGGTCTATAGGCTCCCATTGTATAAACTATACCAAATTTATACCTCCTGATAATTTTGATAAGGTGCCACACAAAATGGTCACAAGGTTAGCAAGCTACATTATGCTAAGCAGTCATGAAAAGGTCTACACTAGCAAGCAAGTCATGTTATTCTTGGTGGCTATGAAAAACATAAAGGCTCCACTAGCAAGCAAGTTGTGTTATTCTTAGTGTCCTTGAAAAACATAAAGGATCCATTAGCAAGCAAGTTGTGTTATTCTTGGTTGCCTTGATACATGCAATAGGATATTCAAAGGGGGGTTTTCTTAGTTCATGAAAGGTCTCACCTTAGGGAACATCATGCTTAATATCTCCAAGAGATGACTAGTTGAGGATAAAAGATTCACAACTTAGGGAATACAATATGTAGCATCACCACTAAGAGGAATGTCATATGCCAAGAAATATCATAGTCTTGAAGGAAATCAAACCCAATGACACCACCAATAAGACACGTCACATGAAGTAAGAAGACCACACATTGAAACAAATAATGAGTGGGGACACATATGCCCCAACTTTAAATAAATTTCTAAACACCACATTGTGAGAAATTAATTTAAAGTAGAACACAATAAATTCCAATGCATGAGAGTTGTATTTGGAAAGACCTATGTAAAACATATGTTTTTGAATAGAGCTACATCATGGAAAGGAGGTTTACCCCCCATATGATATCCTAAGATAACACATAAGGGATCCTTGAATTTGGGGTCAGCATTTTTTGTCATTTTAGTGATATAATTGAGCTTGGAACCATCACCATTCCCCAAATGACTCATCGAACAATGAGAACAAAGGAAGAATGACACATACAGAGAGAGAGAAAAAAAATAGAAGCTTTTGGGTCAACATGGAAGAGACTTGAATGTCTTGATGCCTCATGTTATCCCCAAAAGGAAAATACAAGGCAAGAGAAAAGATAAAGGCTACAACATATAGGAGAATTTAGATAAAAATAGAAGAATGTCATGAAAAAATTGCTTCCTTGGTATCCTTGCACCAACATAGTGACAAGGGTCATCCAAAGTAGGATCACAAACATATAAAGACACACCAAGAAACACATCAAAGGGATGCAATCACAAAGAACACAAAGAGAAGAATAGTATGGCACATGTAAGTCAACCTATAGTAGGTCATCTACATCCCATTCTTGTTCATGATATGCAAAATTTGGATAACTAGCCAAAGGGACAACAACAAGTGTTTTACTAGGAGCATCACCAAGTTCAACATGTGGTGAGTCACTCTTTATAGGAGGACCATCATAGTTGTTATCATTTAAGCTCATGAAAGAGGAAAACAATAAATTTAGCTCATTATACACTTCCTCATCAATTTTAGCAATCTCATCATCATCATCCAAGTTAATCACAACTAGAGGCCTAATGACAATGTCCATAGAAGTATCGTTTGTTTGTTGTGGAGAAAGTGGAGAATCGTCATTCTTTGGTTTAATTGGTGTTTGATCTTGATTTTTTGTTTTATTCTCTTCTTTTAACTTACGATAAATAGCACAAATTCTATGCCTATGCTCTTTAGCATTTCTATTTATTTTTGCATGATTTTCAAGTTGTGATTGTGTAGGAGAGGGTTTATCAAACATAGGTTTCTTTTCTTCCTGTATGGGAGGAACGAAAGGAACCATGGAAGGTTTTTCAACCACTTTCTCTTTAGCTTTATAAACTTGTTTGATCTTAGGAGGGACCATAGGACTTATTTGATTATCTCTTGGTATTTTATAGAAAATAGGTGAAGGATTTGTCATGGGTTGGTCTTTGTTAATTGGAAGTGCTTTCAATTCAATCATGTTTTCATGAATTATAAGAAGCTCAATCATGGGTTGAGGCATGTTGCTAAGGGATAATTATGCTATGTTATTTTCCTTAAAATTTTGATAAGATTTGAAAAAGGAGTCTTGACAAGGCTTAATAGGTTCCATAGGTTTGGGCCAAAAGAAATCCAATGAGAAGTTCCCACAAGAAGACACAGGATTAAAGCCATGATGGTGCATAGTAAATATGTCATTTCCAAGTGGAAACTTTAAGAATTTATGCACTACAGAAAGGATGACATCCATGGAGTGTAGCCATGGGTAACCAAGCTTCACATGGAATTGTTCCGATAATGGGATGATGGAGAATGATACATTCAATATTTTTGGTCCAACTTTTAAATGAAGAGTGATCAAACCAATCATAGGGAAAGAAAAACCATTATGCATTTTGATCAATGCTTTCTCAATTCTAGGAATATCTATTCCTTGTGGAATTTTTGCTCTCAATAAATCCAATGATAAAGGGTTTCTTTTGAGATATTGTGAGGGTTGTCCATTTTGATTTTGGTTCAATGTGGTAATTTGTTGTTGGAGGGATGATTTTTTTTGTAAGAGTTGGTTAAGGCTAGGATCAATCGTTGTGTTGTGAGATGGAGGTGAATAAGGTTGAGGTGTATATCTATTTGAAAAATAAGTGAATTGTAAGTTTGTGAGGGGAGATGGATTAGGAGATATGATATTTGAATGGAAAAAGCTAAAGGGATTCCTAATGGAAATACCTAAGGTTGTATTGACATTGCTAGTGGGTTGTTTTGTTGTTGTAACAAATGGATTAGTGCATTTTCCTCATGTTATCTATGATGGGAATTGTTATGTCGACAATGTATTCAGAACTCACAAGTTTTGTAATTTCCCTAAATATTCATCCATTTGTTTTAGCTCTTCTTGAGGGACAATAAAAACCATTGTGTCAACATTAGTCACATTGGTTGTGGGTAGGGTGGGCATGGGAAATGAGGTATTAAAGCTATGATCCATAGTGGGTTGACTAGTATCAACACTATGAGTAAGAGTTGGAAAAATCAATATCCATAGTAAGTGTAGTAGTGTGGGATGACATGAGTCTTGAACTACGTCTCACTATAGTATTGGTAATAGGACACTAGGTTGTGAAGCTCATACAAGTTTCACCAAACCTAAGTGCACCCAAAATGGAGAATAGGCACTAGATATATGCAATCAAACACCCTAGAATATGAAGTGCAATGCAAGTATGTAAAAAGATATAGAAAATTTCAGATTTAAAACAAGATAATTTATATGCTATGAAAAAACCTAAAAATGATGTCTTTTAATGCCAATTTTTATTTTCAAACAATGAACTCACTTTGACCAATTGAACTTACTGCAAACAATGAAATATTTTTCTGATTTCTGAAACTAAAACCCAAATTTAACAACAAATTAGAATCATGTAAACAGAGACAAATCACTGCCCAAAAATTTGAAACAAAACCTCTATAGGGACTAATTCACCCTAGGGAAAATGGGTCCCAGGTTAGGTTGTAAAAATTTAAATCCGAGTCTAAGGTTTAGTGCCAGGGTTTCCTGTTTCAAATTACAAATTATGATTTCAATGACTGAATTTTCCAGATTTAGGTGTCTAAATGCAAGTGAAATGAATGAGAAATGATGAACAATGTGACACTATTTGAAATTCAATTTTGAATCAATTTGTGAATGTAAATGATTGAAAATACACTATTATGAAAGTATTATGAAAAATCAATGTGATATGCATTTTTTTTTTTTACTTTTTTAGATTTTAAAGGATGCAAAATGCAAAATTAAAACCCTAAATGAGATACAAACTAATGCAATTTTAACAACCCTAAATGAGATACAAACTAATGGAATGAAATTCAAACTAATGCAAATCCTAGATCTAGGGTTTAAATGGACTCTAATTTCAAAAAAATTGATGTATAATGTCGGGTTCACCAAAAGGAAATGAAGGAAAATGGGTGAGGGTATGTTTTGAATGAGGGTATACAACTATCTTCCTACTCTCATTATTAAAAAGAGATCCCTTAGGGAAAGATTGAATTTCAACCCTTAGGTGAGTCAATCTTGATGGGGATCTTGTTGTTTTCCTTGTGACTGTGGATGAGGTAAATTAGCCTGAAATGTACTTTTGGGAGATAAATGAAAAATAACAAATGAATGTAATTATGCAATGCAAAACATGAAACATCAATTTAAAACCTCAATCTAATAGAATCAATTAAGTTCTATCAAATATGAGAAGGTTATGAATGTTGAATAAACCGGATACTGAGAGGAGGTGAATCAGTATCCACACAAACTCATTGAACAAATACTTAAAACTTTATTGCACCATAGAGAAAATTAAAGTAATAGTTCAACATTAAGTCTCATAACACAAGAACACCATATTTTAAATGGAAAACCCAATGAGGGAAAAACCACAATGAGGATTAACCCATGGTATATAAAGTTATATCAATATCGATAATAAGAGGCTCACTGTCATATTCAGAAGCTCACTGCTTACAAGAACTTACTATCCAAAATGGAGGCTCACTACCTATAGAAAAAGTAAACATAAAATGGATAACCACAAGAGTTAAACTGAGAAAGATACACCACATGTGTAGGTTTAGTTGTGTTGATGCTCAGAGTCTTCATTGATCTTCAACCACTATTTAGACACTTCGCTTATACATACACTTCTCTTTCTCTTTACATTCACATTCACTGCTCTTCATAAATTCTTCACTTCATTGCTTATCTACCTCATACATTCCTCATCTTCTAATCATCTTGTATAAATAATCGATGTATCCACATGTATTGATTAGGTCGGCCTAATAGATGCAAAACATATTTCCAAGATAACTTTCCAGTCTTCATATCAAAAGTAATTCTCCTATGTTATGCAACAACATGTCGGCCAAGATTATCTTAAATGAAATTTCAAGAACCAATGCCAATATATGCACTTCCAACCATTATAAGCCTTTCTCTAAAACCTTAGATCATACAGATTATTGGAGGAGATATCCGGATCAACATACCAGAAATACTGGATCAAATACTAGATAGGATAAGTGTGATCTTCACACTGGTACCCAGTACCATACCAACATGGTAGCATCAATGATAATATATGACAAACTTCCAACAATCTCCCCCTTTTTCATTGATGGCAACATGTGCAAAAAGTCTGATTCAAAATTCCCTTTCGAAACTTTTCCAAATCCAAATTCTCTCCCTAAAACTCCAAATCTCTCCCCCTTTGACATCAATGGAAAAGGGTGCCAAAAAATATAAAAAATATGGTGATATCCAACATTTGAAGATTTTCATTCAAAATTTCAAAACTTTTAAACTTTCAAGTATCTAATTTCTCAAACCAGAAAAACTATTTTCACCTGGAACACCTTTTTGTACCTTTCTTTGATCACATGAAGCAATTCCTTCCATTCCAGTACTGTTGAATCCATTCTTGCACACACACTATCCAATACAGTCAATAGTGTGAAGGGGGGTCACCGATTTGTGGATGAACATTGTTTCTCACAGTCTTCTACATCAAAGAATATTCTAGAAAGATGATCTAATCAGACCTCAACCACTTCCTTAAGAAGCCAAAACGTCTTCACTAAGTCATCCCTTTTCCTCTATACAATGATCATTTCAGCCTAACGCTCACCAATTCTAAACCTTTGCTTCCCTTCTTTGTCCTAAAAAATATCAAATCTCTTCCCAATGTTGTTCACTTCAGCTTCTATTGCTTCATATATGCTTTGAAAGTTGTCAACTACATCAGGCCACCAGAGACAATACTTGTATATGTTTGTCATTTCTTTCATGCATTTCTTTGTCTCGACAATTAGTTCAGATAACCTGTGCTTTGCCTTTAAACGCCTCTTTTCAACTAAAGCTTCCAATTTACGTCCTCTCGAACCTTCAAGAAACATTCTTTCTTCAAATACTTCAATTAAATTTTTAGGTAAAAATTCAAAGACAGTGGATACATCAATACCTTTACGAAGTAGATAATCAACTAAAGCATCATCAATTTTATGTCTGTCAACGGGCAACGCCATACTCCATACATCACCAACTTTCTTCATTTTCCTTTGTATTATCATGGATCAGATTCCTTCTGGATTGGAAGATTCAGATCCAACCATAGATTCTTCTTCTTCTTTCTTTTATTTAGAGATAGCAATGACATCTGCAAAGACAAATTTTATTTTCTTCGATTTCGAAGGGGAATCGCTAGTGACTACTTCCAACTCCTTCGTCCCAGAGGAAGAACCTTCTCAAATCAACTTGAAATGACTTCACTAGAGCTCATCACATTCTACAATGATATGAAAAAGTTTTTGCACACACTTCCTTTTATCTTCCAAACTTTCCAAGTGCCTGAATATTTGTTTTGCAGTGGGAATTCCGGATTCCCAAACATCTTTCTTTCCTGGTAGAGATTTCAAAAAATACATCACCAAACATGTAAACAAGGATCCAAAATAGAATGGATATCCTTCTCCCAACATCATTTGTATATTCTCGGTAAGATTTTCAAGAATTAGCTTACAGAGATCAAATTGTACATTTTCTTTTACCATTTTATGCGCCAGATAAACTACAATGGACAAAGTAGAGCCTTCACAATTTTTGAAAAATATTTTATAAGAAATTCCATATGCAACATACCTGACCAAGGCATCACCAACAGTATTGATCAATAGTGCTCAAATATCTTTCCCAACTCCTATCATTTCCTCCACTTCCTTGTATTTTGTTTTTTTTCGTTTAGAAAGTTCTCCGACACATCATAGTCTGGTAACCGCTTCAATTTATTATTTCAAAATGAGATAGGGTTTGTCCAATATAATGCTACCATCCTTGAGTTTTCTTAGAAGGAATAAGATAAATTCTTTTTTGACAAACCAAGGGAATTCTCCCCATATATCCAAACCTAGGGTTTGTATGTTCAGTAAATCATTCGGTTCTAACCCTAATTCCAATTTTGTTATTTTTTGATGATCGAACTCATCCATCTCAACTCCTTTCAACTTCAAAGGGGTATTCATTTTAGATATTTCCATTATAGCTCTCAAAATTTAACAAGAAAAATCTTCAGTTACCTTTCCTTTGCTGCTTGCAGATGGGAAATTTATGTCACCTATATCGAGCAACCAAAATGATTTCTTTGAAGGTCTTCAAATTGCTTCAAAGATGCTTCAAGAAGGTTTGAAGTGCTTCTACAAATTCTTTGAATGCATTTCATGATTAAATGATTTGTGATATTTCCTTTATATTTCATCATTTTTCCCTAATTCGCATTAATTGCTAAAAGCTAACAAACTTCTCTTCCATCTACACTAATAAACCCTAATTTTCTCTGCAAGAGAGCATGCTTACAATTTTTCTTCCAGTTTCTTTTCCAAATCCTCTGCATACTAATCTCCTTCAACTTTACTTTGTGTCACGGATTTGACACCCTCGCAATCAAGGGTTTTAGGGATTTTTTGCTAAAGCTCCCCCTAAGACCAAGCTAGGTCAAATTCTCGGAGGATTCATCTGCACTTGATGAGGGTATAGATGCATCAATAGACTCTGATCCTTCTTTCTTTTTCCATATTTTTCTCATTTCCTTCTTAACCTCTTCCTTATCAATCTTTTCCACCGGTTTATCATCTTCCACCGGAGCAGACTCCTCCCCTTTTTTGTTTCTGCATACTTTTGAGATATGTCTTAGTTTCTTGCAATAATAGCAGACTACATTTCTCTAACTTGTCTGATTTCCATTCATCCTTGTCCTGCATTGATTTTCTTTATGTCCAAACATGTTACAGTTATAACAATAACCATTGAATGATTGATTCATCCTTTTTCCATTGAACTTATTCATCATCACTCGACTAACTAAAGATCTGCATTTAGTAGCTTTATGTCCTAACTTCTTGCATGCATAACATTGTCTGAAGAAGGGACTAGAAAACTGATTCAACCTACTCCTACATTTAGTTTCCTTATGGCCAAACTTCTTACATGAAAAAAAAACACCATTGAATGATGGGTACCTTTGTGCATTTGGTTGTCTGACAAGTGATTTCCTTCCATAGTTTCTTTTATTCTTTCCTTTTTCTTGAGTCCTTTGATTATATACTGTATTTGAATTCTGCATTTTCCCATCAGCTTCATTATCTAAGCCACTCTTGTCTTTAGATGGTTTATGTCCTGCTATCAATTCATCAAGCTTGGCAGAGCTTGTCTTGAAATCCTCTTCACAAAGTTTTTCTTTCTCAAGTTTTGTCTTTAGATTCATCACTTCCTATTGAAGCCTACAACAGACATCATCTTTGATCTGTATCACTATTTTAAAACATTCCTCAACTTTTTGCTTTTCATCTATCATCAATTTTAGTCCAATATTATCATCATTTTCTTGTTTCAATTCTTCACTCACTTCTATGTATCTTTCGTTGAATTTCTTTAATTTCTCTTTCAATTTTTGGATACATTCATTTGCTTCATCAAGATTTTCCTTCAGGTATTTCTTTTCAATTTCAACCTTGTCAAGATCTTTAAGGGTAGTCTAGATCTCTTCTTTATCCATTTGTTCAATCTGCTGGATCTCCCTCAAGCTGTTAAACTTCTCCAGAGGAACCAAAGCTCTGATACCAATTGTTGAATAAATCGGCTATTGAGAGGGGGGGTGAATCAGTATCCACACAAACTCATTGAACAAACACTTAAAACTTTATTGCACCACAGAGAAAATTAAAGTAACAGTTCAACATTAAGTCTCGTAACACAAGAATGCCATATTTTACATGGAAAACCCAATGAGGGAAAAAACACGATGAGGATTAACTCACAGTATATAAATTTTTGTCAATACTGGTAATAAGAGGCTCATTGCCATATACAAAAGCTCACTACTTACAAGGACTTACTATCCAAAATGGAGGCTCACTTCCTACAGAAAGAGTAAACATAAAATGGCTAACTGCCAGAGTTGAACTAAGAAAGATACACCACATGTGTAGGTTTAGTTTCGTTGACGCTCAAAGTGTTTTCCAGGGAAAAATTTAAGAAACCCCCCCTCGGCGAAGGTGTAAAATCCTAGTGAATCTTGTATACTTCCCAATAAAATATATTAATTTTATTGGCAATTTTTTTCCTTTTTCGAGAAAAAAAAATACCAATTGGTGAATCTTATATAATCCCTAGAAGTCTGTGGAAAATCATGCCGAATTGCAATTTTTTTTTATCAAATAAAATATTTTTCGTTGGCAATTATATTTGTTTTTCAAACCAGAAATTTTTTTCCATTGGTGAATTACTCTTGTTTTCAAAATAGAAAAAAAAAATCTTGGCGATTAAAACCTTTTTTCGAAGAAAAAATTATATTTTCATTGGCAAATTAAATAGAATTTGAAACTAATAAAAAAATTCAGTGGTGAAATAAATGGATATGCCAATAAAAAATCATAGAGATCGTTCGATGAATGTTTGATGGACGACTATAGTTGCATTCCGGAAGTAAATCTCTAAAGCACTAGACTTGCGAATTGAAACCTCTGGAATAACACTAGAACCATTAGATTTCTAGAAATCAATGGTTGAGATTTTATTATCGTACAAATGGTTATAGAGTTATGTTTCTTATCGATGGGGCAACCTGGGTGGGATGCACAACTTTTGAAGTCTCAGCTTATTTAATGAATTATACAGTGCCATTAAGAGATGTCTTCTCAAATTCTTTCAAATGCCAACTTGAGGTTTAATGTAATCTTTAGTAGCAGATTGGCACTTTTTTCTTGGAAAATAAATGGCCACTTCCTGCTGATGAAGTTAAGTGAGCCTGCATACGAGGAAAGGTGGTAGCATTTTCAACTCCAGACTCAGAGATTCCACAAAATGGTACTTCTTGGCAATATAAGGGAATGGGAAGATGAATCTATGGTCGTCATGCAACCAGATTTGAATTGGTGTGAAGAAGACCAAATCGACATCATTTCCTAGCTGCGTTCAGTGGCGTGGAAAGAGAAAACCAGCTATGTCGAGTACATCAAAGTGATTTTTGTTTTAGAAGAAGAAGAAGAATGTGCTGAATTTCACAATTTAGCTATGGAAATGTAGTTAGAACTGTACAGAGTCTCGACACCTCTAGTGGTTTAACAACATGCATGAATCCTTTTGTGACACGTAATGATAAGGGGGGTTAGTTTCAACTTTTGAGCGCTTTTTGATTGTATAGGGTGTGGGGTGATGGGTCTGTGAATCCACATTTTTGGCATTAGAGAGATAAAATAATATATGTATTTATTAATGCTTCCTTTTAATTATGAATGAATTGTGTTTCATATTTTGAGAGCTTTTTTATTGTACAGGGTGTGGGGTGATGGGTCTATGAATCCACATTTTTGGCATTAGAGAGATAAAAGAATATATTTCTAAATCTGTGTATCTATTAATGCTTCCTTTTAATTATGAATGAATTATGTTTCTTCATGATTTTTATTCAATGTTTATCTGTTAGGTCAGAATGCATATATTTTCATCTTTGAGAATTTTTGTAATGTGTTTGGATTAATTCATTTTTTAAAAGAGAAACTATCGCTTTTCTTTACTTATTTTTTGCAAATATCTTGCATCTACTTTCATGGTTAAAGTGACAAATCTATACACCAACAAGCAAAAAGAGTTGCATTCGAGAAGTAAATCTTTGAAGCACTAGACTTGTGAATTGAAACCTCCAGAAGAACACTAGAACCATTAGATGCAGACATGTGGCGAGATCAAGGCTCATCGCTCATCACTCATTCTATCTTTTCAATGCCTTGACATTGTACATTTCATTTAATTGAAATTCTCAATCTTTTTGAAGAAAGTGTGGTTGTCGTACTACTAGTGCTGGCAGTGGTGGCGATTAATGCCACATGTGATATGAATATTCAAAGAAATTTCTTGGATAGCTCATAGCTTTAAGGAAACAATATTTGTAATGATTTCATATCATTTGAGGGGCACTGGTGATTTTGACAGCTTTTCAGCTTGAGGTATAGTTTGCATATAGCCAAACGTCAATCAAATTAAACATTTTAATTGTACACGAATCATAATTATCATTATACCCAGGCTAGTAGTGGCACTAGTGGCCCATAAATAGGGATAGTGAATAGTGGATAGTGTCATAAGGGTTTTCATTTTCTAGGGTCAATAAGGATTTATGAAGAAGATGTTGCGGTATTATTGGGGATACTATAAATTATCCTGCCTACATTTATGTAGTTACAAAGTAATCAATAAAAGATGAATTTCCTTCAAGTTCAAAATGGGTGGAATTAGAATGAAGTTCATTTGGTTAACCTGACTTCTCAGACAGGTTTTGAATAGGGATGAGGAGCTCTGATGGAGGTAAGTGTTATACCAATGCATGGAAGTTGCGTTTAAAAGATGGGAGTAGATTTTCTAATCCTCTTGTATCTTCATAGCTCCCTATTCCCCAGCATGGTTGGCCTGGCAAGCCCCATGGATTTATTTTCAAAGAGACATTTGTATTACATCTTCTGCATGACTCTGGTTCTCAAAGGGGATAAGTACATTTTGTATCTTCATAGCTCCCATTTCCCTAGAATGATTAGAACCCCCTTCCCCTAGCATGGTTGGAAAATTCACTAGTAGAAGAGCTTGGAATCATGCATTTATTTTTAGATCCACATTTGTATTACGTTGTCACCAACAAAAGCTTGGAATGATGCATTTATTTTTAGAGTTACATTTGTAGTAAGTTGTTAGCAACAGAAGCTTGGAAATTGGAATCAATTTGTAATCCATTGTAACGAGCAACATCTTAGAATAAATTATTAAATTATGTCTATGTAAAGTGACACGCTGACATATGTTATTTATACAAAACAGGAGCTTGTCTGCTCTATAGCTACTCATCTTTAAAAAGATATGTAATAATGTGACATTGAAATTCAGTTGCAATAAAATAAATGGTTTTGTTGTGTTATTATTCATTATTCATTTACACTTACAGTAAAGAGTTATTCTGTAAGTTCAGAGCTTCAATGTCTATTAGTATATTCAAATCCATTTTTTTTCCTTTGAGAAATTAAGTAATATACTTTATGCAGTATGTACTTGATAATTCATGGTTATATTGGGCCATCGAGGGATTGCAATCATTTGTTACAACGATGTGCTTACTTTTGTTGACTCTATCGGTATATCAGGGAGCGCACCTTATGAGTCAGCCTGATAGAGCATTGTTACACCAATACTAGGTTGTGAGCTTTTTTCTTCGGGCCATTGGCAGGGCTATGATGGGGGTTCCGCCAATAAAGCATTGTTAGGATGATGCCAATGGTATTGAATTTTAATAGGAATGGGGGAAGGACTACGATTACGGGATTTCAAATCTGTTTATGGATGCAATGTAGGATATAATATGGATCTTGTCACACAAATTTCTACAATTTGTATTCACCATAAAATCAAACTATCTTATATTTTTGTGCTATATCTATTTAAGAAATAAATGCATGCAGATTTAAAAGTAAAACATAAATCAATACAAATGAAAAAAGAAAGTTTCCATAAAATTGAAAATAACATTATAAACACTAAATGTTGTCGTTATTGATTTCTATTTTTTTTATTGATACGTAAGAGTCATATTTTATTAATATAAGTCTAAAGTACATGTGTCTACCATGCAGGTAATTTAAGCAAAAACATATCATGCTACCCCTCCCATCAGAATTTCATTTACAACAACCAAATGATATCAAAACAGACCCTAGTAAATACTAACCAAAAAACCCCATTAGTAATATTGACATCGATTAACCAGATGAGACTAACAAAGCATAGTCGAACCAAAAACTATAATCTATGAGACAAAAAAGAACTATCACCAATTCACCAATTTACATAAATTTATTTAACCATGCAAATTCTTTGAATTCATCCTTCCAATCCTCACTATCGACTGCCATTAGACAATAGAACTTTTTTAGAAAAATAATAATAACCGCGACAATCGCCCGATGGTGCATTAATCCAATTCCTTGCAAATCCAGGAGAAATGGGTATATCTTCACTATATCCTCCATTCTCACTCTCTCCACATCGCAAGGCCATAGGCAACCTCTGCCTTCTACCACCACATGAAGAATCTCATCCATCCCTCCAAGCAAGTTAGGTTTAAACATTTTGAGCATTAAGCTTCTAGCTTCCACTCTTGGCACCAGGTTATCCAACAGAGAGGCTAAGAACCGAGAAGAGACTTGCAAATTATCTCTTCCATACTCTCTACTTTCCAGGTGGTCAGAACCCAGAACCATTTTCACAACCACTAATTGTTGTGCCTTTTGCACACACACCCCATTCGGAATGGGGACCCTCTTTCCCTCTTTGCTTTTTTTGGTCCCTTTTTGTTCCGCCTCATTTTTCGTACCCATTTTTGTGCCCCAAAAAGGGGGTTGGTGCATTTCCCAATGCCATATTTCAAGCTTGACCGGAGTCCCCCCCCTTTCGAAAATTGCTAAGTCTCAGGTTAACTCGGGTTCTCCTTGTTAAAACACCATTCTGGTAGCTGTGGCAGTTTCTGGGTTTCCCTCGCCGGGTTTCCCTTTCCGGATTTCCTCTTCTGGGCTTCCTCTTCTGGATTTCCTCTGCCGAGTTTCCTCTGTCGGGTTTCCCTTTGGTCTTCACTATTTCGATGGCTGTGACCGGATGACTTTCTGGACTTCGGACACCAGATCTCCCGCCACCCCTGCATTTTCAAATTAACCAACCAAACCTGCCACCGTACGGATGAATTAAATGTCGCATTAATGGCAGTTTTGCTATAAAAACAAATTTTTCGGTCGTCATTATCAATTGCGTGAGTGATAGATAAGTTTGGAGAACTTTCAGTGACCAGGTGTTTTCTGCCCAGCATTCTGAGCCCGCTTTTCAACCATTTTTCACGTGGTCGACTGTTCGTTCTTCAGGATTTCGAGCTAAGTTCACCGTTCGTGCGCCCTCCCTCTCTATTTCATGAATTTTCACATTTTTGTGCATGAAATTTGTAAAATGAGTTTAAAAAAAAGTAGATTCGTGCCTTTCGGTCAAAATGCATATCTTAAAAATGTGAAAATCAATCTTTAAATCCCCTGAAATTCGATCTGGAACTTCACCATGCCGCGATTGTTCTTCGGAACAGCACTGGCAGCATCCAGGCCCAGGTCTTCCCATGGCCATCCATCCCCCTCTTCAAATTTTGAATTTGGTTTTTTTCCCTTCCTCGGACTTCCACCTCTGGAATTCCCTTCCCAAGATTCCATTGTGTCTCTGCCATTCCAAATGGCCCTGCCCAAGCGTCCTCCCGACCCTCGGACCCCGAACCCTCGAAGTCTATCTAAATTCAAAACTTCTCAATCTTCTTCAAACCTTCCCTCAGATTCGGTTTTAGGAACTCTGTTCCTGGAATTTCGTCCTTATTTCGCCATTTCAAATGGCTTTCACCTTGCGGCTTTCCGGACTTTGCTTCCTTGCCGCAAAACCTTCCATCTTCTAGTCGAAACTCTCGACACTTTTTCCCATCTCGGACTTCCACCTCCAAAATTCCCTCCCCAGGATTCCGTTGTGTTTTCGCCGTTTCAAACGGCCCCATCCGAGCATCTTCCCGGATCCCAGACCCCGGTCCGTGGTCCACCGAAACACCCAAAATATGGACTTTCTCCGAGCTTCTTCCAGATTCCCGATGTCAGAATTTCGTTCCTCCTACGCCATTTCAAACAGCCCCATTTGAGCATCTTCCTGAACCCTCTGACCGCTTCCGAAAACTTCCTCCTAGATTTCCTCCCCCAAACTTTCATTTTCATTTCGCTGTTCCAAACGGCCGACCCGTCACTACTTCCCGGCAATGGCAATCCGACACCCAGAATTCCGTTTCCTCTGCGCCGTTTCAGACGGCTTCCCTGTAGATGATGCCCAAACTTCCAAATGGGGCATCAAATGACCTCCAAATCCAAAATGGATTTCGACCCATTTTCTAAAATTTGGTTTTCCTCCACCTCCAACCTCAAATCTTCAAATCTAACCTCGGGAAATGCCTATGGGAATTCCATTCTCATTTTTCCCTTTTAAACGACATTCTGCCAAGGGATTTCTGGCCAAGGAACTCTGGATTGTCTACACTGCCTTCTAACAATAAATTATCTTGCTTCCATGATTATTAGATATGAATTATGATTGTTGGACTAATCTTGACATGCAGGGATTTGTCGATGGCCATTTTTTCAAGTTCATCATTACTGATTCTCGTCTTTTGTGCAGGATTTATGGAATCTGGTGCAGAGACTTCTGGTGCTTCCAAGAAAGGAAAAGGAATAGCCAAGCCACCAAGGGGCAAGGAAGACAAGGACCTAATGAAATAAAAATTCCAGGGATTCCCTATTCAATCTAGGATCACTACCCTTTGGAGGGATGTCTCAGATACCATCATCGGACAAGTCGATATTGATGAATTCATGCAGAGGGTCAAAATGAACCCGAAAATAGAAAACGCCAAATTAATAAAGAGCAATGGACTTGCTAAAGCTGTAGGTTTCCCACCAGCCTTAGTGGCCCCAGAGCTGGTGATGGCATGCATGGAGGCATACCAATCTGGTACCAGAACCATACTGGATCATGAGGGGAATATACTTGCAGATATGTCTTCGTCAGGTATAATTGAGACCTTCCACAGTCTTGCCTTTGAGAGCATGGAGGTCGTCACCATGGAAGATTGTAAAGAAATGTGGGAATAGGACCTGTTGGGGTGTAAAAATCTTATCAACCAGTGTTGGTTAAAGGACAAATAGGTTAGTGTTGGGAAGCTTCCTCAGGAGCTCTTCCACAGCGACTTCTTCAAGGACTACCATGACCTTGTAACTCTGCTCAGCCGAGTCATGGGCCTTCCCAGTGCGGTTTTCTTTTAAGAATGGATGTTCTATTTCATAGAACAGATTCTCCGAGGTAAGGGCAGCATCTTCTATTGGGGCGAGATCATAAGCGACTGCTTCCATGAGCAGTTTACCACTGTGAAGAAAACTAACAAATTCTTCATGACCTCCTACTTGGTATATTCTCTCACCAATCGATGACATTATCAGGGATTGACAATGATGCCTAGTGATCCAGCAGGGCCAAAGCTTAAGCCTTATGACAAGTACCCTTAGTTACAATTTCAGAATTTCAAAACAAACTACTGCAGGGTGAATGACGCATTCATTGCTCACATCATCCAATCAGTAGGAGGGGGTTTTCATAGGAGGACGTCTCACAGTGCCAGGGAACTCCTCAGGTAGTATGCCTTATGGTACATATAGTTCCCCAAGTTTACATACATTCATGCCGAGGGATTCACCGAAAGACCGAACAAGCTGCCTCGGTACCCAAATGACTGGATCATTCTTTTGGCGCTGACTCGGCAGTTGCGGCACATTCATAGCGTCTTCAGCGAGAAACATCTAACGGGCCCTGCCTATCCCATGAACCTTGATCAGGGGATGTATAAGATCCACACCTCCCAGTGCACAGGATATTCGAAAAAGGAGCTGGTGGAGTATAACTTTGAGCAATACATGGCAAGACCACGAATGGATCCTTATGGTCATGTTAGAAAGGCATCGGGACATGAATATGCCCACCTCCACAACATAAAGGACTTCTGGGCCAACTGCAAGGATGATCTTGAGGTATAGTTGTGGCATTACATGCGCATGACCGTCATCCATGTACGAAGGGTGAACTTGTCTCCGGTGCCTCATCAGCTAGAGGAGGATGAGGACACAGTTTTGGATCTAGGTTATGATGCAATTTCCAACCTGCCACTGCCCACAATTGACTGGAATGCACCCAAGCTCAATGATATTGGTGTGTTCACTAGGTCCATTGAAATCTGAACGAGGGCGTGGATCGATGAAAGGGTGGCTCAATTGAAACAACAAGGGGTCATCCTGATGTTCATCGAGCTTGCAAGTGAGCATGTAAGTGAACCGAGTGGCTCTGAAGGTGGAGAGGCCGCCGCTGCAATTGGGGAGACATCTAAGACCCCACCATCACTGAAGACCAAGAAAAGAAAGGAGGCTAGCAAACAACTGCCCAAACCAGAAGTCTATGCCCGTAAGTCTTTTGAGCCGGATCCCTCTAAGAAGAAAAGAAAAACAACTGGAGGCATGGAGACAATGGTGATGCCCAAGGGTTCGCCCCTTGGGATTGGAAGGAAAGGATCTAGCTTGCTGGGGTCTCCACCCATTACCATCACCACTGCCACCTTGCTTACTTCAATTCTAGTTTTTGCTTCCTCTCTGCCTGCGGTGGATATCTCTGTCCACCTTGCTCCTACTCCTCCAGTGTTGCAATTTATTCCCATAGATTCATCATCCACCACCACCTCGCCCATGACCTCTTCCTCCATGTCTCCTTCCCTCCCTTCTATTTCCACTGCCACAACGCTAGCACCAAGCCTTCCAGAGTCTTTTGTAAAGTATATGTAGAATGTGTCATCTGAGCTTTTAGGGATGCTTACCAATCCGATAGTCTAGGTTGCGATAGCTCAGGCTATGGCCTCCGCTCCAACGACATCCCCTTCCACTGAATCACCAAAGATGAAAGCGACCATGCAGATATTAGACGAGCATGAACGACAGTAGTTGGAGGCTGAGAAGGTGCTAGAGTATGAAGAATTCGAGTATCATGAGCATCCCTTGTTCGAGCGTCGAGAGATTGATGAAGTGGCCTATGAGTTTTCTAGTGAGGGAACTAAGGACCAACCATTGGATGAACATTTTATGTATGGTTGTAGTTGCATTCCATAATAAAATGAACAGAGCGATAGGCTTGTGAACTTAAACCTCTGAAATCACCCTATAACCATTAGATTTAGAAAGATCAACGGTTGAAAATTTGCAACTTGTAGACCTAAGACATTTCATTCACTTTAATGTTCTAATTTCGAGAAAAAAAGCATTTAAAGCACTATGTACTGCTAAGTGTCAACTGTTAAGTGATTTTTTTTAAGTGAGAGGGTCAACAAACAAGGAGATTTTTTCAAGTCCTTTACAACATTAAGTTACCGGCCCCTTGGCCTTGATGCCAATCCTAGCACACAAAAGTTTAAAACAACTTTAAAACACATGTGTCATGTTTATTTTCTTAAGTTAATATCATAAATTACTCAAGTTTCAACCATCGGATGAACATTTGATGTATGGTTGTAGTTGCATTCTGTAATGAAATGCACTGAGCGATAGGCTTGCGAACTTAAACCTCTAGAATCACCCTATAACCGTTAGATTTAGAAAGATAAATGGTTAAAAAATTGCAACTTCAATGTTACAATTTTGAGAAAAAAAGCTTTTAAATCACTTTGTACTACTAAGTGTCAACTGTCAAGTGATTTTTTTTTAAGTGAGAGGGTCAGTACACGAGGAGAATTTTTTAAGTCCTTTGCAACATTAAGTTACCGACCCCTTGTCCTTGATGCCAATCCTAGCGCAAAAAATTTTAAAACAACTTTAAAACACATGTGTCATGTTTATGTTCTTAAGTTAATATCATAAATTACTCAAGTTTCAACCATTGGATGAACATTTGATGTATGGTTGTAGTTGCATTCCATAATGAAATGCATAAAGCAATAGGATTGTGAACTTAAACCTCTGGAATCACCCTATAACCATTAGATTTAGAAAGATCAATGGTTCCTAATTTGTAACTTGTAGACCTAAGACGTTTCATTCACTCTAATGTTCCAATTTCGAGAAAAAATATAATTTAAAGCACTTTGTACTGGTAAGTGTCAACTATCAAGTGATTTTTTTTTAAGTGAGAGCGTCAACACATGGGGAGATTCCAGTCTTCACTCTTCAAATTTCTCATTGTAGTGCACCACCCTATTTTGGATTCCACAATTCCACTTACAATAAAGCCATTCTAGTTTCCACAACTGTCAACATTAATCTTTTCAAGAGTCAGGACTCATAATCTGGGTAAGTGAAAGAATTCCTTCGGCTACGTTTCATCATTTGACATTTCTTAAAACTTATTTTATCAAACTTTGAAGTTTGGGTTTAGAGACTTAAGAATTAAGAAAAATTAAGGACTAATAGGTATTAGAGAATTCAAATTTCACAACTTCACATTGTATAAGCATGTCTACCACCAGTATCACTAGAGCAATGTTCGATTAAAAAATACATTATGCAGAATTTCTTAAAACCCCAGGTTTCACTGATGGGTACCATGATATTTATGATCCTGAAATGTATGGTAGGCATACCTCAGAACTTAGATTTTCATCTCAGAATAAGGCTACAAAGCAAACACAAGTTAATAGTATCAGTGCATTGTGGGTAACTAATTAGGGTGCATGATGTTACATGAGGCTTTCCCTTGCCCATAATTTATCATGGTCTGTGCCCAAAATTATGATGATAACAAAAGAGAAATTGTTAATAGAGATAGAAAGGAAGTATTGTTATCCATTAATGCAGAAGAACTTGGAAAAGTGTTGGGGTTTACAACCGAAGAATTTGGAGACATCCACATTGACCTAGAAAAGCTTGCTAGTGATTATGAAGCAGTGGAAGAAAGGGAGAAAAATTCTTTCTTGAATAAAATAGTTCAGGATAGAAACAAATTGAAAGGTGATCATAAGCCTCCTTATGATTTGGATATTTTTAAACCATGGGTTCAGGATACTATTTCCATGCTAGCATTTTTCATCAGTCTGGATAGCAATTTGGAAGTGGGTGCAAGCCTCCTTGAAATGGTATTTAATATCCATTATGGTGTTCAACATGTCAAATATAATTTTGTTTAGCACATTGTAGAATCCATGAATAAAAAAAAATTAATGATTAAAGAAGCTTCCACCAAGACATTTAGGTTCACAACCTACTTGCTCTATCTTTTTCTATGCAAATTTAGAGGAATGCTTCAGACCAACAAGCTTTAGATTCAACCCTATAGTAATGCTGAGGAAAAGAAAATAACTCTAGTATATGAATGAACCACTGAGATAAGGATGCATGATTCTTGAAGGAACTATAGTCATTTTGTAGACTACTTCTTGGCTCCATGTCATCAACCAATTACAAATACTCTAATGCCTAGATTTCCTATGTCATGTAGAAACTGCATTCAACTAGGAAAAGAAATATAATTGGCTGATTGGTACTTAATGGAAGAATATATTGTACTAAGATTTTATGGATCGGGAGTACAACCATTCAAACTTCCAATACATGTGACAGAAAGGGTTTTTTCACTGGAATATGTAAGGCAGGTGCAGATTGTTGATGAAACTACACTTTCTCAGTCAACAAAAGAAGACCGTATTTCCTTCTTTACCTTTTTCATGTGGGGTTTTCACATTCGAGAGAAAATCATTTAGTGTAGCACATAATCTTTTGAATTTTTTTGATTTTGATGTTATTTGTCACTGGCAGTATGATCCATGTGACATTATTAAATCAATGATTGTGGCCAATAGGAATGCTGCAAGTAGAATTCAACATCAAAGTAAACCCTTGCTTGAAAACTTGAGAAACAAGGATTCTTGGGATGAGGTCAAAATAGCAATGGAGAAAAGTGTTGCTAAGAATGGTATTTCTTTTGAACAATTGTCAGCAGAAATCATGGAATTGCACTGAAAGACAATCAGGACATACAAAAACATTTATGAAAAAAGTGATAAACCATCTAGTAGAGTAAAAATTCCAGGTTCTCTAGAGAAGGAATTTACAAATAAAAATTAGACACGATAAAAATTTACTGCCTTTTGGTCTATGAGGAAGGAGCTAGGTGATCCAAGAGCTCTTGTAGAGTATGGATATAATGAAGAAGATAAAGAGTCTAGAAAATTGTGGAATATAGAGCATCCTGATGAGCATGGAAACAAAGAAAGTGGTGATAGGGAAGAAGTAGAACAAAGTCATACCAATTACAAACCCGATTTAAGTGAGGCCACAAAGGAAGCATATACTTCAGGAGCAGTCATAGCTGAAAACATGGGTTATGAAGGTGGTGGTTTGGGGTCCCAAGGACAAGGCCCTTGAATGGTAATGGATGTTGAGCATAGAAAACTAGTTGATAAATCTAGCCTTGGGCTTGGAGGTGAAAAAGTAGACCAAGGGCATACAAGTCAATTTGTTAGAGATTCTAATTCTCATCCTCATGGTCAGATACAATCACAACTAGGACATGCCCATGGTGGAGAGCTTAGTGCAACTAGCACTACCATTGGTGGCAATGGTATGGGTAGTATTACTAGTAGTGGTCAACATGTGCTACAACAAAAAATTACACACAAGAGGAAAATAATACAAGATACCACATAAACACTAGGTGATGAAGGAAAATAAAAGAGGCAAAGGATTTTGAAAGGTCCAAGTCACACTATCAGTGGATCCACCACAAAGGAGTTATTTCCAGGCACTCCCCTGCTGCCAGTTAGTGTGGCTACAAAATCATTAGCAACTACAAGTACTCCTATTCCTTCGCCATTCAAGAATTCTATTGTTCCTACCTCCCTAGGTTATGATTCCATTGAAGAGTTTAAAAATAAATAAGACTTGTATAAAAAAGAAAAGAAGCAATTGATGGAGAGTGTGTCTGTTGTAACTTCAGAGCCTACAACAACCATGGTATTACCCACATTTGACACAAATAAAGAAATCATGGAGTACACAATTGTTGTTCCCATAGCTCAAAACAAACCAACAAATCAGATGGATTGATCTGAATACCAAGTGACCAATTTTCAATTGGATTTTTTTGGCCTAAAAAATACTAATAAAATTAATGTATCAAAGAAGAACAATGAATTGGTGTACACATCATTGCTAAAGAAAGATAGAGAGAAGAAAAGGTTGTAGACCCAAATAGAAAAGTTATAGGAAGACCTAGCAAATGAGAAAACAAAGAGGAAAGAAACAAATAACAGGAGCAATGAATTAGAAAAAAGAATTAAAAAATATGCCTCTACATCAACAAGCAAAGAGGATAAACCAAATGAGAGAGAAGTGAATGACCTGAAGCAAAGGCTAGATGAGAGCAACAAGAAATATGACAAGGAAAAATCCACTTCAGAAAAATTAAGACTAAGCATTGTGAATGGAAATGCACAGTGGGAACAAAAACTGGAGAAACAGAGAAAAACAGATGAAAGATTGGAGACAGAGCTGACGGAAGCTAAAGAAGAAATTAACTCTTGTCAAAATAAGTTATCTTCATCTTTTAGAGATACAATGAGGCATATGAAACAAAAGATCTACGATGAAATAATGCATACTTTTGATCATTTGTGTGACATGTTTCAATTGATTGATGCTATCAAACAACATTATAAGAAGCTCAACAAATATTTAGTGGACAACAAAAATGTGTTGGAATTAGAGAAATCTACAAATCAAGTTCTACAAATAGTCTACAAAGCCAATGACAATGATTTGAAATCAAAAGGGATTACTAATCATACTGATACCTCAATTAAGTTTCCATCTATCATTGAAAAGTGTTCGAGAATGCGTGGAACAAAGGAATATTTGCATTTGGTTGCAGACAAGATGAAGATGGTGGATGAAAAGGTAAGGAGCTTCATAGAGCTTGGTTTTCTAGAGGATTTTGACACAAATGACCGATTCATTGGAAAGGATGGTTTTAGAAAGAATATGGAGGGTGCAAGGAAGATTGATTTGGACTAATTTCCTCAAAACCCAAATGTGGTGAACTATTTGGATTCCATCAAAACATTGATAACCTTGAATGAAAATTTGACTGAAGAATTCAAGATAGGTTCCACTTCTAATTATAATCATGAAATGTTAACAAAACTTTAAGTCAAACAACATCAGTTAGAGAGAATGGAAATTCCACCACCTGAAGAGTGGAAGTTGCTAGAAAAGGTGATACAATGACTTGATTTTTAATTTTTAATCTTTGATAATATGAATTTCCAAGTTCCAACTCAGCTTTGTGTAGACTTGTCTTTGGGCACTGGAAAGATTTTACATTGCCAATGCCTATATGTACTCCTTCATGTGAAAATAAATAGAAAAATTCAAATTCAGACTTCAGTAATGTGATGATGTTCAATTATCTATATTATTTATTTTATCATTTGAAGAAAAAGTTTGTGGTTTCAAATACGAGATACACATTAATGATGAAATAATTGTCGATGTTCATTGTTGTATATGCTACTAATACTATTATTAAAATTTTATTAAGCATTGAGTTGAGTGATGAATCATTGAGTACATGTTCGAGTTTTACTCTTAATACAATTAAAATATGAACTATAAGGTGATGATCTGTTAGCTCATTATATTTACTTCTTGGTAGAGCTTCCAAGTTATGGTTGTTGAAATGTTAGCTCATTATATTTACTTCTTGGTAGAGCTTCTAAGTTATGGATGTTGAACTGTTAGCTTATGTTATATTGGGACTAAAAATCTTGATCAATATCCACCAACTTACACCTCACCCACATCCCACATACTGCAAAAATACACTACATTTAATTTTATGATTAGCACAAATTGCAAAGATTTGTGTGACCAAATCCATTTTGTGGCCCACATTACTACTTGATCATATCCATAAATAAATCTAAAACCCCATGGTCACAACCCCTATTCTTGAAGAATTCAAGTTCAATGTACTAACAAATTAAATGTACTTCCATACACTCAATTTGAATAACATAAACAACCACTTTGGAGACAGCCAAATAAGTTAATAACATATAAGCATATGAATCCACAATAGTTGAACACTTGAAAGCAAATCAGTAATTATGTGTAACCTTCTCCATTGTATTGATCTTCAAATGATATGCATTATAAAAATAGTTTATGATATGAAATGGATGGGAGAATTGGTGCAATCTATTATCCATCTTCTTACTATTTTCTACTCTAAAGTCTAATTAAAAATGATGTGATGATCTTCTATTCGGGTCTTGATCTCTCTTATATATGAGAGGCAACAAGCTACAAACCTGTTACAAAATTCATGACATTTGAGAACTAAACATTACTCAAATAAAACAATGTCATAGGTGAATGTAGCAATCCATTAATCTCAAAGAAGAATCCCCTCACCACCTAAGATCTGTTCAAAGCTTCTACTCCATGATAGGGTGCTCATCATATTGTCAGCTGGTGTTCTTACTCTAAATCTGATGGTTGTCTCATTGCATCTGACACATCTACAATTTGGCTAATAAATAGATTGACTGTAGAAAGGTGATGGATGTACTCATGTTCAGCATAGGTGTTCACATTAGAGATCGCCTATTTCAAATCATATTCCATAGACATTATTTTTTTGAGTTTCTTATGAGTGTTTTGTAAAACCATATCCTCATCATTTATTTCTTGCAACACAGCAGTTAGAAGCCCAGTAAACTCTTCCTTCCAATCATCATATTCTCATAGATTTCCAATGCCATTATGAAGTGTCGAGACTAAATCAAAGCAGCCAAAATCTTCCCTAATCCTGTTATGATATCCATTATGTGATTCTACTAGCTTCTTATATGTCAGCAATATTTTTCCTTTCATGATATTCTTATCTACGAGCTCCTTTTTTTCTCCATCATTATAGTATGCAATCGTTCATTCTCCACCAATTCAATGCATGTTTGTCTGAATAATTTCCAATATTCATCAGCACACTTCATAATTTTATTGAATCTTTCTTTTATCATTTCAGATATAGTGTTATATTTGATGGTTTTCACTTAGTTCTCCAATTCTTTGCATTTCCCCTGAGATTTCAGATGGTAATTCTTCCAATAGGCTGCATCAACCAATGCATCAAGCACTCTCTTATATTTTTCAATCCATGGGGAGTACAACTCTGATGTGGAGGAGGAAGATGTTCTTTCTCTCTAATTTTATAGCTCCTTCTTCAATTTGTCATTTTCCTTAATCAGTTTTTCAATTTGTGCTTTGGTAAATTTTTCCACATTTATGTTCAATTCTGTTGTCTCCATAGGGTTGGTATCCCCTACTCATTGAACCAAGAGATGTCCAAACACTTGGTTTGGATTACTAATTATAGCAGGTCTTTTATCATGGGGATAAAGTGACCAAATAAGCAAGGTGGCTTCATCTGGGTTGTACCCAGATCCTGAATATATTTTGTCACTTGCTTCTTCTGTTAAGTTCATTGTCTTATCCCCTCTTTTTTTGAAGCTATCAAATACAATTGGAGAGCTTATATCCCACCCTGGCAGGAGCAACACTCTAGCTTCTTGAAGTAATTCCCTTCCTCTTTCAAGAGTGATGGACTCCATTTCCTTATCTACCTCCCTTTTCAATTCCTCCAGAGCAGTTGTCTCTTGTTTAGGAGTGATATCATGTATCTTTTGTCTCATTTTTCTTCTTTTATATTCATAAATAAATGATTTAAATTCAGAAGATTTAACAAAATCACAATCAGAAATAAATTTTTGTCTAGCCTTGACCCTCACATCATCAGATAGTTCATTTGATGCCTCAAATCTTATAATATTCTGCTCTTGAGGGGGCTCATACTATGCAATCATAGGAGCACTTATTTGTTTGACCTGCTCACCCTCTTCATCACCCTGCTCTTCTTCACTTATATCAGTATCTACAAAAAAACATACCTCAAGAGTAGGCTGTGAAGGTATGTAATCCAAGGGCTCTATGTCTTCATCTTGTACTCCTGAAAAGGTTGCATGAGGCACATCAAAAATAACTGGGGGAACATCCTTTACCAGTTCATTGACATGAGCGATGAGTTGCTCAATTCTTGTTAAAGGATCATGTATCTTACCAAATTCCTTTTGAATAATATGGGAATTTTTTTCTCTTACATTCCTCTACAAGCACAATCTTGTTATAGGTGGCCATTATTTCATTGGTGGAAGCCTCATCATGGTTTCTTATCACATCTTCGATTGAGAAAAAATGTTCATACCTTGATAGCCCCTGCGATAATCTCGCCTTGTGAATAAACCCTTCTGCATCAAATTTTTTCCTTACATCACCTAGAGGTAGGTTGTACTATGCTAATTTACCATGAATTTCACCATATCCTTCATTGGAAACCACTGTAAAGTCTCCAAAACATAAGGTGTTGTGCATAATTGATTGTTTGCTATGTCCTTTGAGGTGTTTGGCATCAAATTTTTCTAATTGCCTCACAATTTCTAAATAAACAATTTGGTTAGGAACTACTCATGGCATCAAGTGTGGAGCCCCTTCGAACCCATAAACCCTTATCACTGTACAATCAGGGAAAGCATACCAATCTCCCTAGTTATGATTCACTTTATTTCTCTGATCATTTTCCTTTGGTCTTAGAAATCTTTGTACTTTTGGGGATAGGTTATAATTGCACGGATATCCCACCAACTTCATCAATGGTTTTATAAAAATTTCTTCAAAATAAAGGTAATGAGACCTACCAAATGGGTTGTCCCACAATGAAGTCCACATTCTTTTAAATCTCCATTTTCATCTATATCTTTTATCCTTAATTATTCACTCTAGACCCCTCTAACTTGTCCCTGGTAAAAAATCAAATAAATAAGAAAAGAATAGTGTTCAAAATTAATATTATCACTATTATTTGTAATATTTTCAAGCCCTCTATGTAGGGCATTGGCCAAGCAGCTAGAATAATTAAATGGCCTTGCATCCTTTCTCTGTATGTTTGTAGCTAAAACCATTGGGGCAATCGATATGAGAGGTGGAACCTCTACTCCCAAAACCTGAACAACTGAATAATAGGTGTATCAAAAATACTCTTCGAACAAATATTCATGGAAAGGAGGGCTTTCACTACTAGAGAACCTCCTGAGTTGGCCTCCTTCATCCTTGGGCCTATGCAAAGGTAATTTCCATCTCTTATAGCTGGTATCCATGTGGCGATACTCTATCAAGAGATCTTTGACTGTGAATGATAAATCCAGTGAACACTCTAACTGAAATACATTAGAAATGAGATCCCTTGAAATAACAAGCATGTCACCCCCACCATGTGATTGAATAGTTATTTTCTTGGGGTCATATCTGATAGAAAGAGCTTTAATTAGCTCTATGTTCACAAACACATTGGGCACCATAAGTCTTCCCAGGTTCAACCTCCACGGATTTTAGACTGGTTGAAACCTAAATTGTTTTATGTAATGGTACATGAAGAGGTCGTACCCTAATTGCGTTGTCCAAATATCCCCTAAGCCCTTATGTTTGTCCCATAGTTGATCCATGGAAGGATTCATTTGAGCACTCCTCTTGGGTCTCGGCCCTGACCTAGGGCATTGGTCTATCAGGTCTTCATTTAGGAGTCTCTTAGGCTTTTTAATGTCTAGTTGATCCAAAGTCTTAGTCTTTTTGGTTTTCTATTTTATAGCTTTGGGTTTGTCTATACTCTCTTCCATTATTTACATCTTCAGCTTTTGATGAAAATAGCTTCTCATCTAGGTCTGAAGTACTTACATGAGTCTTGTCGAGTCACCTTCACAGTCCACCAGTCTTTGCTGCGTCAGAACTCCAAGTTTTTTCCTTTCTACTTCTGCCCTAAGCAAAATCTTCTAGAGTTTTGTAAAAACTATACGATCAACTTGGGATATAATTCATTTCAATTATGGTTCATATATGGACCATATTTCAGTCTTGTCATCATAGAAGAATATTTAGTTCAAATATCTTGAAGTTGACAATGCCTCGGGATGTCACATCAGCCTTTCACCGATGGACACCTATCCTTCATTTTATCAGTGGGACGCCAGATAATGTTTCCCCGATGCACCCTAGTTCCCCCGATATACTTTATGCATTCAATAATTCATGCCCATGATTATTGTGTGGTATTTAATATGTTTTGTAATGTCATTTATAACACACCTTCATGAAATGCATTACTTAAAAGGAAATCAAAAATAGCATAAATGAAACTACAACTTTCTTTCTAACTCATTCCACAGTTTTCTAATCCCAAGGAATCTTGCAAATTATGCTCTCAGATCTTATTATTGTTGCACATTAACCTACAAAGATTGACAACTCAAGATACAAGATGCTACAATGAAATCTACATGCCTATGTTTTTTTTTTTTCTTTCCAATATTTGATGCATAAAAACTAAATGATCCTATGATGAAATAACACTAAAATATAAATGTTGAGACTGATGATGAAGATCAAATGTAAATGATAAATGAAAGATGGAATGAAGTAAACTATCAAAATGAAAATGCCATTATAACACTAAAATGTGCTAAAATGCAAAACTAAGCTAAAATGCTCTCCAAATTCTCTCATAAATGCACTAAAATTCTACAGCATAAGCTTGTCCAAATATTCATGTTGAAATGTTGTAGCAAAGAGCTGTATTTATAGATTTTCTAAGCCTCAAGGTGATGTGGCAGCAATGGATGGTCGGGATTGTGATCCTGTGGCATCAACGACAGAGCATCAAGAGGTTAGAGGGAATCGGGGAGATGGTTCCCTTTAACAAGGCAAATTGCTAAGTGTTAAAAGGAATCATAGAGAGGAAGAAGCCATGTGTCTTAGTTAGTTCCAAATTTGTTGAAGATATTTCATATTTTCTAATTTATAAAAATTCATTTTGTGAGACACATGATGAGGTGGAAAGTGAGTTGGAGGTGGTTAGAGGAAGTTGTAGAAATGTGCTTAAATTGAATTAAAAATTCAATTTAAAAGGAAAGGGTAAATTAGAAAAATGTCAAATTAATTAATTTGTGCATTTTATCCAATTTTAGAAGAATATAGAGGGAAAATCAATTAAATAACAAATTGATTTAAGTTTTCCATTTAATTAATTTAGAAAGAAGGTGAAGTTTGGAAAAGAAGAATTAGAATATGAACAATTTATTTATAATAGTAGAGGAATTAAGGATATTAATCAAATAGTAAATATTTAATTAATATGATGCTCCGGACCATTTTTGTGTGCATACATTTTTCCCCTCTTTGAAGTGATGTGCATAGCCACATTGCTTCAAAGAATAAATTTTCCTGACCATGATGACAAAAAAAAAATTGACATGCCCCAGACACTGATTTTATAGCGATGTTGAAAAGATGCCCCCTCAGGAGGTAAATCAAGGATTTTTTATTTTTTGATGATTTAAATGATTATTCGATGATATGTTGATGATCGATAGATTTGAAAAGGATGACCTAATTTATCTCCTGAAAATTAGAAGAGTTTCGCCATACTATTGATTACTTGATAAAAGACCCCTTTGAAAAATAAAATAAAATACCACCATAATTATCCCTTAATTAACCTTTAAAAAGGGTAAAAGGGTAAAAGTTAAGTTCATTTGTAACCTTAGCATTTTGAAAACTAAGAGCTTGTAGAGCAAAGATGGACATAATTCCATGCCACACACACTGATTCAAGCGAGTTCACCATCACCAGCGTCCGGCCGTGTATGGTCCTCCGGTACATACCCCGAAAATCGCTTTTTGAATTTCAATTTTTTTGTTTTCCCGCTTTAATTTCCTTTTGAAATTTTGAATTTATTTCACATTTTAGTACATAGAGTAGGTGAATTAGCGCATAGGGTACCTACTTTAGCACATAGGAAACCTGAAATAGCGTATCTCATTAGGTTAGGGCCCCATTATTAGATTAGCACATTCAGATTCCGCTTCAATGCATTAGGTCAAAACATTAGCGCATTCGGCAAATAGCGCATACATGTGATAGAGTCACGCATAAGGTTGTTCAAGTAGCACATCCGAGAGATGGCACATCGGGACCCTGTTTTGGCACATTAATGAAATGGTGCATAAGGACACTGTCGTCGCACATCTAGTAGGTTTTCTAGCACATCCGGTAGATTGGCACATAGAAGCCCTATTTTAGTGTATTCAACAAAAATTGATGTTTTTGATGAATTCCTCATAGATTTAGATGATTGATGATCACATCAGCTGATGATAAGGAGATGTTTGACGATCGTCCTCATGATAGGTGAGTAACGATGAATATGACAGGCTGATTGATTGATCCAAGTGATCTGATTGATGATCGTCCTCATGATAGGCGAGGAACGATGAATAGGATATGTTGATAGATCGATCTCATGACAAATGAGAATCGAATGATAGGTTAGGTGCTCCTCGAGATTTGATCAAAATCTCATGTGAGTTGATTTTATTAGATGATGTGCTTGATTGATAAGTTGATTGAATGATTTGTTGACTTGATGTTTTGATTTGATTCTAGGAGGGTGGCTTAGGGAACCTTAAGGTTTGCGAGTGCTTTTTCGGGATGTGGGACATGATCCCACAGCTGACTCTGGTAGATCTTGTCATTATAGACTAGTGTGGCTTGAGTTCACTAATTGACATGCCCTAGTACCGAATTAACCAGGGGCTACTGATAGCACTTGCAAAGAGGTGGCATAGCGACCACAACACGTCTCACTTGCCGAAAGGAGAGATGACAGTGACCCCGGAGGATGTATATCAGATAATCAGGATACTAGTTGTGGGGACATTGGTTATGTATGATGTTGAGGAGCAAGGAGGGAAAGACACCCTATGACAAATGTTTCATGATGATACTCTTACTAGTTATGATATATCCTGGTAGGATTTGATTACGACTCAACATCCATTACCTTGTATCTTAGCAGGCTTTGTTGGAGGATTTCTCTACCCCAACCATAGGTCGAAGGGCCTTTCAATTGGCTAGGGATGATTGTTAGAGAGCATGATTGCTCATGGTACGGTATATCCTTCGGATTCATGCATGTTGGCACACCTATATCATGGTCTACATCGGGTAGTGTATCTACAGGCAAGTAGTTTATCAGTTGGTTGCACACTTTATAGCTCTGGGCTTGGAAGCATATAGCCATAACACGGCTAGTTGGAGATAGGGTGCGGCCAGCAGGACGACCATACATTTTTGGATATTCAGGGCCACTTCTCCAGCATAAGTTGGGAAAGTTAGAGTACTAGAGGCGGGTCTTGCATGACCTTGATACTGTGATATGGTGACCCTATTTGGATTGTGAGCCATGGCCATCGAATGGTGTAGAGTTACCATTTACTTTTTGCAGCAGATATTTGATAGGCCAGACATCATACATTCTAGAGAGATTCATGTTTGGCAGGGTACACAGGCAGTATGGTCGCATCAAGGGGATTACACGGGGGTTATTGCATTATGTACGACAGTGACAGGTAATACTAGATTGGGGGTCATTGATTGATTATGATGTATCTTGCACCGAGTATTATGACCCACAGCTAATTTTTTGATAGTACCATCCAGAAATTATAGATGCTTAGATGATAGTGGATTACGCGGACTACTTCCATACACATATGTTTCCACAGATATCTAGTCCTGATGAGTCGACACCGATTTTGGAGGTGGGGAGGAGAGTAGGGTCAGTTGTGTAGCCGAGGGGAGGAGATGGTGGAGGGGATGATGGTGGAGGTGGAGATGATGGTGGTGATGGAGGAGGGGACAGAGGGTGAGGGGGAGATGATGGTGGTAATGGAGGTGGGAATGGTGGAGGTGGAGGTGGGGATGGTGGACGTGGTGGTGGTGGTGTCGCAACAGACTTTGCTGTCATCCCCAAGAGGCAGAGGTCAAAACAATCATTGATAGTGTGGATTCCTTTGTAGAGACAATAGGCACAAATTGCTCGGTTACAGGGTCAGAGACTTCATGGATAGCTTGCCTAGGTGATAGGGTAGGGTTGGATGGAACAATCATTGTTCCATGCTCTGGATCTTTATTTGCAAGATCTCCTTGGTGTCTTACTTCACCACCTTAACCTTTAGGACCTTCTTCATTTTTAGGTACCCCTGGTTCTCTTGGCCAACCCCACTACCATCACAATTCAACTTACTAAGTCAATCTTGGTGCAATGCCTCTAACTCTTCCTTAGCCCTTAATCTACCCTAAAAACTAACATTCTCCAACAACTAAAGCTTAGCCTTGCAAGGGTGTGGAGATGTTTCCACTAACTTCATTCCATCCTGTTATGGCTTTGAAAGATCCACCTAACTCCATCTTTTCATCACTTCCACCAAACCCTCATTTAGGGTTTAAAAGGCTACAAGCCTAGGAATTCCAAATTAGGCCTTCTTCTCGAGGAAACAAGTTAGAACTCTAAAGTTCTCCAAAGAACATAGGATCTTCTCTTGGGGTTCCTAGTCCTTGTGTCTATCCCTCAAAGATTCCAGAGGCCTTAATCCTCAACTGTCTGTACATAGCCATAACCCTCCATTTAGCAAATTAGGTCTTTTTTTAAGCCATTTCCTGACCACTCAGCAAATTGTGAATTTATCCTCCCTCCAAATGGATTGGTGAAGCCTCCTCCTTCATGCCAAGTATTTTCAAGGAATCTATCTACCCTCTCCACACCATGACTTGACAGGATATGGTCACCCCTGCAAGTCAAGTGCTCTACATTTCTTGTCTTTCCTAGCTAGGCACTGCCAAGCTCACCTAGGAGAAGACTTCCATAGTGACTCCCTGACTCCTAACCACTCCTAACCCTATCCTATTTATAGACATGGAGCCTAGTCACAATTCCCAAGGGCCTGTACACAAAGTACAGTGGGAATGTAACTAAACCTCCATTCTTCTATGTCTGTCTGTCATATCAGCAACTGGAAGAAACAAACTAACTACTAGGCAACGCTTGGAAATTGAACAACCTAACAAAATAATGCCACACAAAGCTTAGAACACAGCTACACTACATTCTACATCAACTCACAATGCCATGATCACTCCTTCAACACACAAATTCACAACAAAACATAGAAAATTACACAACCTTATCACTGTCCTCACTTGTATTCATGAATTTTTAATAATGAAAAAGCTTCCAAACTTACTTACAGGTCAAGGCACACCATATATAGGTTCTCCAATTCAGTTAAGCTCCATTCTAACTACTCCATGACCGCTTGTGGCTTCCAATAGGCCTTATTTGCAAAATTTTAGAGAATCTAACACCTAGGAAGGTCTACAAAGGTCTTAAATCATCCTTGTAGTCAAACCTCAACCTAACAAGTGGTCAAAATGACCTTTACCAATACATTACATGCTCTGAAATTCCTCTAAGGCACAAACTCAAAGAAATAGGAAGAGATTGCTACATTTGGCCTAAACAAATTTCCAATTCATAACCTTCCAGTCAACTTTCCTAGATGAACTTTGGGGTGATCCTACACCATTCTCCCCCTCTGCACAGACATTAAGGAATGTGGGGAGACACCAGAGATTGGTCAATACCTTGCTTCTTGAATTGAGCTTCATCCACCCATGTAGCCTCATATTCATGTTTGTTCTTCCATTTTATAAGATGCTCCATGTATACCCTATTCCTTGTAGACTTCTTTACTCTTGACTCCAAGATCCTCTCTACTTGTAGATTGTCTTGAGTAGGTAAGGCTATGTTGCTTATATCCTTGAAGATCTCCCTACTATTCTGATCCATGTCATTGACTATCCCCTTATATCTGATTAGATCAGCTACATTGAACACTGGTGAAATCCCTAAATCTACAGGTAACTCCACCTTGTATGCATTCTTCCCATATTTGGCTAACACCTTGCATGGTCCCACTCTTTTCATCTGCAATTTGGTTGATGTACCCTCCTACAATCTAGATTTGTTAAGGTGGACCATGACATAGTCTCCTATTGCAAATTGCAAATATTTTCTTGACATATCCACTTTATCTTTCAACTTTTGAGTAGCCTCGGTGACTATCTTCTTCACCTACTCCTGAATCTCCTTCATGGTTTGAGTGAAATATTTTGCATGTCCACTCCTATGCTCCATAGCTCCTAGATCCCTGAGCTCACATATACCTCTTGGGTGCATTACATACACAATTTCAAAAGGACTCTTCCCTGTGGTCTGGTTCACACTATCATTATATGCATACTCAGCCTATGAGATAACCATGTCCCATGTATGTCCATACTCTTTGGTTAGGCATATTAGAAGGTTACCTAACACCGTATTAACCACCTCTATTTGACCATCAATCTGAGGATGGTAAGTTGATCCAAAAGATAGGTTGGTACCTAACCAACTCCATAGAGTCTTCCAAAAGTGACTCATGAACTTCACATCCCTGTCCGAGACAATGCTCAAAGGTAATCCATCGATCCTTACAATTTCCTTGAAGAAAAGATGATAAATATAGCTAGCATCATGAGTGGTCTTGCAAGGGATAAAGTGACTCATCTTGCTAAATCTATCCACCACCACATAGACACTATCAAAACCTGTCTTGGTCTTAGGGATTCCTACCACAAACTCCATGCTAACACACTCCCATGGTCTGTTAGGAATGGGTAGGGGTTGATATAAACCTGCATTACTAGCTCCTCCCTTGGCTTTCATACATACTACACACTGCTTCACATACCTCCTAACATCCCTTGACAACTTAGGCCAATAGTAGAACCTTTGCACTAGTTCTAATGTTTTTTTGATACCAAAATGTCCACTAAGACTACCATTATGCTTCTCCTAGATGAGGTTCTCTGTCATTGATCCTCTTGGAACACATAACTGATTCCCCTTGAATAACAATCCACTTTACAATGTATACTCTGAGTATTGGCTATGAAAATGATTCTCAAAGTTAGAACATACCTTGTAGGCCTCTAAGAAGTCTTCATCTTCCCTATAGAGATCCTTGAAACTCTCTATTCCAATGCTCTTGATCTATACCTCTTGCACTGTCAGCAATCTCCTACTTAGTGCATTTGCTACCTTGTTCAACTGTCCCTTCTTGTGCTTGATGGTGAAAGTAAAAGCTTGGATGTACTCCATCCATTTCAAATGTTTATTGCTCAACTTCTCTTGGGTGTTGATATAACTAAGTGCCTGATTGTCAGTAAAGACTACAAACTCTTTGGGTAGAAGGTAATGCCTCCACTTCCTAAGTGTTTGAACTAAAGCATAAAGTTCTAGGTCATAGGTATAATACTTCTTCTTAGCTTCATTGAGATTTTCACTAAAGAAAGCTATAGGCCTGCCTTCTTGACTTAGCACTCCTCCTACTACAACTCCACTAGCATCACATTCCACAATAAAAAACTTGTCAAAGCTAGGTAATAAAAGTATAGGTTGAGTTGCCACTTCTTGTTTCAGTTTCTCAAAACCTTTCTCAGCTTCTTGAGTCCACTTAAACTTAGTATTTAAACCACTTTTGATTGTATCTAGGACTGGTGCACATATGCCACTAAAGCTCCTTATGAATTTCCTATAAAATTGAGTCAATCCATGAAAACTTCTTACCTCTGTCCCTGTGGTTGGTGTAGGCCAATTTAGGATAGCTTCCACCTTGCTTGGATCCATCTTCAATGATCCTTGTGACACTACAAAACCCAAATACACAAGCTCCTATTTAAAGAACTCACATTTCTCTAGGTTGATGGCTAACTTCTCTTCTTGCAATATTCTAAGAACCAACTCCACATGCTTTAGGTGTTCTTCTGCTGTCTTGCTAAAGATGAGTATATCATCAAGATACACCACCACAAATATCCTTGTAAAATCCTTGAGCACTTCATTCATGAGCCTCATGAATTTTCTAGGGGCATTAGAGAGGCCAAATGGCATAACTCTCCACTCATACAACCCATCGATTGTCTTAAAGGATATCTTCCACTCATCTCCATCCTTGATTTTGATCTGATGGTATCCACTCTTGAGATCCAACTTGGTGAAGTACTGAGCTCCTCCAAGACAATCCATCAAGTCCTCAATCCTAGGAATAGGGAACCTATACCTAATTGTGATTCTATTTATTGCTCTAGAATCAGTGCATAATCTCCACTTGCCTCTTTTCTTGGTTGCTAAGACCACTGTTACTGCACATGGGCTGATGCTCTTCCTAATCAATCCTTGATCCAATAACTCCTGCACATGTCTAGCTACCTCTAGGTTTTGATTCGGTGTAAGCTTGTAGGCTGCTTTTTTTGGTAATGAAGCCCCTGGTATGAAGTCAATCTGATGACTAATGGCTCTCTTTGGAGGTAAAGTTGCAAGTGTTCCATCACTCACTATATCCTTGAACTGTTTTAACAACTCTTGGAATACTATGGGTATGACTTTTTTTAGCCTTGTCTTCTTCTTTAGGTTGCAACATGACCACCTATACTTCACCCCCTTGATGTAGGTTGTTAAGGAACTCTTTACCACTACTTAACAAGACACTAGGTGTATTTGACTATCCTTCCTCCTCATCTAAAAGTGACTGCAATTTAAATGTCTTCCCATCCTTCTTGAAAGAAATGGTGTTCTCTTTCCCATCATACATGGCACCTCTGTCATACTGCCATGGTCTACCCAATAGTAGATGGCATGCATCCATGGGTAACACATCACAAATCAACTTATCCTTGTACCCTCCAATGAAGAACTACACTGTTACTTGCTCATTGACAAGAACACTCTGCCCTTTGTTTAACCATGTTACTTTGTAAGGGTTAGTGTGGGGTACCTTCTCCAATTTCAATTTTCTTATTGCCTCCTCTGAGATTATATTATCAGTAGACCCTAAGTCCAGTATAACCTTACACACCTTTCCAAGGATTTTGCACCTTACCCTGAATAAGGCTCTCCTTTTCTTTGGATCTTCCTTGACTGGTTGTCTTATCAAAACTCTCCTAAACATCAGGTTCTCCCCCATTTCTGATTTAATGTGACTGACCTCTGGTGATTTAGTACTCATGGTGTCCTCTTGAGCATATGCCACTCTATTCTCAGTATTTGATGAAGATGCTTTCTCTGGCACCTATAAGCTGGATGTCCTACTTGACCACAATGGTAACACTTCATATTAGCAAAATATGAATTGCTCCTACCTGCTCCTCTTCCTTGATTTGATCCTCCTTGAGATCCTCTACCTCTTCCATAACCTCCTCTAGAAGGTGTTTCACTTCCATGCTCTGTGAGTTTAGACTCTCCTTGGTTTTTTTGTTCATTTCCTCTACCTTGGTAGCCACCTCTATGTCCTCTTTGATCTATTTGATCTCTACCTTTTCCTCTACTCTTAGAAGCCTGATCATGTTTCCTCTTGCTTCTTTCCTCAATCTTAATAGCTAATTGGTAACATTGGTGTACTATCTTAGGACTTAGAAGAGTCATCTCCTCTTGAATGTTCCACTTCAAGCCGTTAAGATACTTAGCCACCTTGAGACTTTCATCTTCTAAAACATTAGACCTCATACAAAGTTTTTGAAACTCCTTAGTGTAAGTGTTCACATCTTGGTCTCTTTGCCTCAAGCTTTGTCTCTTCTTATGTAACTGAATCTCATAATCATTTGGTAAGTATGCTTCTCTCACTTTTGCCACCATACCCTTCCAAGTTGAAATAGGCTTCTTTCCTTCCTTTTCCCTCTTTGTTTGAATGAATTTCCACCATGTCAAGGGAGATCCTCTCAATCTAGACTTGGCCACCTTCACCTTCTATGCTTCAGTGACTCCATCACACTCAAAATGGTTTTCCATGCCTTCTATCCAATCCAAGACTAGATTAGCTTCCAATTTGCCACTGAATAGTGGTATGCCTTCAAGTGCTTTCCCACTCAAAGCTTTCAATGCCTTCAAGAAAGGCTCCTCTTGTAGAATACGGTCAGGTTCAGGGGTCTTGTCTTCCTCTGCAACCTCTTCACTCTTTGGTAACCTGCCCTCCAATCTATCACTGACCTCATCGGCCTTGATCTGCACATTGTTGAATGCTTCCTCAAGTTGTGCTAATCTTTCTCTCAATCTCCTATTGTCTTCCTCCTGATCTTCAACCTTCTTTTCCAACTCAATGTTTGTCACCATGGTTGTGGAACCACTGGATTCAAGGTCTGACATACAAGATTCTATCCCAAATCTTTAACTTGCTCTAATACCAATCTGATAGGGTAGGGTTGGATGGAAAAATCACTATTCCATGCTTTGGATCTTTATTTGCAAGATCTCCTTGGTGTCTTACTTCACCACCTTAACCCTTAGGACCTTCTTCATGTTTAGGTACCTTTGGTTCTCCTGGCCAACCCCACTACCATCACAATTCAACTTACCAAGTCAATCTTGGTGCAATGCCTCTAACTCTTCCTTAGCCATTAATCTACCCTAAAGACTAACATTCTCCAAGAACTAAAGCTTAGCCTTGCAAGGGTGTGGAGATGTTTCCACTAACTTCATTCCATCTTGTTATGGCTTTGAAAGATCCACCTAACTCCATCTTTTCATTACTTCCACCAAACCCTCATTTAGGGTTTAAAAGGCTACAAGCCTAGGAATTCCAAATTAGTCCTTCTTCTCAAGGAAACAAGTTAGAACTATAAAGTTCTCCAAAGAACATAGGATCTTCTCTTGGGGTTCTTGGTCCTTGTGTCTATCCCTCAAAGATTCCAGAGGCATTAATCCTCAACTATCCATACACAACCATAACCCTCCATTTAGCAAATTAGGTCTTTTTTTAAGCCATTTCCTGACCACTCAGTAAACTGTCAATTTATCCTCCCTCCAAATGGACTGGTGAAGCCTCCTCCTCCATGCCAAGTCTTTGCAAGGCATCTATCTGCCCTCTCCACACTGTGACTTAATAGGGAATGGTCACCCCTGCAAGTCAAGTGCTCTACACTTCTTGTCTTTCCTAGTCGGGCACTATCAAGCTCGCCTAGGAGAAGACTTCCACAGTGATTCCCTAACTCCTAACCACTCCTAACCCTATCCTATTTGCATACATGGAGCCTAGTCACAATTCCAAAGGGCCCATACACAAAGTATAGTGGGAATGTAACTAAACCTCCATTCTTCTATGTCTGTCTGTCATATTAGTAACTGGAAGAAACAAACTAACTATTAGGCAACGCTTGGAAATTGAACACCCTAACAAAATAATGCCACACAAATCTTAGAACACAGCTACACTACATTCTACATCAACTCACAGTGCCATGATCACTCCTTCAACACACAAATTCACAACAAAACACAAAAAATTACACAACCTTATCATTGTCCTCACTTGTATTCATGAATTTTTAATAATGCAAAAGCTTCCAACCTTACTTACAGGTCAAGGCACACCATATATAGGTTCTCCAATTCAGTTAAGCTTGGTCCTAACTACTCCATGACCACTTGTGGCTTCCAATAGGCCTTATTTGCAAAATTTTAGAGAATCCAACACCTAGGAAGGTCTACAAAGGTCTTAAATCATCCTTGTAGTCAAACCTCAACCTAACAAGTGGTCAACATGACCTTTACCAATACATTACATGCTCTCAAATTCCTCTAAGGCACAAACTCAAAGAAATAGGAAGAGATTGCTACATTTGGCCTAAACAAATTGCCAATTCATAACCTTCTAGTCAACTTTCCTAGATGAACTTTCGGGTGCTCCTGCACCACTAGGCCCAGGCACAGATTCAGGTGTAGGCTCTAGCACAGGTTTAGATCCAAGGGCACATGGTACAGTTACAGGCCCAGGTAGCCACACTTACCACAGAGTGAGATGATGCCAGGAGGCAAGTAGAGCAGGTCGTGGCCGTGGCCAATAGGGTACAAACTTTTGCTCAGGGTACCAGTACTGCTAACCTTGTTAGAGAGCTCTGAGATTCCACCAAGGAGGCGAAGTACTATAGAGGTAGGTACCATGAGGTTGTGCCACCAAGGCAGAGGATGAGCTACACTATATCTAGATCAAGTTGCATACATTCGCACACCACTAGTAGAGGGGTCACACTTCCACTCCCGCTAGGCGATCCTCCACCAGTGATAGGACCATCAAGGGTAGGAACATCAAGGATGGGGCCACCAAGGAGAGGGCCAACAGGGATAGAGGGTGTTGGATAGAGGCCTGCCACATCAGGTGGCAGCACTACCGGATCTCCCATCCATGCTTGATTTTATGCTTTATTTCAGAGACTCGACCTTGTGCCACATTTTTTATGTATCTCTTTCTCAGTTGATATCATTGTATACTTGACAAATTATTATGAGGTTATATGATATGCAGTGGTGTTTGATGATTCTATGTGTTGATGGTTTATTATGGATGGATGCACTTAATTTATTTTCTATATGATTATGTTGTGTTTTATATGATTATGTTGTGTTTTATATGATTATGTTATGGATGCATGTATGGATGATGATGCATTGTTTTTATTATGTTTATGAATGATGTACTATGAGATGGATGATATGAATGCAAATGACATGAAATGTGATTTTTTTGTAAAAAAATGTATGTGCATATATTGATGTATGGATGTAAAAGGTTTTATTATGAACTGCAAATGGATGATAAAATATGAATATGGATGATTTATGGATGCAAATGTGATACATGTAGATATATGGATGTATGATTTTATGTTATGATTATGATGAATGTTATGATGCAAATGAAATGTAATGTGCTTTTCTATGTTTTCGGTATTTTCTATGCAAGTATGTGAAATGAATGATTATCATGAATAAAAATGGATTATGATGTGGAATGAATTTATGATGTTATTATGGATGACCATGGATGAATGATGAATGCATTTATTATGACTCTGATGTGATGATATGAATGAAAATGGTATGTTTTATTTTTTTGGAAATTTTTAGATGCAGATATTATAATGAATGCATGAATGATTTGTGATGGTGATGGAATGTACTGCAAATGAATGATTTTTGTTATGTCAAGTATACTCAATCCTGTAGGGAGAAATAACATCAACCTTGAGAATGACTAGCTTAGAAAATCTATAATGTAGATGCAAAATAAAATGAAATGCAATTCTACCTATGTAATGTTGTCAATCTTATTCATTGTGCATATTGTCATCATTGAGCATTTTATTATGTTGAAAGTTAGTACAAACATCAATGGCATAATTAGAGCATGATGACCTGAGTATAACTTCCATAAAACTTTTGTTGAGGTTTGATAATGCAAGATAACACAAGCATCGAGTTATAATTGGACCAAGATGACCTGAGCATCACTTGTGTAAACAAACAAGAGTTAATAATGTTCCTATGCAAATTTGGAATGTCATCAATGATACTTTGTAGAGCATGTCCCACGACAATTTGCACAGTAATAATGATTGACTCACAAACAGCAGACAAATAAAAATATTATTTTTTATCACAACGCCTCTAGTGCATGACATCATCGAGGTACTCCTGAGAAATGATAACAACAATCAAAATATAAGCAATTGAACATGTGTGTTAAAATGATCCAATCATGATTCAAAAGATCATCCTACAATGAGGACTGATGTGATTGGTTTGATGCTTGATTTGATTTGGATGATTGATTGATTGATTGGTTGATGTTCGATGTTCAAGCTAATGATTACAGTGATTGTTTTTTTTTTGTCGAGGTTGCCTTGTTGATTTCTTAGATGTTTAAATCTCAACGATAATTTTCCCCTAGTGAGATCAGGATTTTGCCCCCAGTGAGAACAAACCAAAGTTTATTATGGATATGTACAATGAAAACCAAGCCAGAGTGGGATGATCGTGTTAGCCAGATATGGACATGAAGCTCATTGTAAGAAAAGCGTGAATGCACAGGGGTGGCAGAAGCAGACGGTCAACACATGCTCGAAATAGACAGAGAAGCCAACTCAATCACAAATAACACTTGTTTCCAGGTTTTCACCACTTGTTTTTATTACACTTTTCAGATTTTATGATTTTTTTGTTGCTATCACCAAGAAGCTTGATTGCCAGGTTTTCATCAGGGTAACCATTTTTTGAGGATATTTTCTGCTTTTTAGATATTCTCTTTTTCCGATTTTTTTGATCTTTTTGATTTTTGATTTTTTTTGTCACCAAGACACCTGTTGGCCAGGTTTTCATCAAGGCGACCATTTTTTCAGAACATTTTCTGCTTTTTAGATTTTTTCTCTTTTTCCAGTTTTTATTTTAATTTTTCAGGACATTTTCTGCTTTTTAGATTTTTTCTCTTTTTCCGATTTATTTTTAAATTTTTCATGACTTTTTCTACTTTTTAGATTTTTTCTCTTTTTTAGGGCACAAATTTATGTGTGGTATTCAATATGTCATGCAATATCATTTATAACACACCTTCATGAAATGCATTACTTAAAAGGAAATCAAAAATAGCATAAATGAAACTATAGCTTTCCTTCTAACTCATTCCAAGGTTCTCTAATCCCAAGGAATCCTGTAAATTATGCTCTCAGATCTTATTATTGCTGCACATTACCCTACAAAGATTGACAACTCAAGATATGAGATGGTACAATGAAATCTACATGCCTATGTTGTTTTTTTTTATTTTCCAATATTTGATGCATAAAAACTAAATGATCCTATGATGAAATAACACTAAAATCTAAATGTTGAGACTGATGATGATGATCAAATTTAAATGCTAAATGAAAGATGGAATGAATGAAACTATCAAAATGAAAATTTCATTATAACACTAAAATGAGCTAAAATGCTCTCCAAATTCTCTCATAAATGCACAAAAATTCAGCAGCATAAGCTTGTCCAAATCTTCATGTTGAAATGTTGTAGCAAAGAGTTGTATTTACAGATTTTCTAAGCCTCAAGGTGATGTGGTAGCAATGGATAGTTGGGATTGTGATCCTACGGCATCAACGACAAAGCATCAGGAGGTTAGAGGGAATCAAGGAGATGGTTCCCTTTAACAAGGCAAATTGCCAAGTGTTAAAAGGAATCATAGAGAGGAAGAAGCCATGTGTCTTAGTTCCAAATTTGTTGAAGATATTTCATATTTTCTAATTTATAAAAAATCATTTTGTGAGACACATGATGAGGTGGCAGGTGAGTTGGAGATGCTTAGAGGAAGTTGTAGAACTGTGCTTAGATTGAGTTATATGGAGAGGGTAAATTAGCAAAATGCCAAATTAATTCATTTGTGCATTTTATCCAATTTTAGAAGAATATGCCAATTTGAATTTAAAAATTCAAATTTAATAAGAAGAGGGAAAATCAATTAAATAACAAATTGATTTAATTTTTCCATTTAATTAATTTAGAAAGAAGGTGAAGTTTGGAAAAGAAGAATTAGAATATGAACCTTATAAATAAATTTAACAATTTATTTATAATAGTAGAGGAATTAAGGATATTAATCAAATAGTAAATATTTAATTAATATGATGCTCTAGACCATTTTTGCGTGCATACATTTTTCCCTTCTTTAAAGTGATTTGTGCAGCCACATTGCTTCAAAGAATAAATTTTCCTAACTGTGATGATAAAAAAATTTGGACATGCCCCAGACTCTGATTTTACAGCGATGATGAAAGGATGCCCCCTTAGGAGGTAAATCAGGGATTTTTGATTTTTTGATGATTTTTGAAAAAAATTGATGATTTAAATGATTGTTCGATGATATGCTGATGATTGATAGATTTGACAAGGATGACCTAATTTATCTCCCGAAAATTAGAAGAGTTTCGTCATACTGTTGATTAGTTGATAAAAGACCCCTTTGAAAAATTAAATAAAATGCCACCATAATTACCCCTTAATTAACCTTTAAAAGGGGTAAAAGGGTCAAAGCTAAGTTCATTTGTAACCTTAGCATTTTTAAGATTGAGAGCCTTTAGAGAAAAGATGGACATAATTCCATGCCACACACACTGATTCGAGCGAGTTCATCATCACCAGCATCTGTCCACATATGGACCTCCAGTACTTACCCCAAAGATCGCTTTTTCAGTTTCAGTTTTTTTATTTTCCCGCCTTAATTTCTTTTTGAAATTTTGAATTTATTTCACGTTTTAGCACATAGAGTAGGTGAATTACTACATAGGGTACCCACTTTAGTGTATAGGAAGCCTGAAATAGTGCATACCATTAGGTTAGGACCCCATAATTAGATTAGCGCATTCAGATTCTGCTTTAGCACATTAGGTCAAAATATTAGCGCATATATGTGATGGAGTCGCTCATAAGATTGTTCAAGTAGCACATCCGAGAGATGGTGCATCAAGACCCTATTTTGGCACATCAATGAAATGGCACATAAGGATGATGTCGCAGCACATCGAGTACGTTTTCTAGCGCATTCGGTAGATTGGCGCATAGAAGCCCTATTTTAGTGTATTAAGCCAAAATTGATGTTTTTGATGAATTCCTCCTAGATTTTGATGATTGATGATCATGTCAACCGATGATAAGGTAATTATGATTGATAGGTTGATGATCATCCTCATGATAGGTGAGGAATGATGAATAGGATAGGTTGATTGATCCAAGTGATTTGATTGATGATCATCCTCATGATAGGCGAGGAATGAGAATAGGTTGATGTTGAACATCCTCATGATAGGAAAGGAATGATGAATAGGATAGGTTGATTGATCAATCTCATGAAAAATGAGAATCGAATGATAATTTAGGTGCTCCTCAAGATTTGATCAGAATCTCACCTGAGCTGATTTGATTAGATGATGTGCTTGATTGATAAGATGATTGAATGATTTTTTGACTTGATGTTTTGATTTTATTTTAAGAGGGTGTCTTAGGGAACCTTTAGGTTCATGAACTTTTTCCCAGGATGTGGGACATGATCCCACAACTGATTGTGGTAGATCTTTCTGTTATAGACCAGTGTGGCTTGAGTTCATTGATTGACATGCCCCAATACCAGATTAATTGGTGGCTACTGATAGCACTTGCAAAGAGGTGGCATAGTGACCACAACATGTTTCACTTGTCGATGGGAGAGATGATAGTGATCCCAAAGGATGTATATCAGATACTCAAGATACCAGTTGTGGGGACGTTGGTTATGTATGATGTTGAGGAGCAGGTAGGGACAAACACCATATGACAAATGTTTCATGATGATACTCTTACTAGTTATGATATATCTTGGAAAGAGTTGATTGTGACTCAACATCCATTACCTTGTGTCTTAGCAAGCTTTTTTGGAGGATTTCTTTGCCTTGACTATAGGTCGAAGGGCCTTTGAGTTGGCTGGGGGCAATTGTTAGAGAGCATGATTGCTCATGGTACGATATATACTTGTGGTTCATGAACGTTGGCACACCTATATCATGATCTACATCAGGTAGTGTATCTTTCGACAGATAATTTATCAGCCGACTACACACTTTTTCAACTCTGGGCTTGGGAGTATATAGCCATCACACGGCTAGTTGAGATAGGGTGTGGCCAATAGGATGACCGTATGTTTTTGGATATTCAGTGCCACTTGTCCAGCATAAGTTGGGCAAGTTAGAGTACTAGGGGTGGGTCTTGGATGACCTTGATACTATGATATGGTGACCCTATTTGGATTGTGAGCCATGACCATCAGATGGTGTAGAGTTACCATTTACTTTTTGCAGCAAATATTTGATAGGTCGGATGTCATACATTCTAGATAGATTCATGTTTGGCAGGGTACACAAGCAGTATGGTCACATCTAGGGGATGCCATAGGGGGTAGCACATTATATGTGATGGTGACAAGACATACCAAAGTGGGGGTCATTGATTGATTATGATGTAGCTTGCACCGAGAATTATAGCTTACAACCAATTTTCTGGTAGTACCATCAAGAGATTGTAGATGCTTAGATGACAGGGGATTAAGTGGAGTACTTCCATACACATCTGTTTTCACAGATATCTAGTCCCGATGAGTCGGCACCGATTTTGGAGGTGGGGAGGAGAGCAGGGCTGGCTACGCAGCCAAGTGGAGGAGATGGTGGAGGGGGAGATGATGATGGTGATGGAGGAGAAGATGGAGGGGGAGAGGGAGATGATGGTGGTGATGGAGGTGGGGATGGTGGAGTTGGAGGTGGGGATGTTGGAGGTGGTGGTGGTGGTGTCGCAGCAGACTTTAGGGTCATCCCTAATAGGTGGAGGTCAGGACGATCATTGATAGTGTGAATGCCTTCGCAAAGACAAGATGCATAGATTATCAGGTTATAGGGTTAGATTCAGGCATTATAGGCATAGGTCCAAATACTTCAGAGATAACTTTCCTAGGCCTAGGCATAGATTCAGTCACAGGTTCAGATCCAGGGGTAGATGGTACAGTTACAGGCCCAGGTAGCCACACTTACCACAGAGCGAGATGTTGCCAAGAGGCAGGCAGAGCAGGTCATGGCCGTGGTCGCCATGGTATAGACTATTGTTTGGGGTACCAATATTGCTAACCTTGTTAGAGAGCTCCAAGAGTCTTCCAAGGAGGCAGAGTACTACAGAGGTAGGTACCATGAGGTTGTGCCACCAGGGCAGAGGGTGAGCTACACTAAATCCAGATCCGGTCCCACATATTCGCACACCACCAGCAGAGGGGTCACACAACAACTCTTGCCAGGTGAACCTCCACTAGCGACAAGACCATCAGGGGTAGGACCATTAGGGATAGGGACAGGGGGTGGACTCGGTGGAGGCTAGTTTCTTTGTAAAGAAAAATTAAATTTCCTTTTAAGAGATCAAATTTAAATTTTAATATCATAATTTCATGGATGATGGAATACAATATAAAATATCATGAAGTGCAATGATACACAATTTATTTGAATACAATATAAAATATAATCAACTACAATTTGGAATATGATTCATGTAGTGCAATATAAAATAAGATATCATGAAGTGCAATGATTCACAATTTCAATGTTCATTGAATACAATATAAAATATCATCAACTACAGTTTAGACTTTGGAACAATGGAAAGTGAATCATGAAGTGTAGTAAAAATACCTAAAATCTGCTAATTCTCTTCCATTTACCAAATGGAGTCAGGGTCCTCAAACTGATGCTCATCTTGAGATAAAGTAAAAGAGTCATCTTGATTTTGAGTCTGCTCTTCACTTTCTTCAGCCTGTGTCTCAAATTCAACATTCATTGTGTGATTTGTGTCAATTTCAATATCATTGTCATCTATCTCAATCCCATTGCCACCAGTACCAGTGCTTGGAATTGGAGTGTCTGTGTTGCACAACTTGGTCCCTCTTCTTTCACATGTGGACCTCCAGATTGTGAGTGCCCTTTCAAAAGGAATTTTTTTGACATTATACGCAATTCCTTTCATCCTCAAGCAATTTTCCAAATTCTTGTCCAGATTATTTCTTAACTTTGATTTCAAAAACCCCGATGTAGTGAAAACTCTCTCATCCTCCACTGACCCCAATATCATTGTTTGACATAAATCAGCAAGTTTGAAATATTTCGATATCGAACCACGTAGTATTTCACTCTGACCTAAGCTTCTCCAAATTTTTTTTATTGATCCCGGTTCAAAGGCCTTCTCCTTGCCCATGGATTTATACTGGTCCCTCATAGCTATTGCAAAAATCCTACATTGTTGTCTAAGCTTATTTTCATTTAAAATTCCTTCTATTGTTTGCTCATTGTATGTTACCTTTTTCAAAAACTGTTCGATCAAGATTTTTACTTGATCATGAAAATATTTTGGGTTATCTCGGTTTACCCAAAATTGAGGATACACAATACTCATGGCTTCAATTATTTCATGTCGAGGGAATCTTTCACAAATCTCTGAGGAAAGATATTTTGCAATTTCCTTCAAATTATCACTAACAAATTTAACAATGTCGTTAAAATCTTCCTCGTTAACAACTACTTCTCTACTAGAGCGCCTGGTTTGCTTACAATGGTACATTAGTATCTTGTATCCACATACACAGATACATAAGTTCCCACTTGCATTAAAATATAAATAATTATTAGGATTATTCAAATCAGTAATTTTTTGCCACATTAAATAATTTGTGCCTTCTTGTGTTAGATCTAGATATAGATGATCGGGGGCCAAGCATGTAAGTTTACGTAGATTGGCATATTCATAAATATACATAGTTTTATCTTGGTCTTTCTTCACAAGATTGTTCATCTCATCCAACATGGGGATAAGAGTAGATAAAGTCAAGAGTGTTTCTATATTGCTTAACCTATGTAAGAGGTCAGGAGCTTTGTCTACTGTGTTGTGATGCTCATACATCACTCCAATCAAGGATTGATATTCTGAAAGAACTCATTATGTTGGTCCATGTAGGGAGATCCATCTAGTATCAGCATCCTTGAGAAGCTTGTTTCTAGGTGTTATTCCCTCAGCAAAATGTTGAAATTAAAGGAAACGTTTGGGACTTCAGAAGAAGTATGTGTGGATCCCACGAACTAGATTTTCAATTTTTGATACTGTAGGAAACTTGCTTACAATTTTGAATGCTAAATTTATTTTGTGGGCCATGCAGTGAATGCCAAGCATGTATGGTGCACAAGTAGTTTGTATCTTTGTGAAAACACCACTCCTTTGGCCTTGCATCATTGCAGCTCCATCAACTCCTATACACACCAACTTTTTGGCAATTGTCAACTCATCCATACCTGTAATTTCATTCAAAGATTTCTTGACTAGTTCAAATAGATTTTGTGATGTTGAACTATCCTTCATTCTATGAACACAAAGAAGATGAGCTTGGAAAACATGTTGTTCTACAATATACAAATGCATACAAACCCAAGAAGTATTGTCTACCACAGTAACTTCATCTAAAGATAATGCAATGAAATTTGACTCTTTTACTTTCTCCTTTGAATCTTCCTTTTCCACTACAGCAAGACAGTTCACCCATTCCCATCCAACGTTTACTAACAAATGTGAGAAGGGAAAGTGGGGAAAACTCAAATAAGATAATAAATCAAAATATTTTGGGTAGTCTATCATAGGATACCCCCTGGACAAAATATGAAAAACAACACTCATCTGAACAGATTTTGACAGATTTGTTGCTTCCATGGCTTTTCCAAAATGATTCTCAAGTGTACCTTGACATTTTTCAAGCTTCGACATTATATGGTTATGATATTCATAATCCACGACATACTTAACATGAAGACATTCTTCCTTTTATTTCCATCATATGACTGATTGTTCCTTTACGTCTGTGATTTGTTTTTCGTAAACTTTACCAATATATTTTTCTATAGTGTTAAGATTTAGCTACAACGTCTTGTCTCTTCCACATTTCCAACTATAAATCGTACATTTGACCTTTGTTTCCCTTTCAATATCATTTTCATTTGATACCCCCACTGGTGCAATGAATGGGTACTTCGACAATGAACCAAGTTGAAAATTCCTTGTCATTTACCACTCATGCTCCAATTTTGATTTGCCTTTTCTTTTCTTACTACCAACATCATCCTCATCCAAGTCAATTATCTCATTCTAGCTAACCAAGGTATCCCCTGGAACATCTTCTGTGGTATTGCCATCCTCATTTGATATATTTTGATTTAACTCAATGACAATCTCACCTTGACCTTCTTGTGGCGGTGAGGTATTGTGAATTCCTTATTCAATAATATTTGGTGGAAGAGTTGATGATGTAGCTCCACCCTGATCTGATGGATCGGAAGCTTTTCCAATTCCAAAGTAAGACTATATGGTACCTCCACGTTTTGGGCATTTTGATGGCCTCCTAGTCTCTTCATTACCCTAAGGAGTCTTACCCTAAGGAGTCTTACCCTTGTTGCTCGACATATTGATCTCTCACTTCAAATAAAAGCTAGAAAAAAATTTCTTCTTGTTTAAGAAGGACAGACTAACAGAGAATATAGATCCCATTCCCTACTCAAAATCATGTTTAAGACTGAAGCAAGAATGGAAAATAAATAATGAAATCTTATTATTATAACTAATATTTAATAACAGTATGAAGAAATGATCACTCACCTTTAAGTCTATGTTTTTGGCTTTCGCTGGCTTCTAAATCAAGAAGTAGAACCTCAAAACGAAACAAAAGGTGTAAGAATAAATAACAGTTTCAATTGTATTTATATCAATCCATATTTGGTGAATCCCGCATGCTTATACAACGATACTTTGTAATTTTCAAGGTGAAATGTGTCCTCAAATGTAATTATTTTTAAATATTATCGGTGAAATAGGTCCTCATAAGCAACTATTTATAAATTTTAATTGGCGAAATGGGTCTTCATAGGAAACTATTTGTAAATTTTAATTGGTAGAATGGATCCTCATATAATTTTGTTTTAATAGTATTGGCGAATATGTTGTTGTTTAATGACATGCTCCCAGGATTCCAGGCGAAAATATTAATCGATCCATTGGAAACGTGTAGTCTGTTATGGTGAATTTATTGCCTAAACATGCCTTGAAAAAAAAACATTGGCGAATGGACATGCATTGGACCGATAGTTTGTAAAATCCAGGCGATTTGGACACCCCATTGGGTATGGTAAATTCACCAATTTCAACTTGCCTGATTCCTAGAATTCATCAATTGGCGAAGATTCATTGCTAAAGTTTTCCCTAGTGTTCGCTGATCTTCAACCACTGTTCAGACACTTCTCTTTCTCTTTTCATTCACATTCACTGCTCTTCATCACTTCTTCGCTTCATCTCTTCTCTACCTCATACATTCCTCCTCTTCTAATCATCTTATATAAATACCCGATGTATCCACATGTATTGATTAGGTTGGCCTAATAGATGCAAAACATTTTTCCAAGATAACTTGTCGGTCTTCATATCAAAAGTAATTCTCCTATGTTATGCAGGAACATGTCGACCAAGATTATCTTAAATGTAATTTCAAGAACTGATGCCAATATATGCACTTCCAACCGTTATAATCATTTCTCCAAAACCTCAGATCATACAAATTACCGAAGGAGATATCCAGACCAACATACTAGAGATACTGGATCAAATACCGGATAGGATAAGTGTGATCTTCACACCAATACCTAGTACCAGACCAACATGGTGACATCAATGATAATATATGACAAACTTCCAACAATTAATTTATGCACTTATCACCAAAATCCTCCATTGAGTGTCCTCTTAGGATAGATTTTCCCTAGGGAGAATGGGTCTTGCTACAAGGATCCAAAATCTTCTTTTACAATCCTCTGCTCCTAGGAATTCACTCTCGATTCCTCTGGATTTCACAGTCAAAAATTCAGAATTAAATTTTGTAAGTGAGTTTGTATGGCTTGACAACAATGTTGAAAACTTTTAAAACTATACAAAATTGCACTTTTGATCAATCTTCAATCCTTCTTCAACCTGAAAATATGCAAACACAAAGGATGAGAAAAAAAATTTGTTCTTGGTGAATGGGGGTTTACCATTTTGGTAATTAAACCTTGAAATGAAATGGAACATGAATAGAGGGAATGATGAATGAACAATGCTATGTTGCAACTCACCAAACCCTTGAATGGAGATCCTTGAAGGACTAGAATCTAACACATCTCTCCAAGTTCTTGATCTTACATGAAATGACTTGATTGGATGTTGATCTTGACTTGAATTCTTGAAACCTACATCATAATGTGAGCTCCAAAAACATGCATGAATGAAGATAAATTCGACATGATGCTTGAGTTCTTGAATGTTGTGAATTTTTTTTGATAAATATGCTCTTAAACACATTTGAAAATAATATTTTCTATAGGAATTCATCTCTTGAAAACTCTAGGATTTGAATTGATAAAAAGACCTTGTATTTATAGGTAATTCATTAATTTCTCAAAAATTAAACAGCAAAGGCTGACAATTGCAAATTGAATTTGAATCATAAAAATTCAGCCAAAAACATATTAAAATTTGGGGTCCTAAACATAAGGGGGGCCCATTTTCCCTTGGGCGAATGGGTCCTAGGACATAAATCCAAGACACGCCAATTTCAAGGCAATTTAATTAATGTTTTCAATTGTTTAATACAAGTTTCCCTTTCAGAAAATAGGATTAATTAGGCTTTTAAATGCATAATTGGGCCAATTAGAGGCTTAATTAAGTCCAATTAATTTAGGGGCCCAAACATAGAGTGAAAATCTAAAGGAGTGCATTTTATAATAATACACTATGTATTAGTGCATTGTGTTTGATTAACTTTTTTCCATACATTCTACATCATACATTTTATCTATATCTTTAAGCATAAATTAGATCATCATTGCATTTAACTAACCATACATCAATTTGTGTTTAATTACATCATGATAGCATCTAATCTAAGCATACATGAAAAAGGAAACATACACATAAAAAACACGTGATGTCAATCCAAAATCTAATATATATATATATCAAAATATTGTCATGTATATGTATCACACCACTATGACAAAAAATAGTGTTTGTATATTTGTATATGAGTCTCTACATCAAAATGTTATACAATGATGATATGATACAATAAAATTCTTTCTAGTTGTCAAGGGCATGGCTCCTGGAGCCCTTTGGTGTTGGTGATGGGGGAGGAGGCTAATGCATGGATGTGTGTGAGTGAGACCAGTATGATCTAGCAACATAGACATGCTCCATGACCATAATCCTTATACCTCCACTTGTATTTTTGCTACCTACTCCTATAGGGGTGCAACATGCTTTGTGAGTGTAGACTCCCGCTCCCAAGCCTCTTGTAGCTAATCTATTAACTATTGCACCTAAGGATGTTGGAGATCAATGTGTGTTGTCCTCGAAACATCCAACTATATCCTGAGGTCATCAACACATTTTTACAGAGCATCACATGCCTACTCACCACTCTTAGTTCATGTCATAGCTTGGTCTCTCTTGGTAAGCATAGAGAGGAGCTCTGCACCCCTCTGATCCCACTACCTGGTCATCATAGAAAGCTTAGTGATCCATTGGTCTGAAACCCTACTATGAGTGGCTTGTAAGTGTGAGGACCTTCCCCCAAGACTACATAATTGGGACCACCTTCTGAGATGTACTGCCAAAATAAATTGAGCCACTCCTGTGTGAACACTACAACCATAGAGAAAGTGGATAGTATCAACATCATATCATCAAAGCATATATACATATATATGAGAGTAGGTAATAAAATAAATGAAATAACATGTTTCAAAAAAATCCATACCTGGGTCTCTAGCTTACCAATGTGGATCTAGGGGTGGAGTATCATTGCTAGAGGTGATGCTCGACCTTGTAACTATTGTAGAAGGTGGTACAACTGGCTAGATGTTGGGTGGTGTGACTAAGATTGTAGGAGTGCACATCGGTGATTTTATGCATGATCACCTTGTTCAATCCTTCACTTTGTCCACTACCTTGTACTCCTCGCTTCTCTTGGACACCTCGCTCTCAAACCCCTAAGAACTAGCATTTCCCATAGGGGCATCAACTAGGAAAATCAAGGTAGGACCTACTATTAGCCACTAGTTAGAAAATCCAACTGATACACCAATATAATCAATTGCTAGGGCCTCAGGCTAGTCCTCATCTAAGCCATCATCATTACTAAGTGTGACATCAATAATGGTGGGATGAGGATAGTACCCTACTCCGGTTGCACTCCTATGTGATTGTATATACATTGATATGGCTAGTGGGATGGCCTACACTTGGCTGAACTATCATGATACTTGGTGCTAGTAATATGGTACAATGAAGTGGTATGACCAACTAGAAATGAGTCAGTCCCATTGCATCCTTTGTGGCTACCTCCTGTTAGATGTTAAAACCTCCATTTGCCTCTATATCCTCCTATAAAATATCATCTCTCATTAAAACATCAAATCTCTATCTCCAAAAAAGTAGGTTGTTGAGCCACCAGTCACATAACAATGGGTATGCATGTGCTTGAGGGTCACCCTATGCTACATCCCAAGGATATCCGATTGGTCATGTGCACCTGATGTGTTCAAACACCCACACCTGTAGAAGCGTGCAAGCAATAATGCTATGATACTCATAGTGTACATATCACCCAAGGTCATGGTATAAATGAGAAATCATGCTCTGACCCTAGGCGAAGATGGTCCTCCACTCCTCCATCTCATGAATTTTATGGACAAGGCCACCATGCAGGTGAGAGTCTCACCCATAAATCATGATGAACAGTTCTGCCATCACGATCATCACATGACATACTAGAAGCACCACCACATGGACCTTTTCCAACCACCTCATAGATATGGTCGGTGGTGTCCTTAGGTATGAGCCACCCAATGCAATACCATTGTGTTGCTTGCACATCCTACATTGTTCGACCCTCTTAATGCACCACCCACTCTCCTCGGATGGGAAGGAAAAGGATGCAATAGAAATCCTCCAATTTCATCATCTCCCCTATCAAGATATGAAATGATGAGGTTCCCTCATCCCACCTCACCATCAATGCCATCATGTGTATACTCACCATAGCCCAACCCATTGTAACAATACATAATTGATAGGTACAATCTAGTCGCTATGGATCCACAATAATGAAGAATAGAACCACTACCATGGTCATAGATCTCAGGAAACTCCTGCAAAACCATAAAACACAATGTCAAGGAAATCCACTTCTATTCTATCAGTACTCTAAATCTTCTAAAATTCTATTTTTCTATCTCAGAGATGCCCACATACTCTGTAGATGTTTGTATGACTAACTAGCATCCAAGTCCTAATTTTCTAATGATAGTGCATAGGAAGGACTCGAGCATGGTTGACGGATGTTACTACATGAGACACTAATGCTTCCATAGGACACTACTACACTAGCTAGACACTTGCATTGCTCATGAATTTTATAAAGCTAAAAAATGCATAAAAATAAAAGGCTAGGAGGAAAAATTTCTCGTACCTCACCTAGTGGGTCACACCTCTCCACTTCAATCCATAGCTACTCATTCCTTGGAATCCTAAAGCCTCATCAATGAGGTATTTTACTGAAAGATCTATAGAAAATTCAACAAAATCCTCATACTGAATAGTGAAAATGACCTTCTGGGGACCCACACCAAATATATAGGTCAATTTTCATGCATTTTTCACAACCAAATTTCCCTCCTTTATATGCCTCTATTTCAAAATGGGTGAAAATTAGGAAAAATTTAATTATTGAACCATATCCAAGAGTAGATAAACAAGATCTAGAGCCTACTAATATATATTTCGAGCTTGAGGATAACATTTCTACAATTGTACCATCCCCAATAGAAGTGAAATCTATACCTTTCGTAGGTGAACCATATATGTATCATCATATAAAATTGGTTTTCCAACTTGTAGATGAGGAAGAGGATGTTGATATTGCTAAGGTCTTATGGATTTTATCTAAGGGTTGCACATATTATTAGTCACAGGAAACACCACCAATCCCTCTACCATCTCTAGAATCTAAATTATTCTTTAGAAGATAGGGTAAGGAGCTTATGGAAAAAAATGTGGATAAAGAAGAACCAAGAGATCTATTCCCATATAGGATAATAACCTATTTATGGAAGATGAAATGTAACAACTGAAATGAAGAAAAATGGTATATGTGTGTGGTGTGTATGATGTATGGATGGATGGATCTATTTTTATTTATTTCATTAGGAAATGAGATCCCCACAAAGAATTGACCTACAACCCTACAACCCTTAGGTAAGTCAACTAAATAAGGGAAGTCTATTGATTTAATTCTGATTAAGGATGGGGGTATCTGGTTGAACAACACTTTTGGGAGAAAAACTAAAAATAATAAATCACCATAATTATGCCCATTTAAACTTGAATTGTCAATTTAAAGCATAATAAAAACATAAACAACAAGCTTCCAACATATCTGGAAATGGTAGAGTGATGTGTACTTATCCCCAAAATTTAGTTTTGAAAGGCTACCTAGGACTCATTTTTACATGGGTGAATGGGTCTCTATGCAAAGGTTTTACTCAAATTTTAGGATCCTCTGGTGTCAGTTTGTAGCTTCTGTTCAAGATCTTGGTTTCAATGTCGAATAGTTAGAAATAATATTTGTAGGTGAGATTTTGTGAATTTACAACAAATATGATAACTTTTTGCAACTTTGAGGTCTTCAATCCTTCTTCAACCTATAAACCTACACATTCACAAAGAGGAGAAAAATATTTATTTTTGGTGGATGTGGGTTTTCCTTGGTCAAACCCTATTTTGGTAATTAAACCTTGAATTAAAATAATGAAACATGAAAGGATTGATGAATGAACAACACAATGTTTCAACTCAACAAATCCTTGAATAAACCTTCGGAGGATTGAAATATTGATCTTGATCTTGCATGAAATGGATTCAATGGATGTGGATCTTGATACTTGAATCTTGACATGACTGTTGACTTGGATCTTTGAAACCTACATCACAATGTTAGCTCCAAAAGTATGCATGATTACAAAAGACTTTGACATGATTCTTGAGCCAAAAACATGCATGATTGCAAAAGAATTTGACATGATGCTTGAGATCTTGATTTTTGTAATAAATCATTGATAAATCTGCTCTTGAATTATCTTGATAGGAATCTTCACTCTTTTAATGCTTGCATAAAGTGTGTTCTAATTGTTAGATTTAAATTGATAAAAAGACCTTATATTTATAGGTATCTATCCTTAATTTCTCAAAAATTAAACATTACAAGCCAACATTGAAATTTGAATTCGGGGACATTGAAATACCACCAAAAACATATTTTAAATTTGGTTTCAAAGGTTTAGGGAGGACCCATTCACCCATGGGAGAATGGGTCCCAGGTCCCTATTCTTGGAACACGCACTGCTTAAGGTAATTAATTATGTGTTGGAATTAATTGTTGTCAAGTTTTCCCTTTAGAAGATGAAATTTATTAGGTTTGTAGATGCCAAATATGGCTTATTAAGGAATAATTAAGTCCACTTTAATTAAGAGAACCCAAACAAAGTGTGAAAATGTAGAGTGCATTTTCCTACACTACAACAATTATTGATAGTTGAGGGATTAGACAATTCCTCTAGAGAAGAGGTAAAACAAGTCTTCCATGTCCTTTATATGTCTAAATTAGAGCACTTATTGCAAACATCATCAACAATTAAGGTAGCTCTAGAAGTATCACTCCTCAATGGAAAAATCTTTGGAGAAAATCACCTAATAGGTATATCAGGAAAAATATGATCATAATAAAACCATTATTTGCCTTTAATAAGTTTTAGAATAGGAAAAGACACAATCCACACAAAAGGATGTTGAGGTTTTATTTCTTAGGAAGCAAGTGCATGTTTTCCCTTCCACTTCTAACACACATATATAAGTAGACCTCTCTTCCATGTCCACAAAACACTCTTTCTAAAGTTATGTCTTAATTGGTACAAATGTGTCATGATCTTGACATTGTTAAAGAAAAGAATAATCAACTTGGGGATGTAATTGTATAGCCAAGTAGAGAGAAGATAGAATCAGAGATATTTTTTAAGAAGAAGCTAATATGAGTTTGGTCTTTAAGGTGAGTGAAGCCCTTGCCTCTTATCATCCCCCATTAGGTATGTATGCACTTTTCCTCTAAGGAAAATTTTAAAATGGAGTTTGATGAGGCTCTTTTAAAATCTACCTTATAATATTTAGTGGAGTGAAGAATTTTTAGAAGCATATTTGAAAACCACAACTAAACAACAATATATTTGTGTGCAGGTAAATTTTCCTAGTCTAAAATGCAAAACAAAAAGAGATGCAAGCAAGGAAAAACACAAACAACACCTCAAGATTGGCCTAGTTGAACTTGAACAAAATGAAAGAGAAAAGAGTGATATACCAAGTTTCCAAGTTGATCAGTGATTGGCCTTTGTTGATCATTTTATTTGTGTGCTTCTAGATCAATTTTGGAAGCATAACGACTTGTTTTTGCTTGATTTGGATGCAAGGATGGCTATGGATGCAAGATGGTAGTGTGTGAGAGAAGAAGGCTTGGATGAATGTGATAGATAATGAATGTGTTGCAAAATGGCTAAGTGTTTAGTCATTAGCAAGAGGGGAGATGAATGAATGGCCAATATTGATTATTGGGAGAGGGTCAATGGTTGAGATCAAACAGTTGACCAAAGGAATTAAAAATTCATTTTTAATATGCATGGAAAGGATAAAAGGAATTTAATATTCCTTGGAAAGAGAAAAGGAATTTAATATTCCTTGGGAGATGAGAGAGGAATTAAAAATTCCTCAAAAGGACCTTGGGAAGACAAAAAGGAATTAAAAATTCCTTGGGGGATGGGAATAATTGACTAAGGATATGATTAGGCTAGTTGATGAAGGATTAGAGGGAGGTTAGGTGACTAATGAGGATTAGGAGCCAACTTGCAAAAGTTGGAGGATGTGACACCTCATAATCATGGATTAGGAATGTGCACATCCTTACTGATGGGATTATCAAGTAGATTAGGATAAGGTGTGGATTATGGGGGATGGGAGATAAAGGGAACTAAATAAGTGGATTATTTATTTAATTCTTTGGAAGAAAGAAATAAAGGGTAAGGTAGTTAATTATTTAACTAAATACCTTAGGGATTTAGATGAATTTAAGGATATTAATTAAATAATAGTAACATTATTTAACTAATGTGGATAAAAGGATATTTAGATGAAACGAGATAAATTTGACCAAATATAAGTGGTCAAATTTAGGTGTCTACATTTTGGCCCTCTTTGAGATGGTGCTATGAAGTAACATTATTTAAAATAAGATTAAAAGATATTACCAGGAAGAAGATGATTAGATTAGGGAAGATGCCCCAGTCATCCAAAGGAGTGACTAGGAAGGAGTGGATGATGGGATTGAAGATGAACACTGGGGATTGAGGATGCCTCCTCGAGAGGAAATGCGGGTTCAAGAGAACACGGGTGTGTTGTCAAAATGGATGAGATGATGAAAAGTGATGGATAAAATATGGAATGGGAGGAGAAAGAGATAATGAAAGGAGAAGATGAGAAGTAAGCAAGCACAAATGGATTTAAGGACAAAGGTCATGTTTCCCCAGTCAAGCTACAATCTAAGATTGATTGATGATGAAGCATTGTTGGTGAGGGAAGGATACATCCCAAAACAACACAAAAGGATAGGGAATGATACATCCCAGTGATGATGACGATGAGGATGATTGGATCAAGGATTGTAGCAAGGCGTGGAACAAGACTAAGGATGTGATTAGATGATTTGTGCTAGATTAAATGGGTTTGGATTGGATTGAGATGTGAGATTATTAAAATGAATGAAAATAATGGAAGAAAGGATGCATAGAATAAAAAATCTATATGTATACACCTAAAATTGGTCTAGAGAATTCCTATTAATTAAATACAAATTATTTGATTAATTATCCTAATTTCCTCTACTGTTTGAATAAATAGATATATTTATTTATATAGTTCACATTTAATATTTCATCTTAATTAAATAAACAAAATTAAATACTTTGTTCAATTTAATTATCAAATCCCTATTTTATTCTATCACATCCATTCTAAATTAATTAAATAAAGATCAAAACACTTTATTGATTAATCGCCACATTCTTCTGATTAATTTAATAAACAACTATCCTATAGTTTGTTTTATTAAATTATTTATCTCCCTTTTCCTAATTAAAATAAATCAAAAATATTTGAACTAGAGCATAAGGAATATTCCAATCTACATTTCCTCAAAAATGAATTAGATTTCCTATGTCTAAATCATGTCTAAAATATGTCACAATTAATTGATTGAAACTTCACGGGAAGTTTTGGAGACAAATTTGGAATTTGATCTCTCAATCCTCCTCCATCAATTCTTCCTCTTCTCTTGCCTGGTGTTTTCATGGGTAGAGACAATCTCCATCTTTCTCTTAATCTCCTCCATCTCTCACCATTCAATTCTCCAGATTGAATCCAAGCCTCTCAAAGCTTTCCTTGTGCATGTCTACAGCCAGGAATTCTATACATAAAGCCTCATTGAACCAAGAAAAGGATCCAGATAATCAAGCTTTTGCACTCTTACTCTGCAAGAATTAAAGCATCAAGCATCAAGAAATCAAGCTTTCAACCATGGCTACCTCCTGTAGTTGCAATTATCTGTTTCACATTAATATCATGCCAATTTAATTGATTCATCATTTAGCATTGCATTATCATCATCTCGTTCTTCAGATAGTCATTTTAATAGTCTTATTTGCTTAAACAATCTAAGAGCAATCAGGATTTAATAAATCTTTGGAGATAGAGAGCAATATGATGCTTTCAATTGATTACTGTTTTGAATTGATTCAATTTGATTAATCTTTGATATAATGTCTTATTAAGAAGTGTTTTAACCTTATTCACATATTCACACTTACAGTTTGGCGCCCACCGTGGGGCATTAACCCCAATTTTATCAAAATTATCAATTTTCTGAAAAGTGTCACACAAGTTTATGATGTTTTTTTCTTTTAGTGCTTTTGTTGAAAGTTTTAGCGCTTCTGGTTGTTGTTTTAGCGCTTTCGGATTTTAGCACTTTTGGTCACTATTCTAGCACTTACAATCACTGTTTTAGCGCATCGGGTAATTTAGCGCTTCCATGGCAAACTTCAACGCTTTGGTACCCTATTTCGGCGCTTTTGGGTTTTAGCACATCAGGTAACTGTTTTAGTGCTTCGGTGCAATATTCCAGTGCTTTTGTAAAATCAATCTAGATCCGACGCATCCACGGCCAGATTTTGGTTTTTTTCATAGTTGGATTAAAACGTATCAATCTAGGATAGTCACTTCAAAGTTATCTAAAATTGATCAATCTAGGATAGCCACTTCAAAGTTTCTAAAATTGATCAATCCTAGGATAGTCACCGCATTTTTACAATTGAAGTTAAAAAGAACATCATGATTTTTGTGAAGCAACATCTTCACATAGATTAGAAAATTTCTTTTTGGGCTTTTAAAACAGAACAAAATTATATGCTATGTTTGTGGTGATTAGGCTTATGCTCTCCCCTTAACTGGGTGACCAAAGTGCCAGATTCACTTTTATTTCATGTCATTTACATTTTTTTAAATCCTTTAGCAGGCCTATCGTAGTGGGAAAAAGTACTCACCCTACGAGAATGACCTAAGTGGGAACAACCAAAGCCAAGTTTTCCAACCCACTATAGTAAAAATGCAAGTTGTTGATGAAAGTCCAACTTGACGGTAGTGAGCAAGATAACCATCCCCAAAATCTTTGTTCTAAAGATTGGGAGGTCTCCTGAGGGAGTTTATCTATTTTCCACACCGAACGGAACCCTATCTACGAACCATATAGTAGTTGCTCACCGAGTCAATATCCATACATTGTCATACTCACGGTGCAAGGGGAGGGAAGAATCTGCCCCCAAGACACTCACCATATAATTACCAAGGACCGCTTGCTCAAGGGATTCGGTATCTACTTCCGTCACTTTGAGTACGCGCCTGGCAACAACAAAAACACAGGCACCCTCTAGGGGGTGACACTGTTGTGTGAGTCAACGTAATTCAAGATGTGGGCTGTGAGTATAATGATGACCTACTTTTCCTTAAGTGTGAGTCTGTTTGATTTGTGTACAAATGTTAAAACAACCCGTCAAAATCAATAAAGATCATTCATGATTTTTCAACATACACAATCTTTTCAGTTTTAAAACACTTATTCAAAATTGCTTGTCATGTTTTCACAAATTCATTTAAATCAGATTTAAAGATCATCCTGAAAACATCAAGTCAAAACAAATCAGAAAATCCATGCTATGAAAGTGGAAGTCCACCACGTTTCTCAAAAGAAAAATCAAAGTCACGAAACCCTAAAGACCTCTCGGTTATAGAAACAAATTGAGAAAACAATGTTTTCTATATCAAAATCGAGAACTCCTTTTGCAACATAGAACTTTCATCCACCGATATCACAATTTTGCTAGGGGTCACACATTAGATTACACAGTAGAGCCAATCTACTCACGAGCCTTCTTCCAGAGGAGAGCTCTCACATAATTCCACAACCATAGTCAACGGATTTATCGTTCTTATCTTCAACAATCTCTAATATAGTATGCCACAAAACCAGATCAAATTTTGCAGTAGAAAGTCTTAAAAGGTCCTGTTTTTAGCATTCTGGAAAACCTATTTCAGCGCTTCGGGTCACTGTTCTAGCACTTTCATGAAACAGAACTTTTGGGCTCTGTTTTAGCACTTCTAGCAAAATAGTGCTTCTATCACTTTTTACAATGCTTCTGGGAAGTAGCACTTCCATCATTTTCTCCAGCGCTTTCGGGCATTGTTTCAGCGCTTTTGTCCAAATAGCGCTTCGGTCACCTATTTCAGTGTTTCTGGACTCTCTTCCAGTGCTTTTGGGAAATAGCGCTTTTGGTCTCTATTTTAGCACTTTTAAAACAGAGAGTTCATAATTTTTACCAGTCCATCAGTCTGTCATTTTATTCACATTTTTATCAAAATCAAATTTCTTCTTATCAGAATCACTATCTAGGAACCAAAATCAGAAAGGTTTATACAAATTTCCAAACTTATCAACTGAAACAAGATCTTGCAAATCACAAGTGTCAAAAATCAAATACACAATCAATTACTACACTAAAGTTTCATTATCAGGATACTATCATCCTTCATCATGAAACAAAGTATAGTAATTAACTTTTTAAATATTGTCTCATCAATAAGATCAGTCATCTTATTTGACTTTGTTTAAAAAGGTTCAATTGACACTATCCCGCACATAAGATCAACATTTCAGAAGAAAGGGCAAAAATTTGTATGCCAACCTTAACTAGGTACCAAAAACAGAGACTCTTAGAGCAAGAAATTTTAAACTCACAAGAAATGGTAGAAGAAAATCCTTGGAACAATCTGAACCACAATGATAAGAACGAAATAACTCTAAAAGATATCCAAGCGGCTCAACAAGATCCCAAGTTTCACATATTTATGGAAAAAATTCTAGAACAAGACATGGAAAAATATCTTTTAATGTTAGCCGAATCAGGGGAAAAACTTCCAAAAGATTTTGATGTAAACCATTTGAAGGAAACACCTAAAATGAATGAGACTGAGATACCACAACCTACACAAACAATCGATCTGGTTGCTACTTTAACATCACAGATGCAAATGTTACAACAACAACTACAAGATATGACGAAAGGGACTACCCAGCGATATGCGATACAAGACATTTGTCCTTATCCTTTCGACGCAATGGTCGACTTGATACCTTTTCCTAGACATTGTGAGATTCCAAAATATGATAAGTATAATGGAAGAACGGATCCAATTGATCATATCAGAGAATTTAAAATAATGAGTCTTGAGTTTGCCCAGGAGGAAACTTATTTAATGAGATTATTCCCAAGGAGTTTGGGAGGATCATGCATGGAATGGTTTTCAAAGTTAAAACCAGGTATCAAAACTTTTGAGGAACTCGTCAACAGATTTATCTCTCAGTACTCATTCAACATCCAACACGATGTTACTATCAAAGATCTTTACAATCTAAAACAAAACAAGGCAGAAACATTCTTGTCTTTTCTCCAAAGATGGTGATGCTTGTTCGCTAGATATCCTAGATCCATTCCTGAAGAGGAAAAGATGGAATTGTTAATTGAAAACTTGACAGAAGAAATGAGTTATAGATTGGAACTACAATGTCCTCCAACATTTGAGAAAGTGATAGAAAATGGTCTTAAGATCGAAGAGGTATTAGTCAAGAGAGGAGTTATCAAGCATTTTAATGACAAAACAAACAACACAAGTAACTCCTCAAATCACTACTCAAGCAGTGAGAAGCAAAATTTTGGCAAAAGAACTGAAATATAAATGAGACAACAAATGATCCCCAAAATGTCAAACCAGTTTTCAATTTGACCGCGTCCACATCAAAGAATCAGAACAATGAGAAAAATTTCAAGTTAAATACCATACAAAACAATGAAATCATAAAACCATAGTCATATAAAAAACTGTCAAATCGGCGAAGGTTCACACCTTTGGGTCAAACAATGGAATCAGCAATGAAGGAACTAGTTACTAGAGGCCTTCTCACTGCACGTGAAGCTAGGTTCTGGGATCCAAAATTCAAACCATCATGGTGGAATGATGCTGATTATTGCAATTATCATAATAACAAGGGTCACAAAACAAATGATTGTATGGAGTTGAAACATGCAGTAAAAGATTTGGTGGACAGCAACAAAGTGTATGTGGAAGGACCTCAAAATAACAATGATCATTCAGCCTTCAAAGATCCTTTGCCAAATTATGACAAAGGTGCATCATCCTCAAACAGAAAAGGAAAGAACATCAATCATGTCTATGACACAACAATCCTTTGTCTATCTGAAGTCAAACATGATCATGCGGTTAGTGATAACATTGATGAAAACAAAACCAACAACATTACCTCTTTGGATTTACTCCCAAGCGTGCAAAACTCTGATAATTAAATAAATGTCTTAAAAATTAGAGAAAATCAAGAACATCAACCCACCAATGCGCTAACTGGAGGACAATCCAAGGTAATGTTAAAGGGAATTGGCTCCACACATGCAGTTCCACCTCCATCGAGTTATGATGTTATCAATCAAATGCAAAACACCCCTCGAGAGAATCAAGAACATCAACCAGCAAACATCATGACTAGGGGGCAAGCCAATATAGTATTAAAAGGAGTAGGATCTCAACGTGCGGTTATGCATCTATCTCATTATAATATTGTCGATCAATTGCAAAACATCCCCGCACGAATATCAATACTGGAACTCCTTAAGTTGTCACCATCACATAAACAAGTTCTTGAACAAGCATTAATTGCCACAATTGTACCAAATAATCTGGATGTTTGTCAATTCCAAGCTATGTTGGGACATCTAACTACCCCGCATTGTGTGTCATTCTCTCAACAAGATGATGTCTCATTAAACCATCCGCATAACACAGCTTTGCATATCAAAGTATGTATCCACAATCATCGTGTTAAGAGGGTTCTAATAGATGGGGGAGCTGGTCTGAACATTTGCACCCTCAAATTAGTCTGTGCACTAGGATATTCCGAAGACACTATTGATGCTCAACAAAAAATGACCATCAAAGCATATGATGAGGAGGAAAGATTGTCCAAAGGTTTAATTGTATTATCCATTCAAGTGGGACCCATGATGAAGCATATAGCATTTCAAGTATTAGAGAGGGAGTTGACATACAACATACTCTTAGGTCGACCCTGGATTCATGAAATGCAGGCCATACCTTATACATACCATCAATGCCTGAAGTTTCTAGTAAATGGACAAGAGGTGACTATAGCTGCTGATTATAATCATCCACAACATTGTGACACATTAAGAATATCTCAAGACACCTTTTTCCCTCAAGACAAGGAAGCTTCAAGTTCATCATCATCCAAGAACGAACAAATTCCACGCATCACTACCAAGTGGGTGCAAAAGAAAGGTAAAGAAAAGGAAACAATTCATGTTGAAACAAACAATCTGGATACACAAACTTCTCTATCAGACAAATTTGAAAAGCAAGTTCAGTTGACAGATAAAGGAATGGGACAGTACTCAATGGAGCAATTGCTTAACTTATCATAGTTAATGCCATCTCCTAGGAAATATGGTCAACCATCAATGATCAAACCTCCAACATCTTTATCTAGCATAGTTCTTCAAGAAACATTTGTAAAATCTGAAACCATAGCAGAAGAAACAGACAATAAAGCAATCCTGGATTGGCTTTACAAGGATGAAGAAACATCAACATCAGAGATCGGTATCAAAAATATTAGCATCAACACAGACAAGTATGGAAAAGGAAAGGTTATTCTTGAAAAGATGGGTTATGAAGGACAAGGGCCTATGGGATTAAGAAAGGAGGGAATCTCAGAACCTATCACACCTCTCACTCTCCACACAAAAGAAAAACCAGGACTAGGATATTCTGAAGAAGAGAAGCAGGAGCTAACAAAGATAGCTATGGAAAATATCCTTCACTTTAGAGATGGTTCTGAAATAGACTCAAATGAATATGAGTGGGCATTACCCTGTGATCTACTTTTCATTAATATTCCAGTTGATGTGATTCAAAAATATGCACCTACACGTGAGGAGGGCCAAGGCTCTGGGTCTAGACCATTCATCACGGGATCACTAAATATCAATGACTCTAGTGAGGATGAACATAATTTGAGTGAACTAGATGATTTTAAAGAGGGTACCATCATGGATCTCGATATCCCAAATGACAATTATGATGATATTGCTGTCCTCACCCTTACTTCCATTGACCTAAATCAATCCGCTATTACCATACCATTAATCCATCTAGAACTTATTGATTGGGAACCTATCGAACCTTTAACTGTACCAAAGTTTACAAATGATGATTTCATCATGCATTTCCTATGTCATACCGAACCTGATACAAATGCTATCTATAATACTCATAACAATACAACTCAGCAGGAGGGTGTCAAATCTTCCAGTTGCAAAATTGACAACAGGGAAAATAGATCTAATAGTGAAAACCATTCTCTGGCAGCATTAGATCTGGAAAAGTAAAAGTAAAGAATGCATCCAAGGGTGAAAACCTTTTCGAGGCACTGAAGGATGGAAGATTTGACACTCTCCCAGAACACTATCATGAGCGATCATCAGTTCTGATCGAACCTACACAATCGATGGAAATTGGCACAGAAGAGAAGGCAAAAGTTCTACATCTAGCAGAATCAATGATTGATCAAGAGGGACCAAAATTTATCAATTTCTTTAAAGCAAGAAGCATCAACTTTGCTTGGTCATATTCTGATATGCCAGGCTTAGATCCAAATCTTCGTATGCATCATTTGTCTTTACCAACAAGAATCAAGCCTATTAAGCAAAAATTAAGAAAAATGCATCCTCACATCGCATTGATGGTAAAGTCAAAATTAAAGAAATTATTGGATGCTAAATTCATAAGGTCTATAGACTATGCTGAGTGGATATCGAACATAGTACCTATTTCAAAGCCAGACAACAGCATTAGAATCTACACAGATTTCAGGGACCTCAATAAAGCATGCCCGAAGGATGATTTTCCACTACCAAATATAGACATCATTGTGGACTTGATGGCAGGGCACGCCATGTTATCAATCATGGACGGCTTCTCTGGGTACAATCAAATAAGAATAGCTCTAGAAGATCAGGAAAAGATGGCTTTTACATGCCCATGGGGAACCTTTTGCTGGAACGTCATGCTATTTGGTCCAAAAAATGTAGGAGCCACTTATCAAAGAGCAATGATGACAATCTTCCATGATATGATGCACTCTTTCATGGAGGATTATGTGGATGACATCTTGGAAAAATCTACTACAAGGGAAGGACATCTGCATATCCTAGACAAAATCTTCACACGAATGGAGAAATTCAATGTCAGGTTAAACCCTAACAAGTGTGTCTTCGAGGTTACATCAGCAAAACTACTAGGATACATTGTTTCAGAAAAGGGCATTGAGGTGGATCCAGCAAAAGTCAAAGCAATTATGGAGATGCTGCCTCCTAAGAATATCAGCCAGCTTAAATCACTCCAAGGATGACTTCAATCAATCAGAAGATTCATCTCTCAACTAGTAGAAAAAAGTCATCCTTTTAACCATCTATTGCATAAAAATATAATTTTTCAGGTGGGATGAAGGGTGTGAAACAAAATTCAATCAAATCAAGCAATATCTGATGTCACCACCCATTCTAATGCCACCAACAGAAGGAAGGCCTCTCATTTTTTACATTTCCACGACAGATATCTCTTTGGGGGCACTATTAGCACAAGAAGACTATGAAGGGAAAGAGTGTGCCATCTACTACATCAGTAGAACTTTAAATGGCTATGAAATAAACTATACATTCATAGAAAAGTCCTACTTAGCAGTGGTGTTTTCTACTCAACAGCTAAGACATTACATGCTGACTCATACAATCAGATTAATTGCAAAGATCGACCCTTTGAAGTATCTACTAAGTAAAGTTTCCTTAACAGGTAGACTAGAAAAATGGGTTATGCTCCTAAGTGAATTCAACATTCAATATGTCGAGAGAAATGCAATCAAGGGACAAGCAATCATTGAACAACTAGCTGAAGCTCCTCTACTAGATGATCGCCCAATGACAATGGAATTTCCAAATGCCGACATTATGACAGCAATGCCCCAACAATGGATACTATATTTTGATGGATCGTATACACAATGAGGATTAGGAGTAGGGATCTTGTTCATCTCTCACAAAGGACACACAATTCCGAAATCATATAGACTCATGTTTCAATGTACAAACAATGTGGCAGAATATGAAGCATTGATTATTGGGGTCAAGATAGCAATTCAATGGAAAATCATAGATTTACAGGTATATGGGGACTCTCAACTGGTTATTTATCAAGTCAATGATTAATATCAAACAAAAGATGAGAAATTGATGCCCTACAAGCAGCAAATAGATAATCTGAAACAGTCCTTTGTTAGTATCAAGTTTGATCAAATTCCAAGGGCGGAGAACAAAGCTACAGACGCTATGGCTACAATTGCTTCATTACTACAATTTCCTGAGAAGCGTGTTTGTTATGAGTTTATGGTAGAACAAGTATCATGTCCTTCCCATTATCAATGAGAATCCACTACCATATGCCATCTAGAAGCCACTGAAACCTCCATATATGAAAAAACTTATGCTTACCTAAAAGATGATATTCTTCCTCTCGATCTTTCCAGGAACCAAAAATGAAATTTTATCCACCAATCCGCTCGACACACTTTAATCATAGATGTCCTTTATCATCGAGGTCTTGATGGTACCCTACTTCGATGTCTAGAATGCAACAAATCTGAAACAGCCCTACGAGAAGTTCACGAGGGTATTTGTGGTACTCACTCAAGTGGAATAACTCTAGCTAAGAAACTCCTTTGTTTGGGATATTATTGGTCATGCATGGAGAAAGAATCATATCAATTTGTTAAGAAATGTTAAAAATGTCAGGTTCACAGCAATCTGGTTCATGCACCAGCACAGGAACTACATCCCTTCACATCGACATGGCCTTTTTGTCAATGGGGCCTAGATCTAGTAGGAAAAATAAATCCATCTTCATCTAATGGACACAAGTTCATTATTACAGCTACAGAGTATTTCACGAAATGGATAGAGGCAGTACCTTTTACTACCATCACTGGGAAGCAGATTTCCTCTTTCATCTTTAACTACATAATATGTCAATATGGAATCCCTTAATCCATTATCACTGATAATGGACGACCTTTCAAGAATCAAGATGTCCAAGAGCTATGTGATAAGTTCCACATCCAACATCATTTTTTAACACCGTACTATCCTCAAGGGAACGGCCAAGTAAAGGCCTCAAACAAAACCATACTCAAAATTCTCAAAAAGACGGTTAATGATGTTGGACGTGATTGGCATGTTCAACTCAACCCTGCACTATGGGCCTACAGAACAAGCATCAGAACACCAACGGGAGCTACACCATTTGCTTTGGTATATGGATCAGAATCCATATTACCCATTGAAGTTGAAATTCCATCCCTTTGTGTATCACTTAGAGGTATCATTTCAGATGAAGACTATAGGGTATCTAGACTACAGGAACTGGAATTGCTAGATGAGTGTCCTCAACAAGTTGTTAATCATCTAACAACTTATCAATAGAGGATTTCAAGAAGTTAAAATCACAAGGTAAAACCGTGGGTCTTTCAGGTTGGTGACTTGGTACTAAAGGAAAACCCTAGGAATCAACAGGACAGGGAGAAGAAAGGAAAATTTGAGCCTAACTGGCTTGGTCCCTTTGTCGTCATATCAGTGTATGGATCAGGAGCATATCAGTTATCAACGTCAAAAGGGGATCTATTTGATGAACCTATCAATAATATTCATCTCAGAAAATTCTATGCTTAAAACTCCTAGTGCACAAGGAAAACTTTTGAAAATTATTTCCTTGGTGAAAACCTGGCAAACAGGCATCTTGGCAAACACAAAAATACAAAAAAAATAGAAAATACAAAAAAGAAAGAAAAACAGAAAAATGAGAAAAATTCAAAAACATAAAGGGTGTAATCAAAGCATATGGTGAAAACCTGGAAACAGGCATCATATGTGATTCTAAGATCAGCTTTCCCATCTATTTGGATATATGTCAGGATCATTCATCTACAAGTCAGTATCAATTCATATCATATCATTCGTCTGGCCATCATTACATCCATTATCAAAATCATGTCACATGGTCAAGCTATCACTCCATAGCTTGGGGGCAACATCTAGATATCATTAGGAGCAATGCAAACATATCAATTTCACCAAAGGGAAACACGACAGTATGGAAAAAAACCGAAAACAAAGATCAAAGCGCAATATCGATCATCATCAGAAGAGCAATCAACCATCCATATCGTATCGAAAAGCCAAAAACATGTCAAAAAGGTAAGTCTGAAAAAGAAACGTCCAAAAACATAGGTCTGCGCCAAGTCGAACTACGTGGTCTCTGCATATTTAATGTAGGCAAGCTAGTCTTTGATCAGCCCCTGAGACCCCTAAGATGGGTTAGTAGGTTAGGTCTTTAGTCAAAATCTCAAAAATCCAAAAAAACATGTCAAAATCAAGATGGATGATCTAAAATCTGAATAATGAATGGAACACTCTAAGTAACCAATGGATAAATTGTACTTTTTGATTATCATTCCTTTGGAGTAACTCAATGATGTATTGAACTAGAGGAACAAGGAAAAAGAATGATATTTTTATTGTCTGTTGTCTGTACGTTAATCATATAAATGTGTGAATTGTCAGGGATGTGCTATGTAAATGTATCACTGATGACATTCAGAATTCACACATTGAAATGATTAATCACTGCTTGTTTACGCAATGAATGCTCAGGTCATCTTGGTTCAATTATACCTAGATTCTTGTGTTCGATTGCAATATCAAAAAAAAAACATGAAAGTAATACTCAGGTCGTCATTGGTCTAACACATACCATTGACGCTTGTATTCACTTTCAACATTCAATAAAGCTCTATGATGATACCAAGCACAAAAAGACTATTAAAATGACATCTAATTCGCATATCATTGCATGATTAAATTAGATTGCATTCATAAATAAATTCATTATCTGTAGAGTATGTGTTGCACAAAGGATTCCAAATCAATAATTATCTTTTCTACAAACATGACTAAGTATACTTGACATAAAATCCAAAATCATCATCATTTACCATATAGTTACAAATCATCATCTCATCATTAAAATTTTCATCATTCATACATTTTTGAATCATAATAGAAATACAAATATCAAATACATCATGCATTTACATCATCATTTTCATCATTTACATCATTATAAAACATCATTACATCATCATTATTATCATTATGTTATTCATACATCCATGTATCCATACATTTCATTTACATAAAATAAATGCAAGTCATTACATCATTATCATTATCATTTATCATTTAAGAATTCATACATTACATCATACATACATGTATCATATGATCCATATATACATTTATCATAAAATCATTGCATAAAATAAAAACATTCATCATTGCATCATCACATTTGAAATAAAATCATCGCATATTGCATACATCACATAATAAATGCATCCATCACATTAGAAATCACAAACCATCATCATATCACATCAAATGCATCTCATATAAATATATCAAAGTGTCAAGTATACAATGAAGTCTGGTCTAAAAATACATCATCATATAATGAGCTACATCATACTATACATCATGGAGGCTCACAATAGCATCTATGATCTGCTACTGCTAGAGTGTGCGGACCCGATAGGACCTGTACCACCACCAAAAGGACCTGTACCAGCCCCAGAAGAGACGGGATCTTGGGGATCTCTGTGTAAAGGTTGTTGCACCCCCTCGCTCATTGTTCATGTATGTGTCCGCCCAGATCTTGATGGGGCATAACTGACTTGGCGCTCGGTAGGCACTGCATCATGATATCGATGTCTGTAGAACTCTACCTCTCGAGTAGCCTGCAGAACCTCTCTCATATAATCTAAAACTAAGCTACCATCAGTAACTCTCTGTAAGGTCTCGGCTCTCTCCTGTGCCCTCTCGACAATCTTCCGAGCACTATCTCTCTCAGTTGTCAGAGTAGCCACCTGTGTCTATATACCAGTCAACTATCCCTGTACCTATGCTAAAGCCTAGGCATGAGCCTGAACCTATGCCTGCATCTGAGTCTGGGTTTGCACAAGCATACCCCAAGCGTTTACCAACTGCCCCTGTAAAGTCTGGACCTGTGCCTAGAGCCCAGCTACCTGTCTCTATTGCTCCACCGAGGACACTATCACTACTTGCCTCTTGCAAGTCCTGCTAGAAGAAGGAGCACTGCTGATGCCTAGCCTTGCCACTCTGTCTCCTCCACTGTCGCCATCACTATCGTCACTGCTGCCCGAACTACTACTGCTCTCTGAGCTACTACTAGATGAAGAATCCTCTCCACCACCACTATCTGCATGACCCTCTACCACATCCCCTTGCACACATAAAGGTACCGGCTCATCGAGAATGGTGATACATGCATGTGGAACCAAGGCTAGGAATGCAGCATAATCCTCAGTAACCGGCGCCACTGCAATGTCTCTTTGCATGTCCCAGGGTGATGGCTATAGTGCACGGTACCCCTCTACTATCACATCATAGGATAGACGCGGACCCCAATCAAGAATGTCCATCTGTCGCCTCGCATAATGGGAAACTCCCTATGGCATGGACTGAACAATGCCATACTGTCGATATACTCGACAGAGCAAGAATCTCTCTAATACAAATGGTGTCTGACCGATGAGGTACATAGAATCACAAAGAAATATCAACACTGTACCACCCTCATCCCACTCCTCACAGTCAAGGTATGGGCACTAGATAATGGTCTTTGTATCATCAAACACCCACCTCCAATGCTCTAACTTGCCCATCCGGGCCTGTGTAAACCGACCACTGTATCGAAAAACATATGGTCTACCGGCTGGTCTGTCAAAAATTGGAAAAGGTCGAGAAATAGCAAAGTGCTCCCATGCCCACACCTATAACAGGGTCATCCCTACTGATAAACTCCTCGCTCCAAGATACACGACCGAGTGTAAATCATGATAAATATGCACTAGCATGCACATCCCCCACACATATCAGGTACCATGTACCATCATGCTCTCAAGAGTCCTACCCCAGCCAACGAGGAATCCCTTTGACCTGCGATTAGGGCAAAGGAAACCTCCAATGAATCCAGCCAGCACTGCTGGTAATGTCGCATAAGAATCCGCGATCCTCCGCCATCGAACACTCAGACCCTCTATGTCCTGATCCTGAAAAACTCTGCGGAGAGCATCTCTGCTACTGGTCCTGTGAGAATCATATATGACTATGTCACCCATGAATGGAATACGCAAAATACACCACACATCCTCAGGTTTGACCATCATCTCACCAGTAGGTAGGTGAAAGGTGTTGTGGTCACTATGCCACCTCTCAGCCAACGCAGTCAATAGACCCTGATTAATCCTAATCTGGGGCATATCAAGTAAGCTAGTCAGACCACAATGACCTATCACCTGAAGCTCATCCGATGTAAGATGAGGTATCAAGTCTGTCATCTGAGGAAACCTCTCTCACATCTGGAGAGTACCCAGACGCTCCTATGATCACAATAAGAAAATCAAAAAATCAGTGAACTATGTCAGGAAATCAAAAGTTATTCTACTATCAAGTCTATCACAAATTGGTATGAATTTTTGATCAAAATTCATAGGCGAACATCAAACCTCACCTATCATGAGGTTCTCAAAACATCAACAAACCTCACCTATCATGAGGTTCATCAAAATATTATCTAGATCTCACCTATCATGAGATTTATCAGATATTGAATCATTTCCTTGCCTATCATGAGGATCATAAAAAATAAGATTTCTTCTCGCCTATCATGAGAGTTAATTTTATCTACATCATCCAAATCTAACATCAAGAATTTGGATTATCAATCATACCAATCAAGAGAATGGACATGATCGGAATTGACGAAATCAAGGTTCGCTAAGTCAAAATCTTCGAATCTGACCCAAAGCGCTTAATCAAGGACCCAAAGCACTAAATCCCAAAAGTGCTATTTCAGCGCTCCGAAGCGCTAAATCAGGCTCTCGAAGCGCTAAAAGTCCCGAAGCGCTATTTTTCTACGTCAAAGCACTAAAACAGTTTGTCAAAGCGCTGCTTTACCAGAAGTGCTAAAACAAACACTGAATGCGCAACTCCACTGACTCAAGGCACTAAAAGTCTCAAAGCGCTAAAATCATGCTTCAAAGCACTGTTTCTAGACTCCTAAGCACTAAATTGCCCAAAGCGCTACTTTACAAACTGTAAGCGCTAGAGTTTTTAATGTAAGCGCTAAAACTCAAAGTGCTACATCAGATTGTAAGTGCTATAGCGCGTCTTCAAAGTGCTAAAATAGACCTAGACACGCCTAAGACTTAAAAAGCATAAAAAATAGAAAATCATGAATTACGAGGAGGTCAAGGGGTACATACCGGAGGTCCATACGCGGTCGGCCGTCGAACATGCTCAAATTGGTGAGTGTGGAAGGGGATAGGCATTTTGCTCCAACTAGCAGAAAAGTCTTTATCACTATGAATTTTTGAACTCAAAAAGCAAATATGACTTTGAAAATGACCTTTTAGCACTATTTATAATTTTTGAAAAGTAGTTTTTGGATTTTATTACATCTTGATTAATTTATTCCATGAAATTAATTAAAACTCATCTGAGGGCTCTTTTCTTCATCATTTGTCTGGAGATAAATTATTTTATTATTGAAACATCATCAAAACATCGGAAAATCATCAAATTTTTGAAAAATTCTAAAAATCATGACATCATTAATTTATCTCCTGAGGGGGCATATTGTCATCAAATCATTTGAAAATCAAAATCTGGGGCATGTCTGGGGCATACGGAATTATTTTTTTATATCATCGATCCTAGCAGTAGCAGCAAAATATGTCTTCAAAGCAACGCGTAAACACATCACTTCGAAGAGGGGCAAAATGTATACACTTAAAATTGGTCTAGAGAATTCCTATCAATTAAATACAAATTATTTGATTAATTTTCCTAATTTCCCCTATTGTTTGAATAAATAGAAATATTTATTTATATAGTTCACATTTAATATTTCATCTTAATTAAATAAACAAAATTAAATACTTTGTTCAATTTAATTATCAAATCCCTATTTTATTCTATCACATCCATTCTAAATTAATTAAATAAAGATCCAAACACTTTATTGATTAATCGCCACATTCTTCTAATTAATTTAATAAACAACTATCCTATAGTTCGTTTTATTAAATTATTTATCTCCCTTTTCCTAATTAAAATAAATTAAAAATATTTGAATTAGAGCATAAGGAATATTCCAATCTACATTTCCTCAAAAATGAATTAGATTTCCTATGTCTAAATCATGTCTAAAATATGTCACAATTAATTGATTGAAACTTCACGGGAAGTTTTGGAGACAAATTGGAGACAAATTTAGAATTTGATCTCTCAATCCTCCTCCATCAATTCTTCCTCTTCTCTTGCCTGGTGTTTTCATGGGTAGAGACAATCTCCATCTTTCTCTCAATCTCCTCCATCTCTCACCATTCAATTCTCCAGATTGAATCCAAGCCTCTCAAAGCTTTCCCTGTGCATTTCTACAGCCAGGAATTCTATAAATAAAGCCTCATTGAACCAAGAAAAGGATCCAGATAATCAAGCTTTTGCACTCTTACTCTGCAAGAATTCAAGCATCAAGCATCAAGCATTCACACATCAAGCATCAAGAAATCAAGCTTTCAACCATGGCTACCTCCTGTAGCTGCAATTATTTGTTTCACATCAATATCATACTAGTTTAATTGATTTAGCATTTAGCATTGCATTATCATCATCTCGTTCTTCAGATAGTCATTTTAACAGTCTTATTTGCTTAAACAATCTGAGAGCAATCAAGATTTAATAAATCTTTTAAGATAGAGAGCAATATGACACTTTCAATTGATTACTATTTTGAATTGATTCAATTTGATTAATCTTTGATATAATGTCTTATTAAGAAGTGTTTTAACCTTATTCACATATTCACACTTACACTATATTATCCTAAGAATATTGAAAATATGACGATATGATGAGGAGGATGGATGAAAAGATACTTAGAATAATAGATCTATATTATCCTAAGTAGATTGAAGAGATGATGATATGATGAGGATGAAGATAGTAGAGTGATGAAAATAGATTGGATAGGTATATGAGGGAGAGTGATCAAGGATAAAAGGTTTAGGGTGAATGGATAGGGGGACTTGGATAGATGAAAGGATGGGAGATGGCGAGATAGTGGATAGTAACCAAATCAAGTAGTTTAATTATGAAATGTTATGCTTTCATGTAATGAGAACTTAATTTGATATAACATGAGATATTATGCACCAGGGTATGAGGAACCAAGGTGACATTGTATCACATGCATAGGACTGACACAAAAAAAAAGGTTAGTCCAACATCCCCAAAGTCACAAGGGCTTGGGTAGGGCCAATGTTGGAAAACCACAAACACAAAGGATGCCCCAGCATAACACAAGACCAATGGGATCTTGGTGGGTACTATGCAGGACAACCAAGAAGACATAAATTGATAAAAAGATCAAGATATGCCCCTATGTTTATCAGTAAAAGTGTGCCATGATATGATGGATGATGGTGACCCTAACGAGGTATAATAGGAAGCTCAAATGATAAACAAAAATTCAAAAAAATTAAAAAGATCATAATCAATTTCAAACGTCCTTTGACACGGGATCAAAAGGGTGGATGGGATTCATGCGGGTTGTTAGGAAGTGTTGATGCAAAAGTTTGCAGGCACCAACCTTATGGGAAACTTAGCTATTGGGGGACCCGTGCACATAGCTGAGTAACCTTTGGGGTTTTATCAAAGTTGGCTCTTCATTTTTCTAATGGGGAGAGAAAAAGGGGAAGGAGATAAACTTGAAATAAACAAACCTAAGCTAAGGTGATGTGCCGGATCAGAAATGAAATGAGTAAGCACAATGCTGAAAGAAAGGCTCAAGTAATAACTAGCATATATCAAATAGATAATTCCCAACACTGCAAACATAAGAACATTAAACCATTTGCATAATATAACTCATACAACATAAGGTAACACAAAAGAGTAGCAACATGATTTGTATTACACTAGGATACATAAAAATTACAAAAGCTAGGAACAGATGCTCAAATGCTTCATAAAATACAAGCACAGTTTAATTTTTTATCAAATACATGAAAATAGAAAGGCCAAACAGAATGGCACAGTCTATGAGTTCAAATTTAATAGAAAACACTACAGAGGATAATTCCTAGTGCTCAGGAAAATTTCATCCATCTAACAACCAACATAAAAATGAAGAAAAGTCTACTTAAATAAGCCAACCCACCACTTGAAGACCCCAACAAGAAAGATACTTCCACAAATCCATCAACGATCAATATTTTCTCACGTCAGCACCAACAGAGAGATGCTTCCAGCAGCACACCAGCAGGCACGTCTCGAGAAGATATGGGCCATGTAGCAGTATTGGGAGAGAACACGTGGCATCAAAATGAAGTTCATTGCAACAAACATCGAACCCAAGATAATAGAGACACGAACGAGCACCATGTGGAAAACTCCCAGGAAAGGAATCTATAGGGTGGGCCCCAATCAGAAAGGAAACTAGCGAAGGCGACGTGTCAAACAAACAGAGCCCGAAAAAGGAAAAAGAGACACCCCAAAAGAAAGCCCCGATATGATGCCACGTGGCGGCTGGTGAAAAGCTATGAGTGGTACCAAAATAAAAAGGTGAAGCCACACAAGAAAAAAAAACCACGAAGGAAAAAGTGGTGTGTGAATAAATATTCACAGCTTGGCGAATCACAAGGACATTTTGCTCATGGAATGAAGAACTCAAGATCATGTTTTTGCAGACCAATCCAACCCCCTGGATAACTCGCTCACAACTTAGAGAGGGAAGCCTGAAGGGACATCCAGACTTCATTTAATGGTGCAAAGAGAGTGCACAAATTTTCATGTGCCATGTTTAGATCAATAATTGCCTTAAAAGGCAATCCACCAGATACCTTTGCCTTAGACTCAAGCTGGAAGAAGAGTTGTGCCAAGTGATGCACCATGTTTTCAATATTTGTGGCAGTCAGAGATTGATCGAAGGACTGGAAAATTGATAAATCTTGCTCCTTATCCTCAATATTTTCAATAATGTGTTCTATGCCTGCCACTGTCTGATCAAACATGAAGGGCGATGTAAGCCCTCACTGAGTTAGGCTGGAAAATTTTGTCCGCATATCACAGGCAATCTGAGCTAGCTTTGCTCTGTACTCATAGACATATTGGGTGGCCTCATGCATAGAGATGAGAACATTCACGCTCATGGCCACCGTTGCTTGGTCCTCAATCCCCATGCTACTCAATGCATCATCAGAAGCTATATATAATTTTTTGAACAACTGCCTGGCCTCTGGAACTCTATTAGAAGTTGCTTCCTGCACCCATTGCATTGTTTCACTAATAACTCTGCATAGATTGGTAGCTTGTGCCATAAATTTGAGAGTGGGATGCACGGTAAGGCATAGTGTCTTAACCTTATCCCAATATGATGCATGAAGCTCCTTGGCTATTTCTAGCAATTTCATTTGGGATGCAGGAGGCTGGGATCTCAAAAGGTTCAATTTTGTAGCCTTGCTACTCAAATCCGCCTTCAATTCCACAACATTTCCCTCTAGGGCCGAAAACTGATTCCTCATAGTAGTAATTTCTTTCTCCTTCTCCTTCAAGGCTAACTCGGCCTTCTTTTTCCTTTCTATTTCCTGCTCCAATGCAGCATTCATTTCATTTAATTCATCATTGGTACTTTGTCAGAGCTATTTCAAACCATCACTCACCTATCTCAATTCATCGCGGAGGGTCACCTCTATCATCTAAAATTGCTCAATATCTCTCTGCAGGGATGAAACAACCTCTGCACCCAAATCCTAAAGCTCAATGACTTTTCCCTCAAAATAATTCCTCTCACTCTGCAGTCGATTGATTTCGACCTCTTGGGCCTTACGCTTATTAGACCAGATCTCTACTTTTCATTTCAGCTCCTTTATTTGTTCATCCTTCTTCTTCATCTGTTGACTAAGCTTGAGGAAATCAGTTGTCACCACCCTTTGAGTTTCCTCCATTAACTCAACCTTATCTTGTGGACGAGCCTGTTGCAAATCAAGCCCTACGGCATTGACAAAATAATCATTTGGTTGCATTTCTCTGAGCGGCTTGATGACATTAGGTGTTACATTTGCAAACATCAACGAATTTTTTATTTTTCATTGAACATAGTCTGCAAAAGGGGCTCTACTTGTCTACTTGCATCTTTTTCCCTCCTTTTTTGTATTTAGCTAGCTCGAGCACTTTTGTTTGCATTCATCTATGAGAAATATTCCTGGGATAAAATACCTAGTCCACCAGCAAAAGGGAACTCCTAGGGAACTATTAATGGGAATGATAGCATGTTCAATGTACTAGTGGACTTGCTAGGTCTAGTAATAGTTGTCAAGGAAAAAGGTGGGATAAACTAGCTACCCAAAGATGGTGAAAACATGGTAGAAAGAAAGGTCGGGGAAGCACCTACCGACATGCTGGGTCTCGAGGATATAAACTACTAACTCAGAGGGTCAGGATATGGTACCACTACTTGTGCCTCATGGGCAGTAGACATAGGAGGAGATGAAAGGGGACCCCTAGGGGAAATAATGTTGATAGGTTCCCTAGGTGACTAGTGATAGGAATAGCTGGCGTGAATGACACGACAGAAGCAGACACGGAGGAAACTAAAGACATAGAAGAGAGAGAAGAAGGGAAAAAATATACCTGAGTTTCCTGAAGCTTTGTAGTAGATACAACAACCTCTTCACATTGCTCCTCTTCTCTCCCTCCAGCTTCCTCCATTTGTAGTCTCTTCTCTTTTGGAGAATCATCTAGGTCCAAAATAACCCTTCGGTGGCATCTGGAAGATCTCGACCTCTTCGTTCCCGATCTAGATGAGCTAGTAGGCTTTGAAAGCTACGTATTTGAGGATTCTTCATGCTGCAATTTCTGTCCACTGACTTTATCTCTTTGTGCGGGATTTTTCTCAATTATGGGAGCCTTTTGGGCTACCTCTTCCTCATGCTATAAAATTACACTTTCCTCCTTGCCGACCCTCTCAGAACCTGAAGGGTTGGGAGAATCATCACTGTCAGAATGTTCACGACACCAGATATCATCAAACTAGTTATCTGAATCCACCTCTTGGAAGAGCCCATTAGTCTTCATTATCTTCTGCCTATAAATCAAGAAATCTTTAATTATATTAGGCTTCCAATGAAGCCTTGTTAACTGGTTGAAAAGGAATTGATTTATTTTGTGGTCAGGGTTAGGCTTCGCCATTATATGATAAAAATTCAGCCAAGGTGGTTGACCCGAGCTAGAAGGGATGTACTTGAGGTCAACATATAATCTCTCATTTCCCTCATCTGCATTTCTCTGAGGGTCCCAAAATGATCGAGGCTGGTGAGAGATCTTAATGCCTATCTTTGCCAAATTATCCTTTGGATTATAGTGCCATGTATCACAAATAACCACCAATCCAAGGTGTCCCAACTTAGAGTACAATACTTTGGAACTATTCACCCTCGGACTCTTCTTCTTGAATAATGATACAGAGCCAAACATGACTGGTAGCATCAAATAGGAAGTCAGATGCTTCCCTCCCCAATAATCATTTTCAATATTACATAACTACCTTAAAACCTCCAAGGCCAGTACCCTATCTGAAACAAAATGCAGGAGCTAGAAAGGCTCCTGGACAAAACCCTGCACCCAAAGCATTGTAAAATCTGACCCGAAGAACCAATCGCAAGGCGGTACAAGGCCTCTCATCCAACTTATCTAACTTTGCGTCAAGCGACCAGAAATCCTACCTCCATTATGATCCAAATCTCTTAAAGTTGGAGCTAGGAATGCATCTGAAAATGCGTAATAATCAAAAATTTTGGAGAGGATAGGAGTCCAAGTCGAAACTGGCTTTCTAGTGCCATTCTCATCAAATATTGTCAGGGGTAGAGATTGCAGGAAATAATTTGGAGTCTAATGTAAAATCATGTAGGTCAAGAAAGAAGAATACCTGAACTTGGAACCAGGCTCAAACTCCCTCAGTTGTTGGCACATCCCTTCCACAATGACCTTCGCGAAGTCCATCAGCGGAGCCTTGCTATTATTTTTCAGCATAAAGCCTAGACTCATTTGGAAGTCTGAGACTTCTTTATCTATATCCAATCTACATACCAATACCAACATGGAGAAGATAGAATCTGAACCTACTTTAAAAGAAGCCAGACTCAGAGGGAAGCTAGAAGGGATGGAGCTATCAGATGGTTTACCCATTTTGGCATTAAAAAAAAATTTCACTAACCTAAGCATTCTCCAGTGATTTTATAGTTTGGAAATATTGAATTCCTCAACACCCTCAAGAGCATTAAGAGGAATACACAACATATCTTAGAGAGCTTGGTGACAGATTACCACCCTGAAATTATGACCGATTATAATTCTTGTCCGGGCGTCAAAATTTTTAGCATAGGTAGCAACAATTTTTGGGCAATTATGTACCAAAGGGACCATATACTGAGGAAGCCCACAATTCCACAATCGGCTATGAAAAGGATCACTGATCTTTTTCATCTTTTCACATGTAGCCTCTCTTAAAATTTTGGGGTTCTGAGACAACTCCGTATCTCAGACATTATCCAAATCTTCTGACACCAAAGCTTGGTTTCCAGGAGAAACCACGTTTAACACTTTTTGGTCCACCAGTTTAGTGTAGGGCCATGAAGGCTTAGATGGAATGCCTGGAGTTGTATAAGAATCTTTGGCGTAGATGTTCATGCAAGGTTCCTGCATCCTTCGCTCTTCAATGCTTTCAGTGGCGACGACTTGAGTCGAAATCTCTTCAACTTCAGCCATTTTACTTGTGTCTTCGAAGAACTCTGCAACTTAGTTTTTTGAAAAAAAATTCTATCTTTGCAAATGACTCAGGTGGTTACACGCTTTTCCAATCTTGCAAAATTAATACCCTCTGTACGACTATTCTATCTGTCTTTCTTATTTTTGAGAATATCATATTAGCAAGGGTATACATTACCTTTTCACATTGGTTATGCCATGCACCACTAACCCTTTCATGCATGAAAAGAGATCACCCACTTGCCACACATTAAGAGATATGACCTCCCATACTGTGGATCTTAATTTTCTTGGAAAAAGCACTAAATCAGCATCGCCATATCTTTTCGCAAGCTTTTGCATTTAATGATTACTTGATTGTAATCGGGCACACCAACCAATGAATTCATCTTGAAAGATTTGCTTTGATTTAACCAGGACGAAAACATTCTATATGGCAACAAGTGGCTTCCTCTATCCTTTTAAACAAAGGCTCAGTTTGAACAAGTTGAAATTGTATTTGATTATCTTCATTATTTTGCATGCTGCAACACTGCCTGTCAGGATCCTCATACCATTTTCCTCTAACGTAAACATACCTTGCTGAATTAGGGGAGGCCTTATCCCATCTATAAAAAGGACCCTTGGCACTTTGGCAATTCATATTGCACTTAGCATTTCTTAGCAATTTTCCCTGACATTGTCGGTAGTTTCATTTTTTAGTGAGAGTAGCGGTAGTCATGGAAACACCAATTAGGCTTACATGCAAGAAGACTCAAGCTACCTTTTAAAGAAAAATTAGGTGTAGGAATCTAAAACGCATGACTGGCGTGAAGAACCCTTTGTACGTACAATCCATAAAAGTGGGTGCTAGGCAAAGACTGTGTAGAATACGAGGACCAGTATAGAGTGAATACCATTATCACTTCCCACTTTGTAGCTTCTTTGTTAGACATTGGCATTTCTAAGAGGAAGATTCTAAAGCTAACAAAATAGGTGTTTCCCCGATGCTACTTGGAGGGGTTGGAGAACGTTGTGAGAGTTGTCGAGCTCGACCATGGAATTCCATCTATTCACAACCTGCGCTGACTCATTGAGGAAGGAGCACTTGTGCTGACTAGGCCCTTTCTGCGTGGATTTGAGCTTGAAACTCATGAGGAACATCGCCGCAAAGTCTACATCGCCTGCCCTTTTCTGATGAGGATGCACAATGTCGAACCCTTTCGTGAGGTGCAATCGTATGAGAATTTTGAGAGGATGGTGTTTCCTTATCATGCGCCACTTTCTTCCATCATTGGACCTTTAAATGCCTAAGAGACATCAAGAAGATCCTTCCTCTTTTTTCCTTTGTATTTGAAACTTTCTCTACAACACTGTGTCAGCGACTATATATATGTATTTTGGAGCATGGCTAAGGGCCTCGTTAAATCAGCATGTATACAGATGTAAATATCTCTATGATTAGTACAATATATGTATCTTTCTATATTTTGGATCCTTTCTTCATTTTATTTCAATTCCTTGCATCAATATGGTTGTTGATCTTAAGAGAGCACTGAGAATGACCCAAAACTAACAAAGTAGGGAAAATATTTACATACTTACTGGAAAATTCGACCTAATTAAATTTTTTGAGGTGTATTCCATTAACTGGAATACCCAAGGGCTCACCCTCTATTTTTTCCAACTCAAATGAGTTGTGTTGCTTGCATTGTGTGATTTTGAATGGTCCTTCCTAGAGACTATCAAACTTTCCATGTTGACCAAGCTTTGCTCCATGCTCGTTAAACTTGAGAGCCAAGTCTCCACATTACAGACCCTGGTTAGACATTTTCTTGTCGAACCATCTCTTTACCACCTGTTGGCGGTTGGTCATTTCCTTGAGAGAATGCTCTCTTTTCTCTTGAACTTAAAGTAATTCTGAAAATCATACCTCCATCACTCTATTTTGCTCAATTTCAAGAGACTTGAGTAGTTGGATTGCAGGGATTTCCATAGAAATTGGCAATAGCGCCTCCTTCCCGTATACTATCTCATAAGGAGATGTTTTCAATATTTGCTTGGGCATGATACGGTCTGCCCATAGTGTTGTCCGGAGGTGTTTATGCCACTCCCTTTATAGTTTTGAACCTATTCTCTTGATCAGCCAGAGAAGATTCTTGTTTGTAGATTCGGCAAGGCCATTTCCTTGTGGGTAGTAGTTGGAGGATGTCTTTAGGAAGACTCCATATTTTAGTGAAAATTGACTGATTTTGGAACTGAGAAAAGCTCTGGCATTATCTGAGATAATTATCTTTGGTGGGCCAAACCTAGCTACCAGTTCCTCCAAGAAGTTCATGATTTCTACCTCTATTGCATTCTTCAATGGTACAGCCTCAGTCCATTTGGTGAAATAGTCAGCTGTCATTAGGATCCACCTATGTCCGACTGATGAAAATGGATTGATCATGCCAATAAAGTCGAGACCCCATTGAGTGAATGGCTCTTCCACTACAATTGGTTTCAGTGGCATGGCAACATTTTCCTTTTCCCAACAAAAAATTGGCATTCGTTGCAAGACTTCACCAATGAATATGAGTCCTTAAATAATGTTGGCCAGAAATAACCAACACACATAATCTTGATTGTAGTAGTTTTTGTTGAAAAATGTCCTCCGGTTGGGCCATTGTGGTAATACTCCAATATCTTTTTTGATTGCTCTTGTGTTACACATCTTAACAAGAAGCCATTCAAGTTTCTCTTGAAAAGAACTCCCTCCAAGAGTACATAACCATTATTCTGCAGTTGATAAAAATTCCTTTTAAATGAGGGGAGGTCAGGCAGATACCTTCGTGTTTGCATAAAATTAATTTTGTCATCTAGCCAATCGTCTCCAGAACTCTCTTCATTTAGCAGCACAGGTTTTGGGACTTCAAACTCAGTAATTGCTTCATTTTTTTCAGCCAAATATTCGCACAGCCCCTTCCCCTTAACAGTCTTGACTGGTTTGATCTCAATGTCATACTCAAGAATTTTGGTTATCCAATTAGCTCGTTTCTCAATGATTTCACCTTCCATAATATATTCTCGCACACTAGGGTGTGGCACACAAAAAATCACCTTGTTGCATGATATGAGGTGTCAAAACTTCTTCAGCCCCTTTACAATAGAAAAAGCTTGCTTCTTTACAAAGTTGTACTTCACCTCATAATCTTTCAGAGTGAGCGAATAGAAGGCAATAGGTGATTCTCTTTTATCTTCATCATCCTTCTGCATCAGGATAGTAGTGATACTCATGCTACCACCAAAGACGTACATAAGGAAGTCTTTCGACAAATCCAGAATAACCAACACAGGAGCATAAGAGATGACCTCTTTAATCTGTTTGAAAGTTTTATAGCTTCCGCTGTCCATTTGAAAACCTGGTCTTTTTTCAACATCAAGGTGATGGGCCGAACGATCCCTGTGAAGTCTTCTATGAACCGGTTGATGAAGTTAACCTTGCCCAAAAAAGATTGAACTCTTTTTTTGTTGACAGGTAGAGGGAGTTCTTTGATCGCTTTAATCCTTTCCAAATCAATGGAAATACCTTCCTTCGAGATGACATAACCCAATATCTTCCCTTGTGGGACCCCAAACACACATTTCTTCGGGTTCAAAGAAATCTCAAACTCTTGGCATTTCTGGAAGACAAGCTCGAGATGATCAAAATGATCCTCAGAAGATTTTGAAAACACCATCAGTTCATCTAGATAAATAAGAATAATCTTATGTATCAAATCCCTGAAAGCAATGTCCATAGCTCGTTGGAAAGTGGCTCTGACATTTGAAAGTCCGAAGGGAATTTTAGCATAAGCGTATGTCCCCCACTTGGTAGTAAACTTCATTTTTTGTTGGTCCTCCTCTTTTACACAAATATGATTATAGCCGAAGAAACCATCTAGCATTGAAAACATCTTGGAACTAGCAACTGTTTGAAAAATTACCTCCATGGAAGGTAGGGGGTAGTGGTCCTTCAAGGACACTCTATTCAGGTCTCGGAAGTCAATGTATAGCAATATATCACTACTCTTCTTCCAGACCGGCATCAGGTTAGACACCCAAGTGTTGTGTTTGATCGGGAACACTATCCGAGATGCAATCAACTTCTTTAATTCTTGTGATATTAGTGATTCGATCTTTGGATTTACTGGCCTCTGCCTTTGATGCACAGGTTTTGCTCCTTCTAGTAGCTCAATGGTGTGTTGGATAATCCTAAGATCATATCCCTTAAGATCATCATATGACCATGCTACCACACTCAGATACTCTTCGCAGAAATGTTTCAATCTTTCTTTATTCTTGTGTGAGACACCTTTTCCGACTTTAAGACTTTTATCTTCTCCGATGTGAAAATCGGTATAGTCACCTTTATCAGCTACAAGCTTTCTAGTGTCTTTCCTTGTGTCATCAAAATCAAAAAGACTCTCGAGAGTAACTAGACCCCTGGGGAGCTTGTTCAATTTAAGCTGGATTACTTGATCCTCATAGGCCTCAGTGATCTTCAGCTGTAATTGGTCGGCAAATTCTCTAGACAAATGGAGAAATGACACAATATGAGTATCACTATCAAAAACTTGCCAGTCTTTATCACTATTTGGGACTGCAGGCCACATGATCACTCGCACTGAATGTTTGTTGTTAATTAACTCAGAAGCTGGATCAAATTGAGATCTGACAATTGTCATTCGGTCTGCTTCGGAGTTTTTATCTCTAGGTATGGCTTGGATGTTGAATTCTTTGAAGCCTTCAATCAGGTCCTAGACCGTGTGTCGGTATGATCGCATACAAACATTCTTGGTGGTAGATATCCCTCGGATTTGGTTGACCACCAATTCTCAATCTCTGAACACCCATATTTGCTTTGCATCCATTCGTTCTGCTAAACTCAAGTCATGGACAAGGCCTTCATATTCTGCTTCATTGTTCGAGCATGCGAACTGGAAGCGATAAGACCTTAAGGTCTTTTCTTTGGATGGAGCTATTAAACATATTCCTACGTTGGCTTCTACTTTGCATCTTTCTCCATCAAAGTGCAAGGTCCATAACTCTGAAGATGCTTCACCTCCAGACTCTTTAGTCACTCTGGGCATTATCTGGTCCTCTTCATGTATGACATATGTTCCTAGCCTAGTTGCATGATAGTTACCAAAAGGATCTGTGTCTATGAATTCATTTAAAAGAGCTTCTTCTTCCTCAAGGAGTTCGACATTGAGCATCTCTCTGGAAGTGATTGAGGTATGTTTTGCCTCAAAATTGATCATGGCTTCATCAACCACATGTTCGGAATGCAAAGGTTCTGACAATAACTTCATCTTAGCTCCATGTTTGGTTCTTAGGATCAGGTGTGACTAGTCCAATGCTAGGTAGCCTTCAACATTTGCAATGAATTCTCGAGATAGACATATCCTGAACAAAGGAGGGATGTCGTTGAGAATAGTATCTTGATTCATAGTAATGTTGGGACAAGCAAACAATTTCATAGGCAATCCTTTGATTACTCTGACGGTTTCAACCTTGTTCCTATCGAGTTGCATGAATCCCTTCTTTAGAGGCTCATATTTGAGTGCCAGAGCTTCAACTACTTGCTTAGGCATGATGGTGGTGCTAGCACCAGAGTCAGTCATACAATTATGCATTAGTTTGTTACCAATGATAAGTGTTAGAAATAAAGGCTTGGGTTTAGGCTTACTCTCTCTTTCGACTTGCTTTTCTTTTGGTTGATTTGCTAGAACTCTATCCAAGTCTAGCTTCGATGTCTTATCTTCTGAGGGTTGCTCAAGCATATTCATGTCTTCTTCTCCCAATAATCCCTTTTGTAATAGGAGCTTTTGCTCCGGGATGGCTAGGATATCCCACAAAGAAACATTAGCAAAGGATTTCTTTAGTTGTTCCACCACGTTGAATGGAATTCGTGACTGATGAATTATGGTAGCTTGCTCCTTTTGTCTTACAGTCGGTGCATCTAGCTATTTGGCAACAGTCGAGGTGGTTGTGGGAGCTCTTATCTTCGAAAGAGGTGGATTTGTGGGATTGGGAACAACCACCATAGACTGTTGTGGAATTGATGGCAGATTTTTTGATGGACTGGGAATTGAATTAGGTGACCCTTTAGTCTGCAAAGGCGTGAATTCTCCAGTGATCCTCCACTTGGAATGAGTATTGTAATCCAACTGTACTTGTAGCACTTGGGTCACCAGAATTTCATTCAGGAATGTCGACTCCTCTCCTTCCATCCTAGAAAAGAGTGCCTGGTCTAGAGCTATTTCTAGCTCCTACTCTATATACATTCCTTGCATTTGAGCAGTGAGAACTGCATTCTCCATTTGCTGAGAGGCATGTGTATGACCTTCGTGATCAAGCATGAGGCCTTGACTACATTGCTCAGCTATCCTTTGTTGTAAATTCCCTCGTGGACAATTCTAGGGCATGTGTGCATCATTGCAAGGGAAGCACCATGGATTAGTCTCCTCGGCAAGATTTTTTTGTCCTGCTACTAGCTCCTTGCTTGAATTAGGATAGACTGTCTACATCGGCATAGTCACGGGGATGACCTGATTATTCTATTGAGCTTGGGTATTGTTGCATGATCCATCCTGCCACTGGCTCGGCTGGAAAGGAGCCTTCCCACCTTAGTAGTTTTGGTAAGTAGGCTTCTGGTAGCTATATTGTTTCCACTTCATACTGGTTAATTCATTTGTCATGGTTTGCATCTTCTCCTTCATGTCATTCACTTCAGCCGCCAGGGGGTTAGGCACTGGAGCCACGCTTGGTGTCATTCTCGGGTACACATACATAAACTAGGGAGTTGTAGGAATGTTGGTTGAAGCTACCTCTAGTTCTGTTGCAGTCGATTCTAGGAATAATGGCATGATAGGTCTCAACACCAATTTTTTGGCAACAATAAGATTGTTCTTTGCAGTGATGTGAAGGTTGTATACATTAGGTAAGGTATTCCCGTCGAGAGCTTGTAACATCATAGAAATATCAGCATTTATAGATTTTAAATAGAACATGAATGCAAGATCTGGAGGTGGTCAACTACTAACAGGAACTCTCTGCCAAGTCAAATGAAACCGAGCATTGAAATTAGCCAAAGCTTCATGGGGAGCTCACTTTATATGAGCCAGTTGGTGATATAGCGAGGATCTGTCACCACTATTTGAGAAGCGCTCATAGAAAGGATCTTTGATTTGGTCCCAAGTGGCAGTTGTATTAGCTAGAAGAGTACAATACCAGTCCAATACCTTCCCTCTGAAAGAAGTGGTGATAAATTGAAAAGCCACATTCTCATTGGTAACACCATGAACTAGTCATACATCAGCCACATCTTGTAAGTGCTTTGTCGGAGTTTTTGAATCGTCCCCGGAGAACTTAGGGACAGCCTTTAAAGTGGAAGTTGGGATTGGAGCCCAAACTATAGGAGGCACCAGTGTTATCAAAGGACTACCATCATCCAAGGCTACATAATTTCTAGCCATTGGCGCAAGGGGCGGAGGAGAAGAGGGAGGTGAAGTATTAGCCTGTCGACTTCTCGCGTGGACTGAAACAAATAGTGGTACAAGTAGGCCAGGAATTCTTGTAGTTTGAGACCTAGTGATGGGCCTATGGCTCATACACTCCTATTGATCAAGTGAACGTGTTAGTTTGGGTCCCACTGGGCATGCCAGAAAAAGAACTGTTGAAGCAAAATTTTGCAGGCAACAACCTTATGGGAAACGTAGCTATTGGGAGACCTGTGCGCATAGCTAAGTAACCTCTGGGATTTTATCAAAGTTGTCTCTTCATTTCTCTAATGGGGGGAGAAAATGGGAAGGAGATAAACTTGAAATAAAAAAACCTAAGCTAAGGTGATGTGCCAGATCAGAAATGAAATGAGTAAGCACAATGCTGAAACAAAGGCTCAAGTAATAACTAGCATATATCAAATAGATAATTGCCAACATTGTAAACATAAGAACATCAAACCTTTTGCATAATATAACTCATACAACATAAGGTAACACAAAAGAGTAGCAACATGATCTATATTACACTAGGTTGCATAAAAATTACAAAAGTTAGGAACAGATGCTCAAATGCTTCAGAAAATACAAGCACAGTTTAATGTTTTATCAAATACATGAAAACAGAAAGGCCGAATAGAATGGCAGAGTCTATGAGTTCAAATTTTATAGAAACACTACAGAGGCTAATTCCTGATGCTCAAGAAAATTTCATCCATCTAACAACCAACTTAAAAATGAAGAAAAGGCTACTTAAATAAGCCATCCCACCACCTGAAGACCCCAACAAGAAAGATACTTCCATGAAGCCATCAACGTTCAAGATTTTGTCATTCTGGCACCAATAGAGAGATGCTTCCAGCAGCACGCTAGCACGCATGTCCCGAGAAGATATGGGCCACACAACAGCAGGAGGAGAGAACACGCGGCATCAAAATGGAGGTCGTTGCAAGAAATGTCGAACTCGAGATAATAGAAGCACAAGCACCACACATAAAACTCCCAGCAAAGGAATCCATGGGGTGGGCCCTGATCAGAAAGAAAACCAGCGAAGGTGATGTGTCAAACAAATGGAGCCCGACAAAAGGAAAAGAGATGTCGCAAAAGAAAGCCCCGATAGGATGCCACGTGGCGGCTACCGAAAAGCTGTGAGCGGTGCCAAAATACAAAGGTGAAGCTGCTCAAGAAAAAGAAACCACAAAGGAAAAAGTGGTGTGTGAATAAATATTCATAAGAAGAATGCATCCTATTAAGACCAAAGATGGAGACTAAACTAAGAGATCGACATGACGTAGGATATCAAACCAATTGAACCTCAGGATACTAATGACCTTTGTTTATAATTACCAGCTAGGATAGGGACATACTTGATGACACAACAAGACGAGAGGATGACAAGACAACTAGACGAAAAGATGACAAGATGGACACTGTAAAGACCTAGGGGCTTAGGGGTTGATCAAAGATCAGCCTTGCCTACGTGAAAGTGCAGAGCCCTCCTAGTTCAACAAAAGAAGGACAACTTACCATGGATAAAAGCAGAAAGAGGATGATGGAGACCATGGTGGATGATAAAGGCTAGAATGAAAAATGCCCTAGGGGTCGATCAAATGATTTAGCCTTGCCTACATAAAAGCGTAGGGGCAACGTAGTTTGGTTAAAGGCCACAGACATACAATGGATAAGGAATGACGAGATGATCATGATTAGTAGTCATAATGGTGGAGGAAAAATGATGACACAAGACAAACCTTGTGGATAGGATGATGGTGATCACATGAAGCTCAAGGATGGGATAGTTATCTAAATCATCAAAAGATGGATGGGGATGAGGGTATGATGAATAGATGGGTGATGACGAGTGATAGGGGGTTAAAAAGATGTGAAAATAGATAGGAGTGATGATAGTGAGATGAATAGCATTGGATTGCATGGGGGTAGCCTATAGGTAGACACCAATGACAAGGGATTATGAGGTGGAATGAAAATAGAGATAAATGGATGGATTGATAAAGACTGGGAGATAGAAAGATGCTAGGATGGATGGATAGAGGGAGAAGGATTTGGAAAGATGGAATGGATTATCAGATGGATAAATGGATGGGGAGATAAGGATGAAAATATGGAAAAAGGGCTAGTGGATGGGTGGATATGGAGATAAGGGTGGGGATGGAAGGGATGATATGATGGATGGATAGGAAGATAAGGGGATGGGTGGATAGGGAGATAAGGGTGGGGATGGAAGGGATGATATGATGGATGGATAGGAAGATAAGGATGGGGGGATAGAAGGGATGTTTGGATAGATAGATGGGAAGATAAGGATATGGATGATGGAAGGGATGATATGATGGATGGATAGGAAGATTTCTCCAAGGACTATGTCACAAAGAAGGAGATTCCCCACTCTAGATATTTCATGCTTGACGAGGCAAGAGGGATGGAAGATAGTAGGGTGGGTGGACAATAGAAGATATATAGATGTGGATAGGATGCATGGATAAGGAGGAGGACAATGGATATGTTGACCTATGGATGATGGGAATGTATGCCAGGAGGTGTCCAAATCATGTATATATATGTGCCCCTATCTTGATCAAGATCACAAGGAAGATGGAGGGACTGGATACAAAGGGATATGGTGGGTAGGATGTGGAAGATAGGTGGATGTAGAAGATGGAGGAAGGGGATGAATTCTCCCCCAAGTTTGGAAGTAAACTGGATGGGGGATTTATGCATGATGCCTATTTTCTAGATTTTCATCATGGTACTTATCTAAGGCGCTTGTTTGCCAAGTTTTCACCATTGGACAAATTATTTTTCTTTACTATTTATTTTTTTGGATTTTTTTATTATTTTGGATTTTTTGGATAAGATGTGGAGGGAGATGGATAAGAATACGGATGCGTATTTGGAAGATATGTGATAAAGGGGATGGATGAAGGACTCAAGCATCAAGTTCCCTATGAGGTAATAAGAGCTCATGTTTAAAGTGACTATTGGATGTTGGTACAACCTTATTGGAATGGATGAATTATGCAAAAGAATGGATTAAAGGGATTTAATGGGGGAGATATGTGGGATAAGGGATGGGATGTTGGAAGGTGTATGGATGGAATGATGGAGTGGATGTGTGATGGGGGAATGTTTTTAGGACCAACATTGGAACATATGGTGGTGGATGTGAAAGGATAGGAGGATGAATGGATGGAGAGTGTGGGGATAATGGAGGAGTTGGGATAGTGAATTTTGGGACATAGGAACCCAAAATAGATTTAGGAGATGGAGGATGCAGATGATTAGTTGTTGGATTAGCAACTTTGGATGTCGTTATGGCTTTTTCATTTGAAGGCATGACACCTTTTTTCTTTGGGATCCACATGGTTTTGATTTTTACTTTGGTGGGCCTTTGTGACCTATGGGTTTGATTTGGATTTTGGATTGGATTGGATTTTTCTTCAGCATGTATTTTGAAGGGGACATGAGGAGCTTTAGATTCATGTGGATGTTTGGATTTATGCATTTTTACTTTGGCATCCAAAGTGATTTTAATAGCAATAGGAGGGGTATTAGGTAATGGATGATGTGGAGGAGACATGTATGGAGTGACAGAGGTAGGATTTTGATGATGAGGTATGGGTGGAGGATGTGAGATATCATGCATGGAGGGGTTCCTTTGATGATCCTGATTAGGGATTATGAGGTTAGGATTTTTATGAGGTTTTCTAGGGATAGGTGATGGATGGATGAGATGGAGGAGGTTATTTTTAGAAATAAGGACCCAAAATGGACTTTTTATATAGACGATGTGCGATGGTGGATGGAGGGACATAAGGACCCAAAATGGATTTAGAGGATGAAGGAGGAAGATGAATGGTTGTTTTGAGGTAATATGATGGGGGAGGGGGAATAGCGACAAATGGTTTGGTGGAGCGATGGGAAGTACCTCTTATTCCTTTAGAAGAGGATCACTTAGAATTTATGGAGGTTGTACCAACATTTTTGGAGTGTGAGCCTTGGGAGATATATCTAAGACCTTTTGCACCTAGATGTTCTTTGACCTAGATGGGCTCTAAAATACCTTGCTCATGAAGGCCTAAACCTTTTCCTTGTTAGTTCATGCTCTTGAGCATACGATCTATGGTGGTATTCTTATTATTTCGAAAGCATTATGTGAGTCCATTAGTAGGTGGAGGAGGATGGGTGGTGCATATTCTTTATTTTTCTTCTGCAAGAAAACCACCATGGATGAGTGTAATGTTACTAAGGTGATATAAAAGTGGTTTTGGGATGGTAGGGCTAAGCAGTGATGAAGGGCCATGAGATGGAGATGATGGGATGGCAGCATCTTGGTCTAGAGGAGTGAGTGAGAAGGGATCAGGAAAGGGATTAGGTGATATTATAGGATCTAGATTTGTGGTAGTGGGTGATAAGGGCTCATGAGATGGAGTGTTTAGATCTTGGATGCAAAGGGCATCATGGGATGGAGAGGATGAGCTAGTGTGATCTTGAGATGGGGTGGATGGGATGGTAGGATCATGAGATGGAATGGATGGGGAATATGATCTAGATATGGTGTAGGTAGGATAGCAAGATCTTGATTTGGAGGAGGGGATATGTTGGTATGCTTTGGATCCAGCTCTTCGTGTGACTCATGGCTCAGTTGAGGAGAGGGATCATGAGATGGAATGAATGGGAGACTATGATCTTGGGATGGAGTAGATAGGATGATATGATCTTGATTTTGAAGAGGGGATATGTTGGTATTCTTTGGATCAAGCTCTTGGCATGACTCATCTTGTGTGGGAGGTATGATGAGGGAGGAGTGTTGGAGGGACTCCTCAATGGGGGAAGATGGGAGGATGGAGGATTCATGAAGGTCATGGGATTGGAATTCGATGATATTAGGACTAGGGGGAGTGGATTGGATTTTGGTGTCTTCACTAGTTTCAGTGGTTCTAGGATGGAAGATGGGGATTCAGTGGATTCGATGGGTTTGATGGTTTCAATAGTTGGGATAGTGTTAGGAGCAGTAATAGGGTGATAGGTGTGGGATGGAGAAGGGCCTCATCACTAATGGCTATGCATGGTTCCACAACATCAAGATGGCGATTTGAGGGTGTCTCTTCTATCATGAGTCCATGGAGGACGTTTGGAACGAGGTCTTTAGGGATTGTAGGTTTAGGTGGGGTGATAGGAATGGGTGGAGTATTATGGATGGGTGAAAGACTAAGATCAAGGATTGCTAGATTAGGATTAGATAAGTGGATGGAATCGGATGGAGGACTAGGAGTAGGTGGAGGATTAAGCTTGGTGGGTGGATCAAGATTAGATGGAGGATTGAGGTAGGGTGAATCGGGATGAGGATTAAAATATAATGGAATGGATGGTGGAATGATACAAGAGGATGTAGATGATGAACTAAGATAGGAGGATGTGGATACTAGATTAGGTTGGGAAGATTGGGATGGTGGATTAGGATAAGAATATTGGGATAGTGGATTAAGATAGGAGGGTGTGGAAGTTGAATTAGGATAGGATGATGTAGAGTTTGGATTAGGATGGGAAGATGTGGATGTGGGATTAAGGTAGGGATATTAGGATGGTTGAATATGATAAGGATAGGATTATTGGGATGGTGGATTAATGTAGGAGGATGTGAATGTTGGATAGGAGAGATATGTAGAGGGAGGATATGATGAATATGTGGACGGTGAGGATACTAGATATCCTTTGTCAAGGGTAGCATAAGGACTATTATTATATGTGGATGAAGACATGGGGGGATAGCTTGGAGGAGTGATTGGATTTTAGGAGGCAATCAAGAAAAGCTTGCTAGTAATGATAGCATCAAGGTGATCTATATTATACTCATCTTGATCAACAAGACTTTCATTATCGTCATCAACGTAGTTGGGATTCCCCTTGACTACTATTTTTGGTTGCACCAATGGAGGATAAGGATTCATGATGTTATATGGAACAAATACAGATTGAAAATATGGGAATAGATGATTAGAAGGAAAGAATAGATGATGAAAAGATAAATAGGATAGATTGGAGGAAATTGGAAGAAGAGATCTTTAAAGGTTTGTTTTGATATCAGATCTTGGATGTGGAGGGACTAAAACTTAGATTGGGATGTATATTAAGCTCGGATTAGGATTTGATTTAAGCTCAGATTAGGATTGGACGGAAGCTCAAATTAGGACTAGATTGAAGGTCAGATTATGGTCTGAAACAATCCAAGAGTGACAGGATTAAGGAAAAAACCAAAAATCAAAATTTTCAATTTTTTTTGGCTTTTTCTGTCATAGTAAATCGTATTTTCAGAGGTCTTTAGAGTGTAATTTGGGGTTGAAACTTGCGTCAGTCCCTAAAAAGGGGTCGTTGAAGGCAAACTGTTTTAGGGGTTGAATTAGTACTCTAGGATAAATTTCCAACAATGTAAACAGTTTTGAATTCTAAGCACCGAGTAGAAAGTTATGACCCCAACAAGTCAAGGTAAATAAATTCCTAGGTTTTTTGAAAATTTGATAGCTTGGGGAGGAATAGGAAGAGGAGAAATGATTGGATTATGATTTTGGACTTGGAAAGATGCAAGCTAATTGTGGTGAGAAGGATTGACTCTCTGGATTTTATATGGGAAGCAAAGTCACCTCTGTATGTCACAAGTTCACCTATTTAGCTAGCAAGTTCACTTGTTTATCTTGCAAATTTACCTCTCCAGATTGTGCAAATTTTCCTCTATAGGTTGCAAGTTTTCCTATGTAGGTTGCAAGTTTGCCTATGTAGTCTAAGAAAACTCACCTCTATTGGCAAATTTTCCTGTTCAGACTAGAAAATTTGCCTGTCTGGCTAGGTGACATAGGAAATAGGTAAATTCACCCCAGATTGCTAATTCACCTATCTGGTGAAGCAAGTTCGCCCAAGACCTGACTGGTGCAGGGAACAGGCAAATTTTCTTAGCAATTTCGCCTATCAAGTAGAAAATTTTCCCAAGAAGCTGACAAACTCGCCCAAGAAGCTGACAAGCTCCCCCAAGAAGCTACCAAACTCACCCAAGAAGTTGAAGCCACTGAAGAACAAGCAGGTGTGACTTTGATGATTTCCTAACAGGATGGCAACTTCTCCCAAATAGACTCAAACGGGGACTCTAATGGAGAACAAAATCACCAACGAGCAAACAGATTCACCCAAATGGGGAACATGATAGCAAATGGACAAACAGATTCACCTAAATGGATTTGAATGGGGGACTTAGATGGAGAACAAGATAGAAATAGAGAAATGGATTTGTTTAAACGAATCTGAATAGGAACTCAGATGGAGAACAAGATAGAAAATGGAGAAACAGATTCATCTAAACGAATCTGAATGGGGAATCGGATAGAGAATGAGATAGAAAATGGTCAAACAGACACCAAAATAGACCCGAACAGGAACTCGGATGAACAAAAGACTTGTATGGGAGGCAGGGTCACCCCTATAACAATAAAATTCTCCCAAACTAAGGAGAAAAATCACCTATGTATAAGGAATAGGCGAATTTGATGGATACGAAAACAGGTAGGACTGGAACAGGGGAAAGAAGAATCATCCCTGTGAGGAGATAATTCACCCAACAAGGAGTCAAAATCGCCCAACAGACAAGCAATTTCATCCAACAGGTGAGAAAATTTTCCTATGCATAGGAAAATGGGTGAATTTGATGAACAAGAGACTGACAGACTCGCCTAAGGGATGGACAAACTCGCCTATTCTAGGGAACGAGCGAAAATGGGATCGCCTAAGAAGGGGAAAATTCACCTCTGAAGGCAGGAGCTGATTGTGGAAAAGGACAAAAATCATGACAAACAACAGAGAGAAGGTTGAACTGACTCAACTGAAAGTGAAAGTATTGGTATTGCACAGAGAAGACACACTAGGCAGCACAATCCTAAAATTAGTGATATGGGTTTGCAAACTCGATGTAGGCTCACCACCTTGAGCGGACAACCCAAATGTTAATACTTTGTGATACCTAGGTGGTTCTTTGGAGCACCCTTTCTTTCAAAGGTGGATAACTAGCATTCCAATGGCATAGGGTCATCAACGGATGCCACGGGCTCACCTTCACGCTCTCACTCAAGGAATATTGTAGTCCACCATGAGGATTCCTATCTCAACCCAAGGGAGTACATGATGAGTAACTTCGGGGTACGATCTACATCCCCTACACTACACCAATCTGTGACTGAAACATGGGTCTCTATCTAGGCTACACAAGCCTATCTTGGGCATCCTCGATATACATAAGGTACATGAGGCACAACCGTGAACACCAACCTATCACAAGCATGATTCAGGAGCCCTAGGGAGGTACTAGAAACTTAGACGACCTCTTCACATCTTATCAAGGTATCACCCTAGCTTCGACACTTTGCTATACACGACGTGGCTAGATTGGGGTACAAATTTTGTTCTCCCCCCTTTATATATCCCACCAATAACACATGGTTGGAATCATCCCCCGAGTGATGAAATACCAAGCAGGTCCCGCTAAAGGAAGAAGATACTAGATGTTTCGACTGGTCCCCAGGCTCACACATAGCACAAGGGGAGAGCTTAGATGCACTAGCACCTCCTAGGTAGACTTGACTGGACTAGAGTGAACTGTGATTTCTCGTCACCTAGGATCGTCAAATGGTGCAAGGGGATTGGATACGTCAACAATCCACTCACAAGCACAACAAACAAGTGTATATTGACCCTTTAATTAAAGCTATGTGTGCCTAGCTAGTATGGAAAAATGATAGACAGACTAACTAAAAGGTCTTGGACCGATCGTTCTACAGAAAATGTGTTACTAGTTTCGAACCACCGGTTTTGGACGAATGAGAAACGACTACACAAAAATTTAGTGAAAACCAAGAACACTCACAAACAAACGAGTTAGCAACTCAATATGTAAAATGAAAACCAAAATGATGTTGAAAACTGAAGATCAAAGTCTCAAACTCACCTCAGATTTTCCTTTGTATGAGGCAAGTTCGCCCATCTAAGTGAGCAAGTTCACCCCTATAAGGGGCAAGTTTGTTCGTCTAAGTAATTAACTTCGCCTGTCACTAGAAGTCAAGGCAAGTTTGTCCCTAAAGGGAGAAAATTCACCCCAAAGAGAAAATTTCCCCCTGTAATGTGCAAGTTCGCCCCTCTAGAAAGGCAAATTCGCCCCTATTGGAAAATTCGTCCGTCTATCTAGGAAAATTCGTCCGTCTATCTAGGCAAATTCGCCCCTATAAGGAGCAAGTTCACCTGTTAGGTCAGTTTCACCTCTGTAACTAAGATCTGAACCTACAAAACTCAAACAACAGAGAACATAAAAGTATAGACCCGTGACATGGGTCCCACCGAGCGTGCCAAAAATGTGTGCATGTGAATTTTCTTAGTCTAAAATGCAAAATGAAAAGAGATGCAAGCAAGGAAAAACACAAACAACACCTCAAGATTGGCCTAGTTGAAGTTGAACAAAATGAAAGAGAAAAGAGTGATATACCTTGTCCAAGTTGATCAGTTGGTTGGCCTTTGTTGATCGTTTGATTTGTGTGCTTCTAGATCGATTTCAATAGCATAACGACTTGGTTTTTCTTGATTTGGATGCAAGGATGGCTATGGATGCAAGATGGTAGTGTGTGAGAGAAGAAGGCTTGGATGAATGTGATAGAATGTGAATGGTTGAATGTGATAGATATTGAATGTGTTGCAAAATGGCTAAGTGTTTTAGTCATTAGAAAGAGGGGAGATGAATGAATGGCCAAGATTGATTCGTGGGAGAGGGTCAATGGTTGAGATCAAAGAGTTGACCAAAGGAATTAAAAATTCCTTTTTAATATGCATGGAAAGGATAAAAGGAATTTAATATTCCTTGGGGATGAGAGAGGAAATAAAAATTCCTCAAAAGGACCTTGGGAAGAGGTGACTAAGGATATGATTAGGCTAGTTGATGAAGGATTAGAGGGAGGTTAGGTGACTAATGAGGATTAGGAGCCAACTTGCAAAAGTTGGAGGATGTGACACCTCCTAATCATGGATTAGGAATGTGCACATCCTTAATGATGGGATTACCAAGTATATTAGGATAAGGTGTGGATTATGGGGGATGGGAGATAAAGGGAATTAAATAAGTGGATTATTTATTTAATTCTTTGGAAGAAAGAAATAAAGGGTAAGGTATTTAATTATTTAACTAAATACCTTAGGGATTTAGAGGAATTTAAGGATATTAATTAAATAATAGTAACATTATTTAACTAATGTGGATAAAAGGATATTTAGACGAAATGGGATAAATTTGACCAAATATAAGTGGTCAAATTTAGGTGTCTACAATATTTTATGTTAAATTCATTAGCATGACTTTCTACTAGGTTATTAGAACACTTTCAATGCTCTATTTATATTTTGGGGAAGTTCAACTTAAGAGTTTTATTTCACTTTTGAAACATCAAATCATATGGAAACAATGATTAGAAAAATCTTATCATGTAGAAACCATATTAGGCCTCCTCACGAGGTATCAATATCCATGGAGCAATATTTATGCACATGTTTTCTCTTGCATAATTGATAGAAATAGGGTCACCTCTCAATATGTTTAAAAATTGCTCCAAGTTATAGGATTTTTTCAAAGTCATGAGGTTTACCTCCCATTTGTTGCTCACAAGTTTACTTTTAAAATAATTTATAGGGTAGAATCCAAAGAGTGTCACATGTTGAATTCACATGCACTTTTCAAATTTGTGCCTTCAAATTAGATTTAAAACTACGTAAGCAACCCAACATAGAACATGGAGGAATATTATTATCCTCTTCCATAAATAGAACTATCTAACAAATTTTCATATTGTAAGACATATTAACCTCATAATTTTTATCAATTGACATTCAATCTTTGATCATAGAACTAAATATTTTCTCATTATTTATTAAAAGACACAAATGCTAGAAAAATAACAAAAAAAAATGTAAAACAACAATAGACAATAATGAGGGGTAACTAAAATTCTATTTGAGAATATAAATCTATATCCATATTGATATTTATAGTCTCATCCCTTTCCCAATCCCTTTTCCATCTAATTTCTCATTTGGAATTAAAAAAATAGCTATTTTATTTATACAATTTCTCAAAAGAAAAAATATATAAATATAGCTTAAACAATTTATTTTATTATTTATTCCCCTCTCTCTCTCGCGATGCATATATGGTATTCCTAACTATACATGTATGCATCTATCCATCTCTTTAATTTATGTATAGTTTAATCCTTAATATATTTAATCATTTCTATTTCATTTATATTTTGGTATATACTCTATCATATGAAAAATCCTGTCTATATTTATAACTATATTAACATCTCTTAATCAATCCTTAATTTTTTTTATTTTCTAATTTTCTAGTTATTCTACCTTTATACATTACTCTTTTTCTTATTTGTATAATATTTGACTTATATTAATATAGTTACATTAAATTTATCAATATCAATATAGCTTTTTAAGATTTTAGCATTTCACATACCTCAATAATTAATAATTTAACCTATATTTATACATTCTCCCAACAAACATTTTTAAAGATATATACATTTGCATACAATATCATATCAATTGGTTAAATGGAGTTCTTATCATCTCACATTTATTAATAACTAATCATTCTCCTTTTATACATATTTATACAAATCTTTATACACATGCACAAACTCGCATATTCATCTATTTCATCAAGCTCATTTAATTAGTAAGGTTGTTTCCTAGTTTCTTCGATGTTCCTTATAATTCTTTGAGTTACTTTCCTAACTAGCACTATCTCCCTTTAATTGTCCTCCTTTCTCATCTACCATTTCTCCTCCTCTCTTGTATCTCAAAATCTTGTTGATGCTACTATTAAATTGCATTGGTTCTAGAGTCACCCCTCCCCTCATCTATTTAAGAAATTTGTCTCCCGCACAACCGTCTATTATCTTCTCTTGTTTATCATCTTGATGTTGAATCATCTAATTTGATGTAAAACATTGACGAAGAAAAATTGCTTACACAATTTAATCCATAAATCAGCAAACTCTATCTTTTATTGATCGTGAAAATTTCATACCTTTAAGTATCATAATTACCATCTAACATTATCTAATCTTTATCTATATTCTATTTTGACACCATATATATACCTCATATCATATCTTTAAATTAATTTATACTTAATTATATTTATTTAACTAACCTACCTAACGAACATATTTTTTCCCTATATTATTAAACAATGTAGGTACCTATGTTAATGCTTAGTAGGATATTTTTTTTAAACTCCATGGGCGGTGGATTTGTGTGCAATGCTAGGAGGTTTTGTTGAGGGTCCTTTCCATTCTAAGATGGGTTAAGCCCATACGGAAAGTTTTGCGGCTCAATTGAAAGAGACCGTGCGTATAGTCATGTGGATATAAGCAACTACCCACACCAACTGTTAGTAATAATTGGGATATAATATCCTATTGCCAGTTATACAATCCTACCAACTTGGATAGACTTTAGTTGAGACGAGTGTACCCTTGTTTTTTAGGATCGAATTAATTGATTGTCGGTTTCGAAAATGACCGACCCCAGCAAGTATATCTATTTTTGTAATTATGGGGCTTTAAATGATCATTCCCAAACATTGCATGTTATTTTTATTACTTCAGTATAGACAACTCACCTAATCAAAAGTACATAGACAGTATAGGTAGCAATTATATATCCCTTATTGGAAGTTATATTCATAGTGTTGATAATGGTTCCTTAGTCGGTAAGGGAAACTAGAGTTTCTTTTTAATAATTGAAAAATAATTATTAAATGAAGAAGATTATGTGATCAAAATTTATATATTCAAAAAATGATGTATTTATGTCAATGAAGTGTCTTAGTTTATATGTTGGATCTATTTCTTGTTAGATGACAACTTCAAATATCTACAACAAACCCATAGTCATGTGCCTATGCTTTCAAACTTGTCCAAACAATTAGTAAAAAAATATTTTTTGAATTTGTCTAATGTATGACAATCTACTTTGCTTTTCCGATGTATATGTGGTCTTGGTGGTATTTATAAATGCCTTAAGGGCTACTAAGTTGTCACAAGGAGACAAGTTCTCTCAAATCGACCCCTGAAGTGAAAGTATTGAAAACTAGGAAACATAAGTATATAATTTTTTTTCTTCTCTTACTACACCAAATAAAAATTTATTGCTATTTATTGGTCCAATAATTGCTCTAGAATGAATGATTACTTTCTTTTGGAGATTATTACAATGAATGTTTTGAATGTCTTTAAATCCTAGCACATAACATCAAATTCCACCAAATGTGTGTGTAGTCGACCTAAGGTGAGAGGGTTAATGGGACCAATTAGCCAATTTAAATTTTGAATTTTTAAATGGAAGGAGATATGCTCACAACTATGGGGTTTCCCCCATGACTAACTTGTCCAAATGTGAAAAAATGGTCAAATGTAGGTGGCAAACATATAAATAAAGTATTTGCATAGATGAGTGTTAGAAGTAGCCAAATATGATGAATGCATAAGAGTGTGCATGCAAAAGGATAAGGTATCACTAGGGAAATGAGATCAACTTTGCACGTTACTGTGTCATTTATTACTATGTACATGTGTCAAAATAGCTCCTCAAGATTGACACAAAATTAAATGGAAAATTACACGAGTATGTGTTGGTGTTTTTTCTAGATGAACCTTGAAACCCTCTAAAGGGTGGCCAACCCTTATGCTCAAGAATTTTAAAAGTTAGTGGCTAATTAACGAGTAAGGATTCTCAAGCCCTTACTCCTACTCTTTAGGCTCTGTGAAACCCAAGAGGGTAATCTTTATCATGCTCAAGAGATATTTAGTTCTTAAAGAGTGCTTCTACACACAAATCAATTCCTACTTAGTGCAAATAGGCATCCTTCATCAAAGATTTGGCTAACCTTTGAACAAATTACTATCTAGTGCTAGGAATTAAGAGGAATTTAGATTTACACATTGTAATTTAAAGTATTTTAAATGATTTTTTTATTCTCATTCCAAATCCCTACTCAAGTGCATTGCTAGCCCATTTATCTACAAAATATCCCAATGAAGAGACCAGTGCTTTATTAGTCAAATCATGTAATAACTAGTAATATATTGTCCATTTACTCAAAGATTAATGGACCATTGTCATACTACATTTTAGCATTCAACCCATTGTGTCTAAAACATAACTTCTTACCAAATCCTATGCTCCTCCCTACAAACCTATGCCCTTATTCTAGCATTTAGTCAATTCATTGAATTGAAGCCAAAACAAATCCACACAATCAATTAAAACATTTGAAGATGAACCAAAATATTATTAACCCTTTCATTCATAATTTGCAGGAGTATTACATAAGAGAGTATACACATTAGAACTTAAGATTTTCCTTCATATCTACGGCTTCTATAAAACTATTTTAAGATTACTACATATATGACTCATACCCTAGACTTATTATTGTTCTATTCATCAGCATTTATACAATATGCTTCTTCCTGAGCCTAGCTTCTCTAGCTTCTCACATAGACCATTTTGAGACTCAAAATTTGAACCCTTGTAATCATCCTTGAATTCCCTTTTATAGAACAACGAAGCAACAAGCATCGGGTTGAATTACAGTTACATTTCACGCACATTTCAATGCTAATTTCACTAGAATTCAAAATATTCCCCTAACAGTTATATGTAATCATTTGTAAAACAAGGGAGAGCAAAATATCCAAAAATCATTTGTTGGAGAAGACCCACCATCCTTCCAAAAGGCATTGCTATCACAACATAAAAAAAATTGCACATTCACACTGAACCAAGAAATGTCACCATCAACATAAAAGCATGAAAAAAATAGAAACCCATATCACAACAAACCAACCAAAAGGAATCAAGTCAGCATAAAGGACCAAAAATTGAGCACCAACTTAGAAAGGAAATGGGGTGCGATCATGCCTTGTCAGCAGCATAATAAGAATGCCTGCTTGGTGTCCTTATCGACAGTGGAGTACCAATCACCACTTCATCCTCAGAATCAACCAAATTAGTCATTGCCATAAGATACTGGCAATAGCCTAAATCAGTTTCAGCTCCACTATCAGAGGGATCATTTGAGACTTCAATAGGAGAATGATGACATCCCATGTAATCTCAGTAATATTTATCTTTTTCACAGCTTCCCTCTCAGGCCTATCAATTTTTTTCTCCTTACCCTTGATCAATTATTTTGAGATAATTTTGATCCTCAAATGATAAGCGTGCTTGAGAACACCCCATGCAAACTTCTTATCAGCTCTTGATTTCTTCTTTGAGTCACAGGGACCTCGGGCATATCTCGTTCATTCATAGGAAGGTCACCCTAAGACTCAAGGAGATTGAGTCTCTTGGAGCTTCGGATTGGGCTGACAAACACACTTACCTTACCCATTCTTGAAAAATAAATTCACCAAACTTCCTCAAGACAGAGACACCACCCTTAATGTAAAAGGCTACCACAAATTTTGAAATTACTAAGAACACTTCACACGCTCATTCCCATACTCTCAATTCTCATAGATAGTAAATGGTGAGAATAACAAGGAAGAAGTCTTCATTAAATAGATCAAATGGAGCATGTATGTATTAATGTTCCAAGGGAGTTCACACATGTGAGCTAACAACCCTTCTCTTGGTTCCAAATCTCGATCGTTGATCTCCAGGATGTCATGAAACTTGTTTATCAAACTCAATGATTGTAGGAGAGCAATAATTCATGCATATCAAGATCAAAATGAATAATTTTGCATGTGGCCTCAACCATTCATATTTTTTCACATGAAGCAAAATGGTTATTGTGTTCATATTTCTAGTTTTTGAATGTCAGCCATTGATCTCCTTCTAAGATGGCACGTCAAACAACCTAGATTGGGTCAACAAGTTCTAAATTTCATATTCTATCACTTAATATCCCTCAGCTAATGAAAACCATGTCAGCAAGACGACAACTCATCCACTCATGGCCTCCACCATCGTCACCCAAGCACAATGAAAGATACACATGTCACAAGCCTATTGACCCTACAGCTTTGAATAAAGCATTATTTTATTCACGCGGGATTGGCAGGGAATGGTTGAGATTAAATCCTAGCACTCCTTCTCAATCGTGGATTTTAAACTTCACAATGTTGGGCACAATAGTCGAGACCAGGCCCCATGCTTGCAATGAGACATGCATCTAGCGCCCACTAACCCCACAACTTTTATTTAACCATTATTTTCTTCACATAGGGTGGGCAAGAAACAATCCAAATCAAACCTATTGATCCGACATCTAGTAATATCTGCACATGCATAAATGTTATTTTAATAAAGGGACCCGACTAGGTTGATGGGGCACAACCCTCATGAAGTAAACACTTAGGACCTAAGTCATTTGATATGAAAATATTAGACCAACCATAGGAAAATTTAACCGATGAAAAGGCACTCGATGACTGACAAACCTAACCCAAGGGGTTGATAAAGACAATGGTGTGAATGGCTAGAGTTTTAACTTAGATGACCGACAACTGGGTGCAACAGGTCAACAAAAGATTAAAATGCCAAGGGTATAAGACTTACAAAATTTGAAGTGAGGGTTTTCAGACCAAAACCCAAACCCTACCCTTGGACAGAGAGACAAAAGACCATGACAGAGCAAAGACCAATTCAAAATTAGCCAAATTTAGAAGCACTACCAGTTACTCATGCTCGAGGATGAATACTCCTAGCAAGTATGGCGAGAAACCAAATCTCATGGTGAAGCAGACCAAAATAAAGAGACAAAAACCCAAGAGCTTGCCCGGACCAAGAAAGCAGACATAACCAAAATCAAACACACCAAACCAGTATACACTAATTATAGGACTATACAATGCACATCTCTTAGAATTTAAGAATCCTTCTTATACAACTTCATAGGCTTTACTCCTCAAATTGGTGGCCCTAGGCCCCCCAAAACTTAAGGCCAACTCTTTCCTCTGTCAAAAATTTTATCCTCTATTATCTATAATGGATCAACGGTTGTACCAAGAATTTCCCAACAACCAATTCCATTATGATTAACACAATCAACCATATCTGATTGAATTGGAAAAGTGAAACATTCATATTCAACTTGGTCAATAACATTACAAACTTTAACCTCATACTCAATTTGTACATCAAACTAAAAACCTTCATTAATAGTTTGTTGTGTACCATGAAAAAAACTCCCAGGTGCATCAAAAAGGAAAAGGTCATACTTAGAAACATCCCTAAACTATGTTGCATCAAAACACTCCCTGGTATCATGGGAGTAGAGGTCATATGCATCATTAACATCCCAAAATTGGGTAAATGCACTCATGTTAGGTTCAGTAACATATTCTGATTCATTCTCCAAATAATCATTCATCTTAAAGAAAAATACCTCAGGAGTAGGCCCAAACAAGTCAGCACTCACAAGATCATCAAAGAGACACTCATGTGCACTATCAGATAAACCAATAAATTCCTCAATATTATCAGTTGGTAATGATGTTGATTCAAGTTCCATATACTTGTCATGATGTACATTCTGATCATTCAATAATCAAACCCTTCTTTCATCCATGAGTACATCATCATCATTTTCATTTATAGCAGACATTTTGATTTCTGCTTCACACAAACAATTATGAGCAACATGGACATAAGCACGTTCATCTGCCGCTTCATTATTTCTAGCTCTATGCTCAGGATCAACACACTGAACACATACATTCTTACCTTCAAATTGTTCATCATTTACACAATAAATATATTCTAATGATGATAATTCCTCGTTATATTCTATGTTTGCATCCAATGTCATTTTTTCATTCACTTGTATATATGTTTGCATCCAATGTCATTTGTTCATTCACTTGTATATAAGTGACCTTATCAATATTCATATCATTACATCTTTCATATGAATAAAGTACTTATGGATCATCTTCATAAGGATAGTTACAATCCTTAGAGAAACAAGCAGAAACTTCAATCTCATGTTGATTCTCAGGCTTACGAGCTATGTTTGTGTTAGTTGTAAGATGACTAGAAGCAATACCTTTGAGGATCTCATCAATGTGTTTCCTTATTTTCTCATTTCCATACTCTAACCCTATATCAGAGTCATCAGCAAAGAGTGGATTATTTATGCACCGGTAAGTATCATCATTGCTCATCTCTAGTGAAGATGGTGGCCCATCAAATAAGGGGTTATGATACACATTCATTGTTGTCATAAAATATTCTCATCCCCTAGCACGATAGTCTAAAACTTTCAAATCATCACTATATCCAAGATCACTATAATCACTAGAAGAGAATAGAGATAAAATTTCAACTTCATTCACATCATCAATAGTCAACATCTTTGATTCACACTCTAAAAACTCTCCACAAGAAGAAAATTGTTCATCCTCAAGAAAATATACATCTCCATTATCATCATCATTTTCCCTATTCGAAGTAGAAGATTCCACCTCCACTTCATAAGGATAATCAGAGTCAACAAAGGAGTGGCCACATCTAATATCGTCATAGTTACTATAGTAGGGAGATCCATCAATACTGAAACTGTGTTTAGATTGAATGCTTAAATATTTATTTCTAACATCTTGACCCTCGACTTGCAATGATACATCCCCAACACTTGCATCATTATTAATGACCATATCATGGTATGGAGTGACCTCTTGTATCCCTTCCACTTCTTCCCCATTCAAGACATCCCAAGGATGCAGTCCATGCCTCTCTATTTTTTCTTCAAACCCTGTATCTTCATCTTCATCACTACTATATCGGTCAACATATGTGTTACTTGTGAAATGATTACAATCATTACATTCACCCATATAATAAGATGGATGTTCATGTTCTTCTATACTTTCTCCATTTGTTTGCATTATGTTTTGGTTTTCCTCAATAGGACAACTACCACCAATATTTTGAAACATCACCTTTTGTACATGATCACACTTGGATCCTTCTACAATCTTTATCCACTCAAATATTTGATCAAAATTTTGAGGCTTCAATTCCTTTGGAAATTTACTCAATCTAGAATCATAAATTTCACAAAACATATCAATGCATATTGAATCCTCGGGTCTAAGATTCTTAGGAACCTTCAAAAAAGAATCCAAAAATATTGAGAACAAATAATAGGGTGATTCTCGTTTGTTCCTTTTCATTTCATACAATTTCTTAACAAAATACATCTGATCAACTTTGCTCAAATTTTGTTGATAGTCATCTTGAAGCTCACTATGATTTGCATATCATGATGATGGAGAAATCAGAGCAGCAGAAGAATTCTCATCTTGACAAGCATTTCTATTGTGTGGTCCATGAAGTCCATTTGCAAGAGGTGTGCTAAGACCACCAATACTTTTAGCCTTATATCCTTCCATCATTGAATATTTCAAGTTATTTTCAATATCCATAGCAATTTGATATGCCTAATGTAATGTTGTGGGTTCCTTGTCTCTTAGCCAATAACCCATTTTCTTATCAAATGCACCTAAATATACTACCAAACACACTACATCATTTTTTCTTAGATCCTCTGGGATTTCCTTTATTGTCTTTGAAAATCTAAGATTAAAAGTTGGGACTAGCTTATCCTCTTCTTTATCAATGCTCATAAAATTTTGTCTCATTGAAATGGGATCCACCCTTTCACCAAATTTCTCCATGAACACTGTTTTAAACTCATCCCAAGAACATATATAGGATACTAGTAGATAAGAGAACCAATCTCTTGCATCTCCTTTTAGGGACTAAACAAAAAGCTTCGTAACAACATCTTCACAATCAAGCTCATAGTCTCCCATCACATCTACAAATTATTGCAAATGTATATTTGCTGATTCAAACTTATCACTGTTGAATTTTGGTATCTTATCTTTGATCTTAGATGGTATGACATTTAGGTAACCCTAGATACCACTGGATTTTATAGCTCTATACCTTTCATCATTGAAATTTCTTTGAGAACCTAGCTGGGGTTGAGCACAAGCCATGATTACACTAGGAACCATGTAAGGATGCATATATTTACACATACATTTTCTTATACCTTTACAAGTCTTGTCAAATCAACATTGCAGTTACACAAGGCCATTCTAGCTTCCTTACACAAATTCCTATATTAACTTGCAAAAGACTTTTCAACGGGCAAGATCAAAAGATAAACATACTTCTTCATCACAATATAGAGACATCAATTTATACCTTAGAAATAAGTAAAACTATCACTACTATCCCTTTCTTAGTGTTATTTCAGTAAATAGGGAACCATCTATTACCTTAATTCTTGAAAATTTCTCATAAATTTCCTTTTACACATGATAGTACTTTATCTAGATTATGAGAATACTTGGAAACTTGTAGTAGCTACTAATCTTTCTTCTTAACTAATTTATTTTTCAGATTTGGAACTTTCTTCACATATTTTAGTAGGTTCTTTAGACAGAGTTTCCATCTCTCTTCACAGAGGATTGAACTTCAAGCAATATGAAGCTCTTTCAAAGATAGATTTCCTTCTAGGTCTCCTCCAACAATAGAGTCACACAAATTCTTTGAAATTTGCTACAACACAACCACTTCCAGGTCTGGAAACTTAACTATATCTAAACCAGATGTTCAGATTCACCAAATTCTTGACTCTTAAGGCTAGATGATCTTCTACTAGAATTTTCTCAAGTATATCCCAGTCATCATTTATGTTGGTGTTTTTTCTAGTTGAACCTTGAAACCCTCTAAAGGGTGGCCAACCCTTATGCTCAATAATTTTCAAAGTTAGTGGCCAAAAAACTCATGTGTGGTCATAGATGAAGAAATGTGGTGCCAGAAACTTGGAGTGAATCATAAATTGACCATCTCTTTCAAGGATTGATTCTTTTGTTCTATAAATTCATTATTCTGAGGATGGGGAACTATATGCTACAAATCAATGCCTTCCACTACATAATACTACTCAAATTAGTGGTTGACATATTCCTCCCCATTATTTGTATATATAACTTCAATGTATTTTATAGTTTGTTTCTCTGCAAATGCCTTGAATTCCAAGAATGAATCGAAGACTTCAAACTTTTCTCAAAGAAAGTACAAAAAAGTGTACTTGGAAAAGTCATCAATGGATGTCAAAACATATCAGGATCTAATAAAAGATGATTGTGGAAATGGAATATCCAAATCACTATGTAGGTCCAACTCCAAAATATTTGAGGTTCTACAAGCTTTTCCTTTGTAATTTCTCTTCAAGATGTTTGTCAAGAATGCATCCTTGAAAAACACCATAAAAAATGAACTATAAGCAATCCTGTAACCATGTCCTATTGACTTAGTTTCCATAAGTAGCAATAGCTCAAGTGGTCAAATTGTTAATGCGATAAATTACTCACATCATCAAAATAAGTGATTAGAAAATATGAAGGTAGATTGGGAACAAAGTGAAAGAACAAATATAGTCGAGGCTGATGATATACTCTCTAAACTGCAAATATACAATCATTGATCAACTTATGAATCACCACTGAATTAGGAGAAAAATCATCTCACTTGACCATACCTATGTGAGTTATAAGAGAATAACATTCTTAAATTTTCCATGCCCCATATCAATAGACCCTCTCCCGCACACCTCAATAGGAGTGTCATCACCCACATGGATGGTGGAGAAGAAACCACTTCTATTCGCCTTTCCCATTCCATTCCTGTTGTTGTTGTCTTCAGCCTTGTGAAACCCCTCATCTAAGCTTTGTTTGGTTGAATCAAGAACACCAAAATTATTCTTTTCAAGAATGTGTGTCAAGTGATCAACTTGTTTCTTCAAAAATGTATGTTCATCATGACCAGGTATTTTATAATAGGCACATTTGACCTTCTCTTTCTTAGACTTATTTTCATGCAAAGATCATGTCTCATTAAGTTATTTTAGAGCAACTGATTTATGATATTTCTTCTCTTTTCTATTTTTTTTTTTAATTCGTGTTACTAATTTTTCCTCACTATTTTTTTGTGCCATGGTTAGTATCCAAGGTATGTGACCTAGAATACTTTAGAAAGCCCATTTGGATTGACTTATCTTTCTCTTATATGAGAGAATTAGCAAAATAATCCAAATATGACATGGTGAATTGAGACCCATATGCATCCTTTGTAGAATAGAAGGTAGAAACAAATATTGAATATTCAAAACTTAGCTTAGAGAATACTTAGAATCAATTGTTCATATTTATTTCAATCCCATATTGCTTTAACTTTAGCCTTAGTGATTTTATTTTTGTGAAGAAACATTGAATTGTGTTGAAGTTGCCTAGACTTAGAATGATTAGTTCATTTTCCAACATATGACCCCTCATAGGATCTTGAGTACCAAATAGTGTTTCTATCTTTTTCCATATTTCATTTGGAGTATTCAAATACTCAATATGGAAGCATCAATTGGGAGAAATATACACACATAATATTCCATATGCTTCATCACATCTATTGAACCACTTATTATTTTCTCTAGTAGGTTTAGTTTATAGTCCCATTTTTATTATATGCATACCATCTTCTTAAGTGGATTGTCATTTGAGATTTCCACTTAAAATAGTTATATGAAGTTAGAGTAAGAAATGTTGTTTGAGCCATGATGAAGAAATGCAAAAGGAAATGTTGAGATAAATGAACAAAATAACACCAAAACAACCCCACCCTTTTCACTAGTATCAAATATCCCCCCCTTTAAGTATTACAAGGTTAGAACTTTATATTTTGTTGTGTTTACAAATCCTTTTTCAAAATACAATGCTCAATAGGATCACAATAGCCAAAATTAAAAATTTTGATACGAAATGAACTTGAAAAAAATATAGAAAAAATATCCTTTTAGTGTGTAGTGCTCTTTAATAAATTTACAACTCCTATTTGTTTTTTAAAAATAAAGCACTGAGGAAAAATTTATGGCATGTTGAATAAATTTACAACAAAAAACTTCAACCTACAATATTTGACATAAAATAAAAATAAAAATCTTTTTAATACCTCTGTGGATGGAAATTTCTTGTCTCCATCTTTTCGATAATATATTGTTTTCCAAAAATAGACACTGTGGCAAAAATTTAGTATTTTGAAAAAAAAATAGTTGAATTTACCCTATAGTAATGACCCTACTAGCAAAATAAAAATTTGTCAAAAATCAAATTTGGCTAAATTGGATTTTTAAAATTGAATTTAATAAGGATTTTTACAATATACCTTATAATATTTAGTGCAATCAAGAATTTTTAGAAGCATACATGAAAATCACACCTAAACAAGAAGATATGTTATGTCAATTTCATTAGCATGAATTTCTACTAGGTTATTAGAACACTTCAATGCATAATCTCTATTTTAGGGAAGTTCAACTTAAGAGTTTTATTTCACTTTTAAGACATCAAAGAATATGGAAAGAAAGATTAGAAGAATATCATCATGTAGAAACCATATTGTAGCATCATAAATTTTGCCACTATTTGTCACTCACATTGGTTTCCACTCCCCTAGTCCATTTTAGGACCACTTTCCAATCCTGGCCTTACCTTCCAACTCAAGAGAATGTGGTGATATACTACACTAAAACAACTTATTGATGACCTTATGCCCTTAATTTTTTTTCCAAAAGCTCTAGCTAGTTCCTAAGTCAAGGGACCTCGAACTTGTGATCATCACTTTGACATGCATAAAACACATGGATAGGGGTGTTGGGCACCCTATTCCTACCACTTTGCTTGGAGCTATTCACATGTAAGGGTCATCCCTTGTCTTGTGTGATGCGACCTCTAATTAGATATTTGCATGGTAAAATATTTCTAAAACTAAAATTTAAACATGTCAGCCTACACTTAAGGTTATTCATATGTTTCTTATTTAAACATGAAACTTTAGTACAAATTATAGAATAATTTCTACTATAGCAAATACTCAGATCTACAAAATTATGAAAAATGTTTTATTTTATTTTATATTCCTATTAAAATTAAATCTTGAAGAAAAATTTGGAATCTAGGGTTTGCAAATAGCTAAATTGCATATAACATAATTCAACTTGATTTTAGTGGGTTCTCACCTTCAAACTTTGGTCACCTTATTGTCCTAAGTGAGGTATTTTTTGTGTGTATGATTTCCTTATAGTATTTGTATTTATCTTGGGTTGGATCTTGCATCTCCTTGTTGATTCATATAGGATTCCACTCTAACACACTTGAGTAGGACGTTAATCTATTACTTTGCATGTCACTACTTGCCACAATTTTAGACATACTTAAGGTTCAAAGCAAACAATATCCTATTTTATCAAATTGACTATTCATGGAGGTAGAAATACCAAAGAAAGGGTTTGACCAAGGAAAAATCCTATATAGCCACCCCTCCCATTTCTTTCTCTATCTTTTGTAGGTTTGGATATGAAGACAAAGATTTCAAGGAAAAGCAAAGAAGAGAAAACCTAGAACTTTCAGACTATAACTTAGATAGCTCAAAACCCTAAGATCAAACTACCCAATTTCCCTGTCCTTCCATTTGAAGCTTTGATTTCAATGATAGGTTCCCCTCTATTTACCTTTCTTATATTTGTAACTATTCCATCAATTTTTGTGTTCGTTTATGTAACTATTCAATTTTTAGATTAGGGTTTCATAATTAATTAGGTTAATTAAATCACATTCTATCAATCTCACGTCTTTGTAACAAAGGAAAAAGCCTAGGAAAATTATCTCCCCTTTAGAAATTTATGCAATCATAACACCTTTGTTAGTTTGTGTTCCAATATTAAGAAAAGGAAAGATTAATCTACATTAATATACTAGTTAGATCTAGGATCTCTTTTCACACTTAAAATTTTGGTGAATGCGACTTAGCTTATATTTTCAAATCTTGTGATTTAATTGAATAAATTATCAGATCTTATTTTACTTAGTTAAGTAATTAGATTTTTTTATATTTGCATAAAGATTGTGTGTTTAGTGAGAGAATAACACACTTAAAATAATATTTTCTTATAGATTAAAAAACTAAAACATAAACAAGAATTATTCTATCACTAAATCATCATTTTTCATGTTGTAAATACTTTTCTTCAACTTTTCATATCTCTTCTTCTCTCTTCTATCTTTTAAATATTGGGGAAAGTAGGATTATTTGATCATATTGGATCTCTTTCTACAAATCCTCCATGCACTTGATGAGCCATTTAGTAGTGATGATTTTGACATGTTAGATGAAGACCTTGATGAATTCATCTCAAAATAATCATCTTCTAAGACTCATAAAATTTCTCTTTATCAAAGACTAATTAACATAATTAACTCTATGAAACCAAAAATTATTGTCCAATCTTTGTTCTAGAATGTTCCTCAACCACAAAATAAACCTATTCTCACTATTAGAGGTGTTCCAAACCCATCTAAACCTCTGGGTTACATTCTAAACTTTATAAAACAACTCACTCAAAACAATAATCTTAATTGAAATGTGTCACACCAACCTAATTATCATGTAGTTTCTCACACATACAATACTTGAAATAATAAACAAGCTAAACAAATACTGGTCATTTCCACTTCTATTCCACTTCCTCAACCTTTTGTTCCTCTTGTACCTCATCTTCCTCAAAATGTTGGTAAAAACTAGGATCTTGTTGAACATTTTGTGCTACTCCTACTAATATTTCACTTTGGGAATTGATACAAAATTTACCCACATACCAGGGGATGCTCCAAGAGGCCTTGCAAAAGATATTTGTACCTCCTTATATTAGACCAAATGATGTAGACCCTTGTTAGATTGTATGCATGCAACAAATCTAGATATTGTATTCCACCAAAATGAATTTCCTTCTTCTTAAATTCAAAAGAAACATGATCCTCTCATGATTCTTTTCATCATTAATCAATGTGAAATAAAGTGTACTCTAATCAATAATGGACCAAGTCTTAATATTTGTACCATTGAATTGTTATGTAAGATTGATGTAGATACGTCTCTCATCAAACTTGATACTATTTCTATTTGTGTCTTTGATAATGTTGATAGAAAATCATTAGGTACAATAACATTACTATTTGAAGTAGGACATGTGACTTTACATACTCTTATCCATATCATACCCGACTCTCTTTCATATAATCTTCTTCTTGGTAGAATATGGACTCATGCCATGGGGCCAGTCCCGTCTATTCTTCATCGTATAATGAATTTTGTATATAATAACAAGATCTACACAATTGAAGTGGATCCAAATCTAAAAGGTTGGTTACAAGCTAAATCCAAAAATCAACCTCATATTTCCAAATCTCTTAGTAATTTAGTCCCATCTTCAAAAGTTAAACCATTTCATTCCAATGATAATAATATCGATGATTGTAACTCACCTATGACTATGCTCTTTAGTGATGATTGATGTTTGTTATATTTTACACCTTCCTTCATTAGGGAGTATAAAATCTCACCATAAAATCCAAAGGAGCCAAAGGTTTTTTTATGGCATCTACACAATCTTCTCCTTCTTCTCAAACATCTAACTTGACTACCCCAACTTATTTTACTTTAACAATTGATGCTAGTTATACCAAGCTACAACTAATGAAACCATTGATGGTTATCTACCATCTACAAAGGAAATGAAATCCATTTATGGTCAAGTTTTTAAGATCTCTTAATCTAGGTATAGAGGTAATGATTGTGGTATAAATGATCAAGGTATCAATGCCCCTATACAGCCTAATTCATAAGGTTTGACAATTGGTCTTGGTTATCTCCCTTTAATACCTATAAAATAATCTTGTAGACTTAGTGAATACAATATCTCAACCTCAAAATTCATCTAAATCATCACTTAATATAATTCATCTTGAAATGATCGAAACAAGTCCCACTTCCAATACACTTTTGTTTGATGTTTCTCAACTAATGAGTCTTTGGTTGAATTCTTAAGATTTTATGACCACATACTATGATATCATCATGATCACATAATTCCTTATTGTTTAAATGTTGAGGCATACTTTGGGAAATATGATTGAGTATTAGATAATGTCTCAATTTATCAAGAGATTCCCCAAGAATCCTATCATCTACATGATGTCCTAGACTAGAGTACTCTCCTTGTTGGAGATACTATTGATATCTTGATGGACCCAACTAATCTTGAGAAGGTTATCTTGATTGGAAATGTCTTGAATCTAATGAACAACATGAACATTATACTATCTTATATGAATTTATCAAGCTCTTTTCTTCATCATACTTAGATATGCCTGATACTGACCCTAAGGTAGTGACATATAATATTGTTACATTCTGATGTCAAGCCTATAACTCAAAAGATTCAAAAAATAAATCATAAGATGGCATTGTTAGTTAAGGCTAAGATTGATATGCTTCTACAAGTCAACTTTATCTACCCTATTGAATATTCCCCTTGGATATTGAATATTGTGGTCATTTCAAACCCTAATAATTGTATTTGATTGTGCATTGGTTTTTATGATCTCAACAAAGCTTCTTTAAAATATTTTTTCCCTCTTCCTAAAATCAACATGATTTTTGATTCTATTATTGGTCATGCCTTACTCTCCTTTATGGATGGTTTCTCTAGATATAATATTTTTTTATAAATCCTCAAAGGTGAATATAAAAAAAATTATTACACCTTGGGGAAAAATGTTTTGCGTAGTCATGCCTTTTGGACTAAATAATGCTAGTTCAACACACCAACACACTATTAAACTCATCTTTCATGACTTCATTCACAATAACATAGATGACTATGTCGATGATATCCTAGACAAGTCGATATCATGTTAGGATCATGTCAAAATCCTCCATCAAATATTTGAATATTCATTATATCTACCCTTGAATTTCATTCCCCTTAGAAGTTTTTGGAATAATGTTCATTTTTTAAAATTTATTGTAGGGTGATTTTTAATTTTTGAAAAGTCATTTTTGTAGGATGTGACTCCTAACACTATAGTTTTATAAGTTACTACACTAGGGTATTCGTTCTCTCACTTGGAAATATTATATGTCTTCTATAGTATCCTTTTTGGTATCCTTTTACATGTTTCATAATTTACTTTCCTATACTTTATCTTACATATGTGCATAGTGCCATACATCACTAAAGTGGGGGCTAAATTTAGCATCATAAATTGTGCTCCCTAATGGTGAAATCATAATTCCATGCTCTATTTGGTGCTTGCTTTGGCTTCCACTCCCTAGTACATTTTAGGACCACTTTCTAGCCTTGACCTTACTTTCCAACTCAAGAAAAAATGTTGATGCTCCACTAAAACACCTTATTGACAACTTTATACCCTTAAAACTCTACCAGATGCTCAAATTTAGGTTAGTTCCTAAGTCAAGGGACCCACAAACTTGTGATCCCCTCTTTGATGAGTGCGAAAAGTGTGGACATGGGTGTTGGGTGTCCTGGTCCAACCATTTTTCTTGAAAATGTTGGTCACATGTAAGGGTTAACCCTTGTCTTGTGCGATGTGACCTTGAATTCGGTATTTGCAGGGAAAAATATTTCCAAAATTTAAATTTAAACATGATGACCTACACCTAAGGTTATTCCTATGTTTCCTATTTAAACATGAACTTTATTACATAATATAGAAACATTTTTACTATAGTGAAGCTCTATCAAAATTGATACTCAGATATACAAAATTATGAACACAATTTTATGCTATTTGATATTGTTATGAATATTAAATATTGATGAATGTTGAAGAACACTTTGGAATCTAGAATTTGTGAGTAGATTTTACATATATCAACACAATTGGACTTGATTTTAGTAGGTTCTCACCTTTAGAATTTGATCACCTTGTTTCCCTAAGTGAGATAATTTTTTATGTATTATTTCCCTTGAGTATTTTCCTTCTCTTGGGTTGGATCTTGCATCTCCTTGTTGATTCATATAGGAATCCAATCTAGCACACTTGAGTAGGATTTTTATCTATTGTTTTGCATGTCAATGCTCACCACAATCTTGGACACACTTAAGATTTAGACCACACACTATCCTCTTTTATCAAATCATCTATTTGTGGAGGTAGAAATATTAGAACAGGGGTTTGACCAAGGAAAACTCCTACATAGACACCCCTCCCTTTCTTTCTCTATGTTTTGTATGTTTGAATGTGAAGACAAAGATTTTAGGGAGCAATAGAGAAAAGAAAACCTAAAACTTTCAAGCTATAACTCAAATAGCTAAAAACCCTAAAACTAGGGCACTTAGTACCCCTATCCATCCATTTCAAGCTCTACTTTCAGTGGTAGGTGCTCGTTTGTCTACCTTTCCTAGATTTGTAACTATTTCATCAATTTTTATGTTTATCTATGTAAGTATTCATATTTTTAGATTAGGGTTGCATAATGAATTAGGTTAATTAGACCACATTATATTAATCTTTCGTAATTGTAACAAAGGAACATAATCTAGGTAGATTGGATCTCCTTTAAGAAGTTATTCAATCATAATTTCATTGTTGGCTTGTGTTCCAACATTAAACAAATAAAAGATTGATTCAAATTAATCTACTAGTTACATCTAGGATCTCTTTTCACACTTAACACAAATCAGGCCTCCTCACTAGGCATGACTATCCATGGAGCGAGAGTTATGCACATGTTTTCTCTTACATAGTTAATAGGACTAGGGTCATCTCTCAATATGTTTAAAATTTTCTCTAAGTTATAGGATGTTTTTAAAGTCATGAAGGTTGTGTCCCATTCGTTGCTCATGAGTTTACTTTAAAAATAATTTATAGGGTAGAATCTAAGAGTGTCACATGTTGAATTCACATGCACATGTCAAATTTTTGGCTTCAAATTAGATGTACAACTAAATAAGTAGCCCATCATAAAACATGGAAGAATATTCTTATCCTCATTCATAAATAGAACTATCTACACGTTTCCTTATTCTAATATATTTACCTCACTATCGTTATCAATTGATATTCAATATTTGATCATAGAGCTAAATATTCTCTCATTATTTATTAAAAGGCACATATACTTTTAAAAAAAACAAAAAATATTGTAAAACAATAATGGACAATAATAAGGGGTAGCTAAAATTCTATCTAAAAATATATTTCTATATATGTTTTGATATTTATAGTCTCATCCCTCTCCTAATCCCTTTTCCATCTAATTTCTCATTTACAATTTAAAAATTTAATTATTTTATTTATACAATTTCCTAAAAATATATATATATATATATATATAAATATAACTTAAACAATGTGTTTTACTATTTTTTCCTCTCTCTCAATACATATATGGTATCCCTAACTACACATGCATACATCTATCCATCTCTTTAAATTATGTATAGTTTAATCATTAATATATTTAGGCATGTCTATTTCATTTTTATTTCGGTACATACTTTATCATATGAAAAATCATCTCTATATTTAGAACTAAATTAAATCTCTTATATTATCCTTAATTTTTTAATTTTTCTAATTTTCTAATTATTGTACCTTCATACTTTTATTTTGCTTATTTATATAATATTTGACTTATATTAATATAATTACATGATATTTATCAATATAATTTTTTAAGATTTTAGCATTTCACATGTCTCAATAATTAGTAATTTAACCTATATTTATACATACTCCCACCACACATTTTAATATATACACATTTAAATACAATATCATATCAATTGATTAGATGTAGTTCTTATCATCTTGTATCTATTAATAACTAATAACTCTCCTTTTACACATATAAATACACATTTTCACACACATGCACAAACTCACATATTCATTCATTCCATCAAGCTCATTAATTACTAAGGTTGTTTCTTAGTCTATTTGATGTTTCTTATAATTCTTTGAGTTACTTTCCTAACTAGCATTATCTTCCTCTAGTTGTCCTCTTTTTTCATCTACCTTTTTTCCTCTCTTATATCTCAAAATCTTGTTGACCCTACTATTTCATTGTCTTGGTTCTCGAGCCACCCATCGCATAATCTATTTAGTTAGATGGTATGCTATACAACCATCTATTCTATTCTGTTACTGATCATTCTGATGATGGATCATTTAATTTGATCCAAAACGCTAATGAAAAAAAAATTCTTACACAATTTAATCCATAAATTTGCAAACTCTATTTTCATGAATTGTGAAAATTTCATATCTTTAATTATCATAATAATTATCACTATAATTACTATCTAATATTATCTAATCTTTATCTATATTTTATATCTATAAATTTTATAGATAATTATATTTATTTAACTAATTAGCCTAATGAACATTTTTTTTCCCTAAATTATTAAACAATGTAATTATGTTAATGTTTAGTAGGAGATTTTTTTAAAACTCCATGGGCGATAGATTTTTATGTAGTGCTTGGTAGGAGATTTTGTTGAGGGTCCTTCCCATTCTAAGATGGGTTAAGCCCATACGAAAAGTTTGGTGGTTCACTTTAAAGAGACCGTACGTATAGTCATGTGGATATAAACAACTACCCACACCAACTAAGAGTAATAATTGGGATATAATATCCTATTGTCATTTATAAGATCCTACCAACTTGTACAAAGTTTAGATGAGACGAGGGTACCCTCATTTTTTGTGTGGTCGAATTCATTGTGTCGGTTTTCAAAATGTCCGGAAGTATATCTATTTTTGTAATTATAGGGCTTTAAATGATTATTCCCAAACATTGCATGTTACTTTTACATGAGCATAGATAACTCACCTAATCAGAAGTACATAGACATTATAGGTAGCAATTATATAGTCCTTATTGGAAGCTATATGCATAGTGTTGATAATGGTTCCTTAGTCGTTAAGGGAAAATAAAGTTTCCTTTAAATTAAATAAAATTATTGGGATAAGTAGAATCTTTTTCAATTATTTAATTTGGGGAAATGAGGTTATTTTTATAATTTATGCCGAAGGCGTATCTAATTTGAAAGAGAGCAACCTATTCTTTTAAACCGATCGTTCACTTCTTTCCTCACGACATGTGAGATGATTGAAATGCTTTTCACCATTTATCATTTTTTCGCAATTTTCAATCGTTTTAAAAGCATTGAAAGCATCAAGCAACGAGTATATACAGTCAAGTGCATACTAGATTCACCATAACAACTCATTTCAAGTCTCAATTTTTATAGTTTAAGAGCACATTTACTACTCAATGTCATATTGTGTCCAATTAATTTATGTTAGTACCGAATGACATCGTACACTGATCAACCGTTTGTTGCTTTCCCCATTGCTACCATTTGCTTTATCTACTGCGAGTAAATGAATCTTAGTAGTTCATCATTTTTCACCATTTTTTCTGCTGTTTTTCTCTATTTTTGGCTGCTTTCCCCACCGCTATTGGTTTCCACTCCTCCAAATGCTTCCTCGCTAGTATTGCGCTTTCACTTCTGCAATTTGGCGAGTTGTAGCCATAAAATAAGGTTTCAATGAGGGTTTTAGAGTATGTTTATTAAAATTAAAACTACGACCAAGATCCTAATAATGAGCACATTTAGGTTTCAATCTCATTGTTATGCAAAATTTTATATTTATCTAACAATAAATTTTAGCATTTATTAGTCAATGTATTTAAATTTAAATTAAATGTTAATATATTACCTAATGTGATGATTTATAATACATATTTATAAAATATATTATATTATTTATAGTTATTAATAATGTATATTATTTACATTATAGTTATATTTTATTAATAGTTATACTATACAAATATACTATATATATTTTAGCAATTCAAAATCACAATATTAATATATATAATAACATATGTTATGTTATAATATATATTTTATATACTACAAAATAAATTATAAATAAAATAATTATACATATTATATTTTTTAATAAAACTATTAAATATATATATAAAATGATTATAATTAATAATTAACAATTACTATAGTTTTATAAAGTACAAAAAATTAACATATAAATATAATACTAAATATAATTAATGTATAATATATATTGTATATAATACAAATTAAAGTATATTTAATATAATTATACTTCTCTCTCACTTTCTTTATCTCCCCCCATTTCTCTCTCCCTCTCTTCATCTTTGTGTATCTATCTATAGTTCTCTATCTTTGTCCATCTCTTTGTCTCTCTCTCTCTCTCCCTCTCCTCCTCTCTCTATATCTCCTTATATATCTATCTCTCTATCGCTTTATCTCACCATCTACATCTCTCTATCTCTCCCTCTCCTCCTCTCTCTATATCTCCTTATATATCTATCTCTCTATCACTTTATCTCACCATCTATATCTCTCTATCTCTCCCTCTCCCTCTTCCTTTATATCTCTCTATCTCTCCCTCTCTCCCTCTCTTTGTATATCTCTCTCCCTCTCTCCCTCTCTTTGTATATCTCTCTCCCTCTCTCCCCCCTCTTCTTTCTCTCCTACCTATCTCTTTCTCTCTCCCTCTCTTCTCTTTCTTCATCAACCTGTCTCTCTCCCTCTCTCCTCCTCTTATATATATCTCCCTTGTTTACCTATCTCTCTACCTCCCTCTCTTTATCTCCCCCTCTCTATCTCTCCCCATCTCTCCCTCCCTCACTCCCTTTGTATCCGCTATCTCTCTATCTCTACCTAGTTCCCCCTTTCTCTTCCCATATATCTCTATCTCTCCCTACTTCTCTCCCTCTCTATTTATTTATCTCTGATTCTCTCTATTTGTCTCTCTCTCCCTCTCCTCTCTCTATATCTCCTTATATCTCTATCTTTGTATCACTCTATCTCTTCCTATCTCTCCCTTCCTTGCTCCCTCCCTATCCCCTATATATATCTCTATCTCTACCTCTCTCTCCCTTTATCTTCCCATATATCTTTATCTCTCTCCTTCTCTTCCCATATATCTCTATCTCTCCATACTCTCCCTCTCTCCATCTCTATTTATCTCTCTAATTCTCTTTGTTATATATTTGTATCTCTCCTTATCCCTCTCGCTCTCCCTATATCTCTCTATCTATTTGTCTCCCTCTTTCTCACTCATTCTATCTTCATCTCTACTTCTATTTTCCTTCCCCCTTTATCTCTAGACATGTCTCTCTCTCTCTCTCTCTCTCTCTCTCTCTCTCTCTCTCTCTCTCTCTCTCTCTCTCTCTCTCTCTCTCTTCCTAGACCTCTATATCTATATCTCTTTACCTCTCTATCTCTATCTCTCCATATTTCTTCTCCCATCTCTCCCTCTATATTTATCTCTCTCTATATATCACTTCCTATCTCTATCTCTATCTTTCTATCTCTCCCTCTCTCATTTGCTCCCTCTCTCCCTCTCTATATATTTATCTCTTCTATATCTATATATCCCTCTCTTCCCTCTCTCTTTATCTCTCCCTCTCCTTCTATCATCTCCATATCCCTCTCCATCTCCATCTCCATCTCTATCTCCATCTCTATCTCCATCTATATCTCTCTCTTCCTCTCTATCTCTATCTCCTTACCCCCCCTCTCTCTCTCATTCTTCCCCCCTTTATCTCTCCCTTTTAAATCTATATATCTCCCTCTCTTTGTCCCTCCCTCCTTATTGACCATTCTCTCTCCCTCTATCTCTCCCCATCTCTCCCTTCCTTGCTCCCTCCCTATCCCCTATATCTTTATATCTACCTTGTTCTCACTTTCTCTTCCCATATATCTATATCTCTCTCTTTCTCTTCTTGTACATATCTATCTATCCCTACTTCTCCCCCTCTCTCTATATCCCCTATTTCTCTCTCACTCTATTTATTTATCTTTGATTCTCTCTATTTTTCTCTCTCTCCCTCTCCCCCCCTCTCTATATCTTCTTATATCTATATCTTTGTATCAGTCTATCTCACCATCTATATATATCTCTATCTCCCTCTCCCTCTTCCTCTATATATCTCTATCTCTCCCTCTATGTCTCTTTGAGATATCTCTCCCTCTCCCCCAACCTTCTTCTCTCTCCCTACTCTCTCCCTCTCTTCATCTCTATTTATCTATCTCTAATTCTCTCTGTTATATCTCTATATTTCTCCTTCTCCCTCTCCCTCTCACTCTCTGTTAGCCTCTCCCTATATATCTCTATCTATTTGTCTCCATCTTCCTCTCTCAATCTATCTTCATCTCTACATATATTTTCCTCCCCCCTTTATCTCTAGACATGTCTCCCTCTCTCTATCCATCCATCCATATCTCCCTTTATCTATTTTCCTAATTGTTCAACATACCCCATTACACACCTAAAGTGAAATTGCTAGTAAGTATGTTATTTTGAGAAATGTAAATAAGAAGATAAATGGTATTTAATTTAGTGATAGAGGAATAGCTATTAAATAAAGAAGATTATGTGTTCATAGTTTGTATGTTTTGAAAATGATATTTATGTCAATTAAATGTCTTATTTTATATGTTGGAACTATTCCTTGTTAGAGGACAAGTTCATAGATCTACAAAAAATCCATGGTCATGTATCAATCCTTTCAAACTTTTCCAAATAATTAATTAAAAAATATTGTACAAATTTGCCTAATGTATGATAATATACTTTATTTTTCCTTTATGTGGTCTTGGTGGTATTTATAAATGTCATAAGGGCTATTAAGTTGTCACAAGGAGGAAAGTTCTCTAAAATTGACCCCTAAAGTGAAAAAGTATTGAAAATAAGTAAGCAACATAAGTATACTACTTTTTTTCTTCTCTTACTAAACCAAATCAAAATTTGCTGTTATATTAATTGGTTCAATGATTGCTCTAGAATGAATTACTACTTCCTTTAGAGATGAATACAATGAATGTATTGAATGTCTTTACATCCTAACACATAACATCAAATTCCACTAAATGTGTGTGTAGTTGGCTCAAGGTGAGCAGGTTGATGGGTGCCAATTAGCTAATTAGAATTTTGAATTTTAAAATGGAAGGAGACAAACTTGTAACTATGGGGTTGCCCCATGACCAACTTGTCCCAATGTAAGAAAATGGTCAAATATAGGTGGAAAATATATAAATAAATGTAACTCCATAGATGAATGTTAAAAGTATCCAAATATGATGAATGCATAAGAGTGTGCATGTCAAAGGATAAAGTATGACTAAGAGTATAAGGATATGTGTGCTTGAATGGATAAATGGCTAGGGAAATGAGCTCAAATTTACACATTACTGTGACACTCATTACTATGTACATGTGTCGAATAGCTCCTCAAAATAGGCATAAAATTAAATGGAAAATGGAATGAGTATGCTATTTTGACATTACATTTTCCACCTCCTTTAAGGTGCATGTGAATCCTAGCATTACCTTCTATCTCAAATTATGTGGCACTCACAAAATGCATGTCAAGTAAATATTAAAACACTAATAGTATATTTCCTAGGGGTTCATATAAACTAATGGACCTTGCAAGGTGTGTGTAAATATTTGTTTTCGTATGTGCTCCCCATGGATCCCATAAAATAAAGAAAAAGTGTGTAATGCATAGCTTATATCTCACAAATAAAATTTTGATACAAAATAGGATCTTGCTAATTGTTTATTAAATCAAGAATGATTTCAAATGAGTAAAGCGAGAAATATTTTTCCTTTTTGGAAAGGTACAGAAATATTTTTCTCAATTATGATAGTGTGACTCCATTCAGCTATATAAAAGGTGTGATATTCTTGATTATAGTAATTGTAGACACTTAAAAATGTCTCGATGATTTTTTTTGGTCGAATTCATTGTGTTGGTTTTGAAAATGTTTGGAAGTATATCTATTTTTGTAATTATAGGGCTTTAAATGATTATTCCCAAACATTGCATGTTACTTTTACATGAGCATAGATAACTCACCTAATAAAAAAGTACATAGACATTATAGGTACCAATTATATAGCCCTTATTGGAAGCTATGTGCATAGTGTTGATAATGGTTCCTTGGTAGGTAAGGGAAAATAAAGTTTCCTTTAAATTAAATAAAATTATTGGGATAAGTAGAATATTTTTCAATTATTTAATTTAGGAAAATAAGGTCATTTTAACAATTTTTGTCGAAGGCGTATTCAATTTGAAAGAGAGCAAATTAATTTTTTAAATCGACAATTCACCTCTTTCCTCACGACATGGGAGATGATTGAAATGCTTTCCATCATTTATCATTTTTCGCAAATTTCAATCATTTTTAAAGAATTGAATGCATTGAGATACGAGTATATATAGTCAAGTGTGTACTCGATTCACCATAACAATTCATTTCAAGTCTCAGATTTTATGGTTTAAGAGCATGTTTACTACTCAATGTCATATTGTGTGCAATTAATTTCTATTAGTACTGAATGACAATTGTACACTAATCAACCATTTGTTGCTTTCCCCGCCACTACTGTTAGCTTTATCTATTGCGATTAAAAAAAATTTGAATTGTTCATCATTTTTTGCCATTTTTTTGGACAGTTTTTCTCCATTTTTGGCTGCTTTCTCGACCACTCTTGGTTTTCGCTCCTCCAAACTCTTCCTTGTTGGTATTGCACTTTCACTTATCCAATTCGGCGAGCTGTAGCCAGAAAATAAGGTTTTGATGAGGGTTTTAGAGTATGTTTATTAAAATTAAAATTACGGCCAAGATCGTAATAATGAGCACATTTAGGTTTCAATCTCATTGTTATGTAAAATTTTATATTTATCTAAACAATAATTTTTAACATTTATTAATCAATGTATTTAAATTAAAATTTAATGTTAATATATAATCTAATGTGATGATTCATAATATATATTTATAAAATACATTATAATATTTATAGTTATTAATAATGTATATTATTTACATTATAGTTATATTTTATTAATAGTTATACTATACAAATATATTATATATATTTTAGCATTTCAAAATCACAATATTAATATACATAATAACATATGTTATGTTATAATATATTATTTATATACTACAAAATAAATTATAAATAAAATAATTATACTTATTATTATTATATTATATTTTTTAATAAAACTATTAAATATATATGTAAAATGATTATAATTTATAATTAACATTTTCTATAGTTTTATAAAGTGCAAAAAATTAACATATAAATATAATACTAAATATAATTAACATATAATACAAATTAAAGTATATTTAATATAATTATACTTCTCTCTCCCTCTCTTTATCTCCCCCTGTTTCTCTCTCTCTCTCTCTCTCTCCATATTTGTGTATATATCTATAATTCTCTATCTTTGTCTATCTCTTTATCTATCTCTCCCTCTCCTCCTCTCTCTATATCTCCTTATATATCTATCTCTCTATCAATTTATCTCACCATCTATATCTCTCTATCTCTCCCTCTCCCTCTTCCTTTATCTCTTTATCTCGTCTTCTCTATCTCTCCCTCTCTACCTCTTTGAGTTATATCTCCCTCTCTCCCTCTCTATGTATCTCTCTCCTTCTCTCCCCCCTCTTCTTTCTCTCCTTCTACCTGTCTCTTTCCATATCCCCCTCTTCTCTTTCTTTGTCAACTTGTCTCTCCCTCTCTCCCCCTCTTCTATATCTCTCCCTTATCTACCTATCTCTCTCCCTTTATCTCCCTCCATCTCTCTATCTCCCCCTCTCTCTATCTCTCCCCATCTCTCCCTCCCTCACTCCTTTGTATCCCCTATCTCTTTATCTCTACCTTGTTCTCCCTTTCTCTTCCCATATATTTCTATCTATCTCTTTCTCTTCCCATACATCTCTCTCTCTCCCTCCTTCTCTCCTTCTCT